>VONZ01000547.1:0-362500 GCA_012976165.1 Labeo catla | reverse complement strand
CGCAGGTTAGCAGAGGTAACTGTGGTGAAATGACTGTAACGCGCGGCCTCGAGAGGCTTTTTGCTTTCATAATGCAGCAGAAGCACCTGTATGATTATAAATCACTGCACTTCATTACATTTTCAGCAATCATTATTCTGGTAGCATTTTTCCAATTTACTTTCTCAGTAGGACTCAGTAAAGAGTTTCAAGCACGGAAATATACATGATGTTCTTGGAAATTGAAAATTACCGGCCATAATTTTGTCTCAATCATGAAATCATATTTTTGAATTATTATTAAGGTAGAAAAAGTTGGAAAGGGGTTTTGGCCTGGAACTTCCACCAAAAACATTTTCACAGGAATCCTAATTATTTTTAAGTTTTGCTTTTTGTTTATTTTGTTAAAAAAACATTTAATATATAATTTTTTATTACTTTCTATTCAAATTGCATTAGAATTATTTTAATGATTTATTATATATGTATTTTTATGCATTTAATTATTTATTATTATTAATTATTTTATTATTATACATTTTATAATTTTTTTAATGTGTTTGTTTTTTTTATTAGCTTTGGTTATATTTCATTTTTCAGTAGGTTAAATTCAAGTTGCATTAGTGTTTTTTTTTAATTTATTTGTTTTATTGATCATTTTTATGTTTATTTTTATCTTATTTGTCTTTTATTTGTGGTATTTTATTTTATTATGTTAATTTCAAATGTGTTTATTTTTGCAATTATTATTGTTGTAATGTAGTCATTTCATTTTTATTTATTTTTTTTCATTTTTAATATTTTTGGTTACTTTTTTATTAAATTCAATTTAAATTGACTTATTTAGTAATTAGTATTTATTTATTTATTGATTTAATTAATAGACTGATTATTTTTATTTGTTTATTTTTATTTTATTGTATGGGTTTTATTTGTGGCATTTTATTTTATTAGGTTAAATTCAAATGCATTTATTTTTGCAATTATTATTGTTGCAATTTAGTAACTTAATTGTTTTTTTTTTAAATTATTTTTAATATCTTTGGTTATATTTTATTTTTTATTAAATGCAATTTAAATTGACTTATTATTTAGTATTATAGCTTTGGTTAAATTTATTTTTTAGTAGGTTTAGTTCAAATTGCATTAGTATATTTATTTATTTATTCATTTATTTAATTGATTATTTTTATTTGTTTATTATTTTTATTTTATTTTATGCATTTTATTTGTGGCATATTATTTTATTAGGTTAAATTTAAATGCATTTATTTTTGCAATTATTATTGTTGTAATTTAGTAATTTAATTTATCGTTTTTTATTTTTTTGCTATATTTTATTTTTATTAAATGCAATTTAAATTGACTTTTGTATTATAGCTTTGGTTATATTTATTTTTTAGTAAGTAAAATTTAAATCACATTCGTATTATTTCTATTTATTTATTTAATTTATTGATTGATTATTTTTATTTGTTCATTTTTATTTTATTTTATTTTATTTTATGCGTTTTATTTGTGGGATGTTATTTTATTAGGTTAAATTTAAATGCATTTACTTTTTGCAATTATTGTTGTAATTTAGTCATTTAATTTATCGTTTTTTATTTTTTTGCTATATTTTATTTTTTATTAAATGCAATTTAAATTGACTTTTGTATTATAGCTTTGGTTATATTTATTTTTTAGTAAGTAAAATTTAAATCACATTCATATTATTTCTATTTATTTATTTAATTTATTGATTGATTATTTTTATTTGTTCATTTTTATTTTATTTTATTTTATTTTATGCGTTTTATGCGTTTTATTTGTGGGATGTTATTTTATTAGGTTAAATTTAAATGCATTTACTTTTTGCAATTATTATTGTTGTAATTTAGTCATTTAATGTATCGTTTTTTATTTTTTGCTATATTTTATTTTTTATTAAATGCAATTTAAATTGACTTTTGTATTATAGCTTTGGTTATATTTATTTTTTAGTAAGTAAAATTTAAATCACATTCATATTATTTCTATTTATTTATTTAATTTATTGATTGATTATTTTTATTTGTTCATTTTTATTTTATTTTATTTTATTTTATGCGTTTTATGCGTTTTATTTGTGGGATGTTATTTTATTAGGTTAAATTTAAATGCATTTACTTTTTGCAATTATTATTGTTGTAATTTAGTAATTTAATGTATCGTTTTTTATTTTTGGCTATATTTTATTTTTTATTAAATGCAATTTAAATTGACTTGTATTATAGCTGTGGTTATATGTACCTTTTTAGTAAGTTAAATTTAAATTGCATTAGTATTATTTCTATTTATTTATTTATTCATTAATTTATTGATTGATTGTTTTTATTTGTTTATTTGTATTTAATTTTATTTTATTTGTGGTATTTTATTTTAGGTTAAATACAAATGCATTTATTTTTGCAATTATTATTGTTATAATTTAATTTATTGTTTGTTCTTCATTTTTAATATTTTTGACTATATTTTATTTTTCATTAAATTCAATTTAAATGGAGTATTTTTATCTTGCATTATTTTGTAATTTGCATATATTCATTTAGTCAATTTAGTCATGTTTTTTCTTCATTTTTTCATAATACAACAACAAATTACACAGACCCAGGCTAAAATAAAATAAAAAAATAAATAAAAAATACACATCCTATATCTCTTGAATGCATTACCGTAGCTATAGAGAATCACTAGAGTTTGACCATGTGCCAACCACGACTAAAACTCATGTTTGTTAACTACAGTAAAAAACTGAACTAGTCTCATGCTGATGTGTTTCCGTTTGCCGCAGAGCCTTAGACCCTTTGGTTTGGCTCAGTTGGGTTATTTATTAGTTTGTTGTCATCTCGAGGTGATTGGCATGGCGTGATCTAGATGGATATCTTTAAATAAGCTTCCCGTTTCGTGGAAAGACCCCGTTTTGAATTCAGGCCGTGATAATAGGGTCGTTCATACAGGGCCAAATCTTTAAAAGAAGAACATGACGAGACACAGGAGACCAGAGAACAAACATACAGCTGCAGTCATGCAAATAAAACACCACAAGATAACAATAATTACGCCTATTGCAATTATTGTTTTGTGTGATTATGGTGTACGTGGCCATATGGAAACTCGCGATGGAAGTCTAGATGAATTTTAATGAATTTTACGCACACACAGAAGCAGGCTGTTAGCAGATGAGAAGAAGCGGCACGTTGATTATTTTCGGTGTGTGCACAAATGTTGCTTTGATTGTACAAATTAAAAAGCAACATTTATGAAAACATCAATATTGCTTGATTATACTTCCAAATACATTAGTATTTCTTGCCGTTTACGATTTTATATATTGCTTCTAAAGCAAAACCGAGGATCCTAGAAAACCTAGAATTTGTAGCGGATATATTTTTTATTATTATTATTTATATCCACTGTACCAGAAATATATTTTTCATCTATTTTTCCATTTGTACTTTTTGAATCTTCAGTGTTCATTATTCAGTAATTTTTGTTTTCTCCATAGGATTTACTCATTTATTTAAATTGAGAATTATTCACAATAAATATTTCTCAGTAATAAAATCATATTTTCTTATTATTAATAGAATTTTAAAGCTAGAAAAAGTTGCCATTTAAGACTGCAACTTCCACAAAACATAATTTAATAAATTAATTTAATTTTACTTAATAATAAACTTTTTTTTTCCCCCAAAAATGGTTCTTTTTTTTTTTTACTTAAAAATTTTTTTTTATGATAATGATACTACAAATATTACCATTAAAACATTAAAAATAAAAATGATATAAAATATTAAATATATTAAATATTAAAATATTTCTAAAATATTTCTGTTGTGATTCGTACAACCTCACAACCTCGGTTTTAATATTTTATTAGTTTTGGTTATTTTAAATTTTTTATTAGGTTCAATTCAAATTACATTAGTATTATTTTACTTTTTTTTATTGTATTTTTGTATTTTAATTAATTAGGTTTAATTCAAATTGCAGTTTTATACATTTTTTAATATTCTAAAATGTATGTTCTTCATTTTTTAATAGCTTTGGTTATATTTAGGTTAAATCCAAATTGCATTAAAAGTATTCATATTTATTTATTTAGTTTATTGTTTTTTTGTTTATTTTCATTTTATTGCATTTGTGTTTTATTCGTTTTATTAATATTTTGTGTTATTTATTATTAAATCATTTAATGAATCAAATTATTTATTTAAATTGAGAATTATTCCCATTAAATATTTCTCAGTGATAAAATCATATTTAATACAAATTTTATTATTATTAATATTATTTTAAGCTAGAAAAAGTTGCCATTTCAGACTGCAACTTCCACAATAGTTTTTTTTACTGAGTTCAATTTAACTCTGATATAAATAAATAATTATAATTTAATGTAATACTACAAATTATAAAAAAGAAATGTATAATAATCATAAATAAATATTAAATTACATATTAAAATATTTCTAAAATATTTCTATTGTGATTGTCTCAGTCTGTAGCATGAAAATATATCTAAGAATTAACAATAAATAAAGAAATAAAATAAACATTAAAGACCAATTTTCTAATTATTTTTTGTCTTTTAATTACTTTTTTCAAATATATTTAACTTTACTGGGTTCAGTTTAACTCTGATAATCATTAATATTAACATTAATCAAACATTATTATTAAAAATAAAAATATTAAATTACATATTTTAATATTTCTAAATAATTTTTGTTGTGATTGTCTCAGTATGTAGCATGAAAATATCTAAGAATTAACAATAAATCAATAAATAAATACAATAAAAACATTAAGACCAATTTTCTAATTATTTTTTTGTCTTTTATTTACTTTCTTCAAAAATATTTTACTTCACTGAGTTCAATTTAACTCTGATATAAATAAATAATTATAAATTTAATGTAACAATACTACAAACATTAATATTAAAAATAAAAATGATATAAAATATATGATTAAAAATATATATGTTTTAATGTTAACATTTGTAGTATTATTACTTGAAATTATAATTATTTATATCAGAGTTAAATTTAGATAAATATATAAACTAAAATAAAATATATAAACGGAGACAAGTATTTTCAATCATTTTTCATTTACATCTTTTTTTTTTTTAACTCCTGGTATGACTCCAAGTTATAAATTGACTGATTAACACTAGAATATTGATGTTTGACAAACTGTTTTAGCTTTTAAACTTATTAAACACACACTGTAAGAAAAGCACTTATGGCTGTGAAAACACACAAAACCCACAGGCGCTCGCTGTTTGTAATCACAATTTATCAAATATGAAAATCAAAGCTTTTCTCTGATACTTCTGTATTTAATCTTTCAAAAATACAGTCTTCACATGTTAGTTCGCAGGCATCAGCCAGTTTAGCTTTTACACTGTAAGTGTGTCTGCTAAATCCAGATGTAATTTTCTGCCTGACAGCGTCTGAAACGCAGCGGGACGCCTTTAATGTTCAGAAAACATTGATTAAAGAATAATATACTGTACAGCAGCATCTTCAAGATTTTTATTCAATAATAAAAACATTTGATGTGTAAACGAGGCCTTTGGTGGAAGATTTGATATTTGGATCCGCAGCAGCATATCTGATGTCAATTAAAAGTCTAATTAATCGCGCACTAATGAGCGCGTGTTAAAAATCACAGCCACGGGGCGGAAACGGATCACAGAGGAAACGTAATGAAAGAGAGGAAAAACAATGCTTTATTCAGTAATCTTGTGGGGTTTTCGTCTTTCTGTTTGTGTAGGCTACACTTGCATTCATGCGTATCACGGGTGTTTGTGTTTGTTGAAGTGTGTGTCCTGTGAGAATGCATTCGTGCATCTGTACGCGAGCGGGACTTTGTGTTCGCACAACTTCAAATGATCTAGATTTCATTATTGTAGGTAAAGAAGCAGCCAAGCACAAGATTTCTCTTCTATTGTTGTTGTCTCACTATTTTCAAGCTGTTTTTCAATCATATGTGAGAAAATAAAAGTAAAATGGGTCAGAAATGCCTCGGAGCGCTGCTGAAATTGGCGGGAAATCATCTGATCGTGTTTGATATCAGTGACTGTTAATAGTCTGTGACGTTGGGCCTCATCTACGTAACAACAGAATGAATTTCTGTCTCAGTTGAACATTAAACGAGTGTCTAATTCTCTTCAACAAGACATTAATTGATGAACTGGAGTGGTGTGGATTATTGTGATGTTTTTAATCAGCTGTTTGGACTCTGATTCTGACGGCACCCATTCACATCCATTGGTAAGCAAGTGATGGAATGCTAGTTTTAACACATTTTCATTTTGGGCTATTCATTTAAAAACATTCATGCATAAATTGTTACATTTCATTGATCACAATTTACATGTCAACTCTTTATAAACATTCTAAATTTAATCCAAATGCTTGCAATTAACTGATTCGTCATGCTGAGAAAAAGTTACATTTTATTTAATCATTTATTTTTTATTTTTAATATTACATTTTGAATGCCAATATGTTTTATAGAAATAAGTTATCATTTTAATTATTTCACAAATTTAAATGTAAATTTAAATTTAAATTTAAAATGTCCATGTCCAATTCTTTAGAAGAAAAACATTTTAATTAACATTTTTCATTTGAAATAAAAGCTGGAAATTCATAGATGTTTACAATCCCATCTCATGGCAATTCGTACATATTTTACAAGATGGCTAATTCATAAGAATTCGTACGACCTCACTCTTTTGCTAAACCGTACGTATTTTACGAGTTTCCCAATTCGTATGAATTGATACGAATGACCTACACCTAACCCCGCTAGACAAAACATACGAGTGATGTTGTATGAATTAGCCACCTCGTAAAATACGTACAAATTGGTCATGAGATAGCGTTGGAAAAACACTTGCATATGGTGCAAAACGTTATTGTTTATTATTTTCAAGCCAAACTAATGCTACCAAGGCACTAAAACAATCTCATCTGCATAAACATAAGCAATATATTTGG
Organism: Labeo catla; assembly: GCA_012976165.1. Classification (NCBI taxonomy): domain Eukaryota; kingdom Metazoa; phylum Chordata; class Actinopteri; order Cypriniformes; family Cyprinidae; genus Labeo; species Labeo catla. The sequence goes on along the minus strand of VONZ01000547.1, from coordinate 355,484 downwards.
AGCTGGCCCCTTTCTCTTACAACATGACTGTGCACCAGTGCAAAAAACAAGGTCCATAAAGACATGAATGACAGAGTCTGGTGTGGATGAACTTGACTGGCCTGCACAGAGTCCTGACCTCAACCCAACAGAACACCTTTGGGATGAATTAGAGCGGAGACTGAGAGCCAGACCTTCTCGTCCAACATCAGTGTGTAACCTCACAAATGCGCTTTGGAAAAATGCTCAAAAATTCCCATAAACACAATCCTAAACCTTGTGGACAGCCTTCCCAGAAGAGTTGAAGCTGTTATAGCTGCAAAGGGTGGACCGACGTCACATTGAACCCTATGGATAAGGAATGGGATGTCACTTAAGTTCATATGCGAGTCAAGGCAGGTGAGCGAATACTTTTGGCAATATAGTTTGTGTGTGTGTGTGTGTGTATATATATATTATATATATATATATATATATATATAAAAAATTTATATAAAATAATATATATAAAAAACAACCCAATAAAATGACCCAACAGACTGAACCCAGCATTTGGGTTATAAAAAAATAAATAAATAAATAACCCAGCATTTTTTTTTTTTAGAGTGCACGTAATAGGCCTGTGTAACGTCATGTTTTCGAGTCAGCTCCTTCGTGTCATCAGAGCTCAAACGTTCATTTTACAGCGCTGTTCAAACTTGACATTTAATAATAATTCTACCTTCTCAAGACGGCAAATTTGCTGGCATTTCAATAAGGGCACCATGGTCAATTTGTTTTGTATAAGGTTAATGCCAGTGTAACAAAATCCTAATACAGAATGTTTGATTTTATGTTTTTTTTTTGTTTGTTTTGTTTTGTTTTGTTTTTAAATACAAATAAATCTTAAAGCATGACACTTCAGCATCCACACACGCTCTCACACACAGGCTAATTTCCCGCATCTGGTTGTTGTAACTGCATTAAGCAGCCTTCACAGTCTCAGCACCACCAAACTAATTCACTTTAGCACGTCTGCCGTTATGAATCCGAGTCGCTCATAAACAGGAAGCCAAACCGAGCTAAACGGATTTGGAACGAGGCTTACAAAACATTTAAACGCACAATCGCGGGGAAATTAATCAGGCTTCGCAACAAAGCAGAGTTTCATTATTTTGCGCTATCACACAGCTGATAAACCGCTTGCCATAGATTTGCGTTTCGCGCTCTTTTGCGAGCCGTTATATTTTGTTCAAATGTGATATCGGCGGCAATACTGACGCACGTTTTGACGCATCTGAACGAAGATAAGGGAGAGCGCGGGTCAAACGCACGCTTTATCGTGAAAACAACGGTCGGGAGGGCGATCTAAGCCCGCTATGACATTTAAGACGCCAAATGAGAAAACAGCCTCGTCTGCAAGAGACCTGCTATCGGATCCGGCCATCGGAGAGACTGAGGTACGACATAGAAAGGGTTTTTGAACCAGACAGGTTTTGATTGTCTATGCAGTTTTTAAAAGAACAAAACCCAAGTCTAAGAAAGGCACAAGTATAATTTTGCTGCAGTATTCTCTGCAGGATATCCAGGATATTCCCTCAGCGCTCAAAGCAATGTTGAACACAACAAGCACCGCTCAGCTGCACTTCTTAAAAACTCTAGACCATAACGAAACTCCCTTGACAAGAAAGAGAATAATTCACCTTCCTGGAAGCCTGTTGTTTTAGTCTAGAAGAGGAAAAAATGAATATCTGCTGGTTTTCAGACCCTCCTAACGTTTTTTTTTCCTGTTGTGACCAGCATATGTGAGGCGCTTGAACTACTGGATATAAAATCAAAGGGAATATTTTTTTTTAGCCTGAACACACAGGCTGAAGAAAGTTGACATATATAATATTAGCACACATTTCTGGCCTTATATGAATGTTTTATCATGCCTATTGGCTGATTGTGCACGATTTGAGGAATAATTCATGACTGTAGCACAAAAAAAAAACACTTAAATATGACCAACAGTGACATTTACCTTAGCAAATACCACTAATAAGCCAAATCAACATCGTTTTACTAAACCAAGCATTTATTCTAATAGATACACTTCTAAAAAGTATGATTCCATTTAGAACCTTTACCATTCATGGAACCTTTTAATTGAACATAAAGTTCTTTATAGTGGAAGAAGATTTTTCAGGTTATTAAAATGTTCTGTATAAGTAAACGGTTTGTTTTAAGAACTAATTACTGAAAGGTTCTTTTGGGGAATGTAAAAATGGTTCTATGGCATTGCTGTGAAAAAACACTGTTGGAACCTTTATTTTTAAGAGCGTGTGGCAGCTTTTAAAATGGCATTTAAAAAAAAAAGATGGAATACCAGGTGTCCGTTCCTGCAGGGACTCGAGTGTCTTTTTCCCCGGCGGCTCAGACACACGGCTGCATCCAGACGTGAGATTAGCTGGAGGAATTATGAGTTAATGAGCAAGAGTGTTTACCGGTGGGGGTTCAGGACGATACGGGATGATGCAATCTGTTTGGCAATGGTCACGCACCCTCAGCATCCTCCAACACGCCTGGAAACAGGCCACACGCGAACACGCTACATGCTAGTGTGACGGGGTGAAGCGAAATCAAGAAAAACCATTCAAATGCTTACTGTTGAACATTTCATTATTCAAAGGCATTTTTAAATTTAGGGTTAACTCATTTTATTTTCTAACACACACAACACACAAATTAAAAGTCTTACCGTTCAAAAACTTGTGACTGGCAGTGTATCCAATCATGTTAATGATGCATTTTCATTTGTGTTTTTTCCCCTTCCTATTCAATCCATAAGGGCTACCCAGAGGTTAAAACTAGACAACTATGTTAATATTACCCAGTAAATTTCAACTAGGCACTGGCTAGTTTGCCATTAGCTATAAGGTCATCTTAGAGATCAGCAGTTGTTCTCTAATCTAATGGAGCGGTTCAATTCGATTAAAAAGGCGTTTGTCTGTGCTAAGCACATGTAAACAGGAGACGCAGCGAGGATTATTAGAGAAGATTGTTGCCATATTAGTACATTAATTCGTTTTCCATGGGAAATCTGCGAGCTATAACGAGGCGCAGTGATGGGGGAAAGAACGTTGACTGACGCCTGCTGTCGAAGAAAGAGATATGAAGAGCTTTTCACTGGAATACTGGCCTGGATTCGTCGTTTCCTGACCGTGATACAGTTTTGATATATACTACCGATTCCTTTTGCATTTCAGCCGACACAGAAACCTGGTCAAATTAGATTGCATTGGGTAACTGAGACTGTATGAATATAAAAGTGTTTCATCTTCAGAAATTAGATTTCATTTCCGTCATTTAAGGCGAGAGAGCATAAACTAGATTTTCACATTTCCTGTGGAAAATTCTGGAAATATCATTAGATATTAATCAAAGCCTGGCATGCGGCGATGGACAGCACAGAGAAACTAATAAATGAGATTGTGTGCATGTAAGCGAGAGAAGGATCAGAATGATGGACACTGAACAAAGGGAATGAACGCTGGTCTCATAAGGCTTCAGACAGTCAGCATCCCTCGTGTATAACCTCCGTGAAGTTGGCACCCCATAAAAAGAAATAATGACCAAAACTATGCCATTCGTTTGTGCTACGCTTGTGCCGCAAAAACGAACGTTTGTGCTGGTTTGGTGTTTAAGATATTAAACATTATATTTTTGACCGTGTGACGTCACTTTCCACCCCACGTTGCCCAAATCGCTCCAAACCGGCGCAGTTCGTTTGTGCTCGATTTGTGCCCGTTTCTGCCGTTAAAATAAACACGGTATCTGTTTTCCTTCCCTAGATATAGCCAAAATATTTTCGGGGCTGTGACGTCACTCTCCACCCCAGTTCGTCTAAATCACACAAAACTGGTGCCATTCGTTTGTGCTCGATTTGTGCCGGTTTGTGCCGTTGAAATGAACGTCAAATATATTTCCCCTTCTTAGAAATAACAAAAACAATTTGAGGCAATGACGTCACTCTCCACCCCATGTCTCCAAATCTCTCCAAACCGGTGCCGTTCGTTTGTGCTCGATTTTGGTGCTGCCTAAAACAAACCTGGTATCTCCGAGCCCTTCTTAAATATAATGGGTAAAATATTTGTTTGGGACTGTTACGCACTTCCACCCTGTATCGCCGAAATCGCCCAAAAGGTGCCATTCGCTTGTGTCGGTTTGTGCCGTTAAAACAAACCTGGTATCTCCGAGCCCTTCTTAAATATAATGGGTAAAATATTTGTTTGGGACTGTGACGTCACTCTCCACCCCAGTTCGTCTAAATCACACAAAACTGGTGTCATTCGTTTGTGCTCAATTTGTGCCGGTTTGTGTCGTTGAAATGAACGTCAAATATGTTTCCCCTTCCTAGAAATAAAAACAATTTGAGGCAGTGACGTCACTCTCCACCCCATGTCGTCCAAATCTCCCCAAACCGGTGCCATTCGTTTGTGCTCGATTTGTGCCGGTTTGTGTCGCTAAAATAAACATTGTATCTAATTCCCTTCCTTAGAAAAAAAACAAATACAATATGGGACAGTGACGTCACTCTCCACCCCATGCCTTCTCAGTCTCTCTAAACCGGTGCCGTTCGTTTGTGCTGGATTTGTGCTGGTTTGTGCCATTAAAAGAAACCATGTAACTATGACCGCTGCTTAAATATAACGAAAACAAAACTTTTTTACGAACAGCGACGTCACTCTGCACCCCATGCAATCTAAATCATTCCAAAATGTTGCCATTGGTTTGTGCTCGATTTGTGCCGGTTCGTGCTGTTAAAAGAAACCAACCATGACCTCTCTTTAAATATAACGAAAATTTCACTCTCCACCCCATTTAGCGCCACTGCAGTTTTAAAAAAGTTAGTGTTCATGCTGCCTTAACATTTTAAATTTACTCAGCTCCAAGTTTGCAGTAACTTCATATTTCAAATTGACTAAATTTAAAATTCAAGGCAGAACACTAACTTCAACAAAAAAAAATCGTATAATTCGGTTGTGTTCGATTTGTGCCATAAGAATATTAAACATGGATTCCCCACGAATATTCGTTAATATTTTTAATGGCAAAGTGGCTGTTTATATTTTCGTTTCTTTAAGTTATTTTAGAAATATGTTTGGAACATTTTATGTTTGTTAAATTATTATTTTTTCGTTGCCGACCAAGCCGCCAGCAGCAGACAGTGAGCTGATCATATCTAGCCTTCTCAAAATCAACACGACTTGCCTAAAATAAAATTTATAGGTATAAAACAATTAATGCATTTCACAATATTAATTTAAACATTCAACATATAAATGTGCGCTTTTATGCGCATTTTAATCCACGAGGAATGTGGAAGCTACAGCTCGCAGACATGGAGGCGCCGGCAATATCGCTTGCGATTTTTTAATTAATATCTACGCCATCATTTTTGCTAAAGGTAAGAGTAATACATCATTCGGAACTGCAAAAAGTCTACTTTGATTTGTGTGCACTTACAACATCAACAAAACATTTGTTTTCATTAAATTTAGATTTTTTTTTCAACATGCACTAAAATATATACAAATACGTACAAATATACATTTACCTCGTTGATTAGCTACAGTAGTATCTATCAATTTCTTGTAGTCTTTTTCCAATGAACGGTAATTTGTCCTGCCATGCACACATTTAGTAGTCTACACTCAAAAAACTAATTTTTGTTGTTTGTTCAATTTAAGTAAATAAAATGAGAAGATATGAATTAAATATTGATTAAAATCATTTGAGCTTAATTGAATTTAATTTAGTCAACATAATTTAGAGAAAAATAGGTTTACAAATTTTTTTCTAGTTGAGTCAACATGAACATTTTTCGTTAATCATAACCGGATGTACGTCGTCAGCCGAAACGGATGAAGAAGCACTGTTCAGCGCCAAAAGAACATGTGAGGTAAGTGTTACTGTTTTAATCTATCACCATCCATGTACTTAATGAACAAATTAACTTAAAATACGAATATTAATTTCATGCTGCATGTCAGAAAATAATGTTATTCAAGAATTGTGTGAAAATAGCTAACTTAGAGTGTGTTTAATAATAATTGACGTTAGGCTTTAGGTTGCAGCTATTAATGTTTAATCATCCATTTTGACTAACAGCGTAACATAGCATGGTAAACTACAATGTGCAATAGGAACAAAGAGGACACAAAACCCATCAATATTTTCAGTAAATTTACTGTTAATTGATGAACGAACCAGGGTCGTAAGCACGTAAGCGATTTCATTGTTGGGCCAGTGTTAAGAAATAATCTCATTTAGATCGCAGTACTAATTATTTTAGTCATTTTGCGCAGAAACGGGTTTAAAAAGTCTTTTTAAAACTCTCCGGTATACTGATGCAAAACATGGGAATGAGCTGTGGTGTCTACCGGTCTCTGCAAGGTAAAAACGTGACGTTTCTCCAAGCGTTTGCATGTTCTGTCGACCGACATAAATGTTACTAGGTTGTCAAAAGGAATAATCGACCGTAATGATTCTGATGAAATGGACGGCCTGTACACTGTGCTTACTAATCTGTACCAGATAACTTTTTCCTTTGTATTTCTTTGTACATAAATTATATGGCGTTTAAATGCTTCATATACCGCACAATCTGTGTTTTAATAATTATAAACCAAATTTCATAATCATGTCGTTACATTAGCAGGAAGCTGATGTTCCTCACTCTTAAGTTATAGCATGGTGTCAGAAATACACTCTTTTAATATTACACTCTTAAAACACATTTAATATTTATATTAAGTTGTACATTTAAATGTTTTAGGATATATTTTTTCCACAACCAGACTGTTATTTGTACAAACTTTTGCATGTGTGCAAGGTTTTTTATTTGGTTAAAACTTCTTTCCTGTTGTGATTTTGTTTTAGATTGTAGTAGACACTCATCAAAGTATTGGAACTGTTTTTAAGTGACTACAGGTAAGTTCAAATTCTTTATTTAATATTAGAGCATGTTAGTCATGTGCCAGCCACTATAGTCTATACATTTTAGCAGAATTTATTTTTTTGCATACATTTGCATCGGTGCCCCTCTCGATTAATAACATTCAGGACATGTTGCACAGACGTAACATTATTGTTCAAAAAGCAGTTATACAGGAAATTTCTTTTTTATATTTATTTTTATTTAAATATATTTTTAAATTATTTTTTTATATTTAGGCTTGGTTATAACTTCTGTCCTGTTTTTTTTTTTGTTTTAGTACACTGTTATTTTATCAAGTATTGGAATTGCTTTTATTGGAACTGACTAGAGGTAGGTGCAAATTCATTATGTAATAATGGTCCAGAAATTCTTAACCCCAATTATTTTTTTTATTTTTGTCCTACAGTGCATGTGGAAGTGTAAACAGTGTACTGCTGTGGAATCCAGTAGGACTGGTTTGCTTAAACATTACAGACTAAAGCACAGACATTATACTTGTAGCAGGCGTTATCCATGTCCATATTTGACTTGTCAGTGTACCTTTAAAACATGGAATAGCCTTTGTATACATTTAAGTAGAGTCCACAAAACGCATACGTCACAAGAACAAATCCCTTTGTCAACGTTTACTTGCCCTGTATGTACATGTAGTGATCTTGCATCTGAAAGGGAATTTTTCCTGCATCATAATACACATTTACGGAGTAATGAGACAGTCCAGTGTGTATTTATTGGTTGTAGCTTTGAGACAAATATATATGCAACTTTTCAGTCTCACAAGAACAGAAAGCATAATTCACATTCAGTCAAAGATTTCAAGCCTGGCATAGTTAAAACTGCAAGGGATTTTGATGACTTGCAAGAGCACGTTTTGGAGGATGACAACACATGTACTGTAGATGAAACAGTTAGTGTTCATCACAGCAGTGATTCTGTGGAATTAGACTTGTCAAAAATAATTGAGAATAATTTTGCTGCAGCATTGTTAAAATTAGAGCATGTTAGTCATGTGCCAGCTACTGTAGTGAATGAATTTTTAGAGGAATTGCATTTTTTGCATACATCTGCATCTGTGCCCCTATCTATTAATAGTATTCACGACGTATTGCACAGCCATAACATTATTGTAGATAAAGCAGTTATACAGGAAATAGCTGCAGCAGCCTCTTCCTCTACCCCTTTGTTCAAAGCTATTAGCAAGGGTGGTCTCCTTAGCTCTGATTATCTGCGCAAGAAATATTACAAAGATAATTTTCATGTTGTAGAGCCAATTGAATACATTCTTGATTTTAAAGACAACCGAACATATCAGTATATTCCCATACTGCAATCTTTACAGCAGATTTTGCAAAGTAGAGAGGTTGTGGACGACATCGTTCAGAACCACAACGGTCAGCAGCATAGTGGTGGTATTAAAGAATACAGAACATTTAAGGACGGCAAAATTTACAGAGAGAACAGTTTTTTCTCAGTGGATGATTTACGGCTGTCTTTAAGTTTATATGTGGATGATTTTGAAGTTTGCAATCCCCTTGGCACATCTAGAAAAATACACAAACTCTGTGCAATTTATTGGATTTTAAACAATCTAACTCCTGGATCACATTCAGCTTTGTCTAATATTTACTTAGCAGTGCTTTGCAAAACTGATGATGTAAAGAAATTTGGGTACCATAGAGTTCTGGAACCTCTCATTCAAGATTTGTGTACTCTTGAGGAACATGGAGTCTTTGTCTCTCAGTTGGGTAAATTTCTCAAAGGGGCTCTTCAATTTGTAGTGGCAGATAACCTTGGAGCGCATGGGATAGCAGGGTTTATTGAAAATTTTTCTGGAGAATATTTCTGTAGATTTTGCTTAGCAAAACGCTCAGATATTCAGACAAATGAGGTCCGCTCTGGTTGTTTTGTACGAAGGTCAAAAGAAGGTCATGAATCTCATGTGAAGCTGGCTAAGCAGACAAATGCTCCATCCTTTGGTGTTAAAAAAGAGTGTGTGTTCACAAAGCATCTTAAACACTTCTGTGTTATCTCTGGTTATCCACCAGATATTCTGCATGATCTTTTGGAGGGAATCGTGCCAGTTGAGCTTGCACAGTGCCTTGCAGTTCTTGTATCTAAAAAATATGTCACTGTTGAACAGCTCAACAAAATCATAGTTAAATTCCCTTATACAGGAACAGATAAGAAAAACAAACCACATGTGATACCACACAACTTTTCCACAAGAAACACCATTGGGGGCAATGGACATGAAAATTGGACATTGTTAAGGTTGCTTCCATTGATGCTTGGGCATTTGATTCCAGAGGACGAATTGGCATGGCATGTTCTTTTGGATTTGAAGGACATTGTAGAACTTTCTGTTGCAAGGTTTCACACAGATGATACAATTGCATATCTTGAATGCAAAATTACAGAGCATAGACAGAAGTACACAGAGCTTTTTCCAGGAATTGTTCTTCGACCGAAACATCATTTTGTTGAACACTACCCTGAGCTCATAAAGTTATGTGGTCCACTTGTAGGGCAGTGGACAATGCGTTTTGAAGCTAAACACAGCTTCTTCAAGCAGGTCTCAAAGCATACAAAATGCTTCAAGAATGTGCCACTGTCATTAGCAGTGAAACACCAGCTAATGATTTCCTACTACACAAGGCCTTGTTCCCTACAGAAGCTTGACTATGAAGCCCATGATGTATCAACTGTTTCAGTTGATGTTTTGAATCTGGCAGCTGCTGAGAAAATTAAATTGAAGTATCCTAATACAACTGAAGTACACCTTACCAAATGTGTGAACAGTAAGGGTGTTGAATTTAGAAATGGAATGATAGTTCCATATGGATCCACAAGTGGGCTGCCAGACTTTAGTGAGATCCTTCAAATCTGCATGGTCCAGGAAAGATTGTGCTTCATTGTGAAGAGGCTGTCATCATGGTACAGAGAGCACAACCGTGCCTTTGAAGTAAATCCAACAAGTGACATCTCCTTGGTTGAAGTTGATGATTTGCTAGATTCTTACCCTCTGGCAGCCTACTCTGTTGAACGTGTGAGGATGGTTACTTTGAAACGATTTCTGACTGTGACAGGTTTGTGATTTATCATTCTTGCTTTTCACTATATGTATATTCTGGCCAAGCAATATTAATGGACAATTTCCCATTTTGTTAGGTTCAAATTTATTAGCTTTTTGTGGTCTGTGCATATTAGGTTTGTAATGATATTCTTGCGTAAACAATTTCAAAATCTATGTTTTCAGTTTTAAGTTTGTATCTCAATTGGCTTGATATCTGGTTGACACTAAAATGTTCTTGTCTTTGCAGATTAGGAAAGATTAATTCAGGATGGCATTCAAACTTCAGGTCATATGGGAAAATGAAAATTCACAGAAGCTCACGTTCAATGATGGCTTGCCAGCATCTGTAAATGAACTGTCAAAAAAGATAGAAGATGAATGTGATCTCCAAGGGCAGCAATTTCGTCTTCAGTACATGGACAAAGACTTCAATAAGTTCATGAATCTGAAATCTGTCTCTAGCCTCAGTGACAAAGACACTCTCAGGGTTGTTTTTTTGACCTCAAGTGCCAGTTCCGTGAGCGATGTTCCTGTGGTCAGTCCTGTTGCCCATTGTCATTCTTCTGACTCCCATGATGCTGACAATGAGAGCTCCTGTACTACAACTTCGGACACTGACATTTTGTCATCTTCTGATTCCACATCAGCAAGGTCATCCTTATGGCCATCACCATTCGTTTTGCCTCGCTTCTCTTACGATGTGCAATTAAAACTGGATCAGGGCAACTCAGCATTCCGGTCCAGTGGCAAATTTTTGACTCCAGACCCCAAACTTAAGTCAGGTATTTTAGATGCTTTGGCAGAGGAAATTATCAACTTCAAGGCATATCCGTCTGACTCAGAATTTAGTGATGTAGCTGAAGCACTGGTAGACAAACACCCGTGCCTCAAAGAGCAAGGTTCTGAGAGCGGCTACAGTGGATGGAAGATGAGCTTAAAATTTAAGCTTGCCAACTACAGGAGAACATTGAGAGGACTGGGGTGCCCTGAACTGACTGTTAACGCCCTTAAGCGCAAACCAGAAGGAAAGCATAGCCCTGCCTATGGGATAAAAAAACCTAAAAAGGCAGAAGTGAACTACTGCCCAGTATTTCCTCAAGGTGAAACAACAGAAAGCCAGGAAAAGATGAGGGTGGAACTCCTTGCTGAATTGCAAAAAAAAAACAACAATGAAATTGTGAGGAAGTTGATGGACATGACTTTTGCGTACAGAAGGCATGAAGTTGTCCATGATTCCCCTTTTGTTGCAGACTTCAAAAGCAGATGGCCTGCTCTTTTCCAAGTGCGTGAGGTAAGTCAGTGGATGTTTCCTTTTTTGAATGATATGAGAGCTGTCCAGTATATGTCTTTGCTGAATTGGCTATGAAAAAGTCCTCTTTATCTTATGCCTTTAGATAAATGCTGAATTTCGTCGCATCACAACCCTACCTTTACAGTCCAAGTTCATGTCCCAACTGGATCGGTTCTCTGATGATCTGCTGAAAGTATTTAGCAAAAAGGGTGGAGTAATCAGAAAAAGGATTCAGGATGCAATGGTGCCAATCTCTCAGGTTGTATGTTTTAATTTTATTGATTTGTTTAATTATTAAAATTGTGTTTTAATGTAACTAACACTTTTAGTGGCAATAGTACTTAAGGCATTAGAGATGTGTATTGGAGGGTGTTATGTCAATTATATGAATATCAACAACATTAATAAAGCGATTGTGTCTGTGTTCTCAGAATGACAACATTGAGACTAAGCGAGAATGCATTCTCAAGGGGCTGTGCATCTATCTGAATGAAGATCCACAACATCTGGTGAAGGAGTATTTGGTGAGTAGTGTTCTATCTCTCTTCTTAATAAAATGAAAAAGGTGGAAAAAAAAAACTTTAGATTTTTAGTGGGTGAACAAAAGGATTTACTGTTTTAATGTCCAGCTTTAAATAATTAATTGAAATGAGTAACTACTTTCTTAAACTAATCTGTATACAGTACATTCCTCATTCTCAAATATTTTGAATAAAGTTTAAAATGCATTTTAAAAATAAACTAAATTCTTATCGTAACACATTTGTATATTTTATACAAAATTAGACAGTCTCTTGCAGGGCTCTAGACTAACTTTTTGCACTGGTTGCACTGGTGCGCCTAAAAGTTAGGTGCACCCAAATTTTTAACCGCATCACATTTAACACCGCAGTTTTACAAGTTCACTTTTTTTATTTATTTATTTATTTGTTTTTGTTTTTTTTTTTAAATCGCTGTCCATATAGGCAATATTGACTTGTAAATGATTAACTAACAATATGGTCAATATAAAGTTCTTTATTTGAAGCACAATTCTACAAGAAAGGTAACTTACTTACTTACCATTTACTACCCAGATCAAGAGTTTATAATGCAGTCTATTTATTAATTTTTATTTTTTCATTTTTAAGTATAAGAATATTATGGTTAATGCAGCAACGAGACGGTAGGCATATTATTGACAGGCTCCATGACATGACATGGCTTACCTTGGGCATGAGCATGCTCAACCTCAATGTGTCCAATAAGTAAGTATATTCACCAGTCTTCCTCACCGCAAGATACGACCGTACACAATGACGCATTCCTTTATGGCGATATCTGTGTCTCCGTCGATCAGGAATGCCATGTACGCACTGTTCGCAATTTGCACAGACGTCTTTTTTTTTCAATGTATCTGCGATGACTCCTATAAATTGGGCGCACGCGACATCATTGCTGTACGTCGGGTTTACGCCAAAAAAACAATCGGTGCTACCAACCTTTCCACAGAAAAACAAACAGTGTTCAACCAATCATCGTCAGAGGGTTGGTGTTGTGGACTTTCGTACTGGTGCAGGGATGTGTGGGAGGCAGAGCGAAAGTCCACAACACCAACCCTCTGACGGTGATTGGTTGAACACTGTTTGTTTTTCTGTGGAAAGGTTGGTTTGCACCGATTGTTTTTTGTGGCATATCTCGGACCCTAGGCTGACCATAGAGACGCGTTTTTTTCACAGCCGATTTATGGGGCAGGCAGCGAGCGGATCGTGAAGAAAGGTCAGCTGAATCTGACACTTTATGTTTCAGGCTTGAAATCGCTGATACAACTTTTAAGAGTCACGGAGTTTCGTTTTTTTTTTTCCCCCTCGAACGGCTGGTCGCACCGGTGCAACTTTTGATTTTTTTTAGTCGCACCATTGAGAAATTAGGTCACACGTGCAACCAAATTGGTCGCACTCTAGAGCCCTGTCTTGTGTAACATTAATTGTGTTTACTTTTTCTTCCCCAAAGGACTCAGAGGAGAGCACCGAGGCAGACATTAAGAAGACCACATTGGGCATCTATGTCATAAAGCATGAATCTGCAGATGCGACAGAAGACCCAGAAGACGTAGGCATTGTGCTGGAAGGTGTGGAGGCACTTTCTGGATTGGGTAATGTAGCATTGGCTACAGCCATGCTAGTTGGCCTTATATACTCTTTGAATCTTACATATCCACAAGAGCTCCGTTACACATTTGAGGTGCTGCAGAAAATCATTCTGGAGCTTGACACTAAAAAACTCTCTAACAAAGCTCAATCCTTGAAGACCAAACTCTTCACCTAAGACTCATGGAAATTAAGGATCCCTTTGTGTTCGTGCTGTATGTGATTTCTCACTCTTGAATTTCACTTTGCACATTCTTTTTCAAGAAGAGGACATTTTATTTTTCAATTTTATTGTATTTATTCATTTTGGTTTTATTGAAAACATTTTATAACAAAGCTCAATCCTTGAAGACCAAACTCTTCACCTAAGACTCATGGAAATTAAGGATCCCTTTGTGTTCGTGCTGTATGTGATTTCTCACTCTTGAATTTCACTTTGCACATTCTTTTTCAAGAAGAGGACATTTTATTTTTCATTTTTATGGTATTTTTTCATTTTGGTTTTATTGAAAACATTTTATAACAAAGCTCAATCCTTGAAGACCAAACTCTTCACCTAAGACTCATGGAAATTAAGGATCCCTTTGTATTTATTTTGTGGATTGTTGTGCTTTTGTACTGGCACTAGATATTTTGCACTTGATATTTTGCACTTTGAAGTGAAATTGTTTATTGTTATTTCTTGTTTGCTCTTTAATTTGAGCAGAGGTTACTGCTTATTATATTTTTTGTTTGATTTGATTTATTTAGTGGATTGTTGTGCTTTTGTACTGGCACTACATATTTTGCACTTGATAGTTTGCACTTTGAAGTGAAATTGTTGATTTCTTTTTTGCTCATTAGTTTGAGCAGAGGTTACTGCCTATTATATTTTTTTGTTTGATTTGATTATTTTGTGGATTGTTGTGCTTTTGTACTGGCACTACATATTTTGCACTGGATATTTTGCACTTGATAGTTTGCACTTTGAAGTGAAATTGTTGATTTCTTGTTTTGCTCATTAGTTTGAGCAGAGGTTACTGCCTATTATATTTTTTTGTTTGATTTGATTATTTTGTGGATTGTTGTGCTTTTGTACTGGCACTATATATTTTGCATTGATATTTTGCACTTTGAAGTGAAATTGTTTTTCTTTTTTGCTCATTAGTTTGAGCAGAGGTTACTGCTTATTATATATTTTGTTTGAGTTAAATACAGATTTTTTCCAAAATATATTGACTTGTTCATATTTTATTTACAGCAGACTATAAATGTACACTTTATTGTTATTATGAAAAAAGAGTTTTTAATTTACTGAAACTTCATTTAAAGTGTCTCATTTGTTATGTTATGAAGGTATAATTATATCTTGTAAGCAGGACAAAAATTTGTGTAGTTGACATTCTGACAAAATTGAATGCAGTTAATATGGCAATATTTTATTCATTATGCATGGTGAAATTAAATGTAGTTAATCTGACCAGAATTTCTCTATTAGGCATGGCAAAACATTATCAAGTAGGAATGACCAAATTTTAGTTTTTTGTTTTGATTAAATAAATTTATGTTCATATAACAAGATTACAACAAATCATTTCAAACTGGTTAGATTTTGTTAGAAAAACGCAATTCAATTGGATGGAAAAGTTTTCCATAATTTAGTTACGTTCATTCAACAACTTTTTTTTTTGAGTGTATAGCTTAAGCCTATTTTATCTACGAGCCCTTTTTCCACAGTACGTTATGTCCTTTTTCGTTTTCTTATGCAGTGCGGTAAATAATCGTTTATAAGGGGGACAGAAAAACTTTACCATATTAGCTATTAAATGCAGTCATGCCAAGCAATTACATTTAGGCTACATAATGGTATATTAAGTGCTTAAGTTTTCTCCCTTTAAATATCCAATTTAAGACGAATTTTAGTTACAAACAGGATTTCTGGCACAAATCGAGCACAAATAAACACGCCATTTTGTGTGGGGAGCGCTTTGAATTAGGCTATATAATTATATATAGGCTATACAATTTATTAATTTTAGCCAATGTTTAATATTTTAACGGCACAAATCCAGCATATATATATATATATATATATTTTTTTTTTTGTTAAAGTCATTGTTCATGCTGCCTTGAAATTTAAATTTAGTCAACTTTAAATTAAGTTAGTGAAAACTAACTTCTAAAGACTAAGTGAAAAGACTACATTTTAAATTTGAACGCAGCACGAACACTAACTTTTTTTTTTTTAACTGCAGTGGCGCTAAATGGAGTGGACAGTGAAATTTTCGTTATATTTAAAAAGAGGTCATGGTTACATGGTTTCTTTTAACGGCACAAACCGGCACAAACCGAGCACAAACGAACGGCACCGGTTTAGAGAGATTGGGAAGGCATGGGGTAGAGAGTAATGTCACTGCCCCATATTGTATTTGTTTTTTCTAAGGAAGGGAATTAGATACAATGTTTATTTTAACGGCACAAACCGGCACAAATCGAGCACAAACGAATGGCACCTTTTGGAGCGATTTCGACGATATGGGGTGGAGAGTTACGTAACAGTCCCAAACAAATATTTTACCCATTGTATTAAGAAGGGCTCGGAGATACCAGGTTTGTCACAGCCCCGAAAATATTTTGGTTATATCTAGGGAAGGAAAACAGATACCGTGTTTATTTTAACGGCACAAACGGGCACAAATCGAGCACAAACGAACTGCGCCGGTTTGGAGCGATTTGGGCAACATGGGGTGGAAAGTGACGTCACACGGTATACACAAAAATATAATGTTTAATATCTTAAACACCAAACCAGCAAAAACGTTCGTTTTTGCGGCACAAATCAGCACAAACGTAGCACGAATGGCATAGTTTTAGTCATTATTTCTTTTTATGGGGTGCCAACTTCACGGAGGTTCCTGAATAAACTCTACAAAAATCACTTACACATCTTACACCAAAATACATATTTAACCATCTTGCTGTACAGTTTATTCAAAAGTGGCACAGCCACTACTTTTCTTTTCATTCTTTAACACACTATTCTTTTCCTGTTTACACTGTAAAGCTGCTTTGACATAATCTGCATTGTAAAAAGTGCCATATAAATAAAGGTGACTTGACTTGAGCATGCTTCATTTAAGAGAGGGGGAGGAAATTAGATAAAACTATAAGTGTATTTGTTTTTCACAATGTCTAATTTCACTTAAAAACAAAATACAGAGCCTGCAAAGCTGACTTTCTTTGCGAGTCACATAGTTACACAAGTAGGTGGCGCAATATGACAGTCTTTATGAGTCATTGATTCATTGATTCATTCATTCAACTGATTCAGTCAAAAACAGGTATGAAACAAGTGGCTGTTTTATGAGTAAGTCATTGAAATAAACACTAGGTTGTCACTGATTCATTTGTTCATTAATTCAACTGATGCATTTAAAAATGGTAATTCATTCATAAATTAAACCAGTTTCTGTCTTTAAGTGAAATCACTGAATTGTTCATTCAACCGATATATTCATACACTCAGATTCCTTCAGGAACTGACTGTATTTATGAATGTCACAGAATCACTCACTCAACTGATTTGTTTAAAACAGTTTTTATTCAGGAATGAAACGAGTGATTGTCTTCATGAGCGACGCACTGAATTCAGCAAGTTACATCAATGCACCAGTAGATGGCGAAATATGAAAGTCTTTGTGAGTCACTGATCTTCTGTTCATTCAATTAACAGATTCGTTTTGAAACACTAATTTATTCAGGAAAGAAAAAAGTGGCTGTTTTTGAGAGAATCACTGAATTAGTCACTCCACCAATTCATCCATATACACAGAATGTATCAGGAAGCCAACATATTTATGAATGGGTTGTAGAATCATTTGCTCAAACAATTAGTTTAAAATACTGCTTTATTCAAAAATAAAACAAGTGGATGTCTTTATGAGCGACCCACTGAATTAAGTTACATCAATACACCAGTAGGTGGCGCAACATGACACTTTATGAGTCACTGATCTTCTGTTAATTCATTTAACCTATTCATTTTAAAACACCAATTCATTCGGGAAAGAAACAAGTGGCTGTCTTTAAGTGAATCACTGAATCATTCACTCAACAGATTCATTCATACACACAAACTCCCTCAGGAACTAAGTGGCCATATTTATGAATACGTCATAAAATCACTGATTCAAATTATTTGTTTAAACAAAACTTCCATTCAGGAAATGAAACAAGTGGATGTCTTTATGAGCAACTCACTGAATTCAGCAAGTTACATCAATACACCAGTAGGTATAAATAAAAAAAAATATTTTGAAAAGAAGTGGCTGTCTCTGAGAGAATCACTTAATTATTCACTCATCCATTTACACAGATTGTATCAGGAAGCGAACATATTTATAAATGAGTCATTTTCTCAAACAATTCGTTTAAAACACTGATTCATTAAAAAATAAAAACAAGTGCCTGTCATTATGAGTTAATCATTGAATTAAGCTGGTTACATCCATACACCAGTAGGTGGCACAATGTGACAGTCTTATAAAGTCATTCATCTTCTGCTCATTCATTCAACCGATTCGTTTAAAAATACAGATTCATTCGAGAAAGATACAAGTTGCTTGCTGAATTCATAACTGCATATTAGCATACTACTCTTGCTATTCTTGCTACAGAAAGAAACGCTAAAAATAGTAAGAGCAGTATACTAGTATGTGGTTATGAATTCAGCAGCTGTCTTTAAGTGAATCACTGAATTGTTCACTCAACCAGTTTATTTATACACAATTCCTTCAGAAACTAAGTGAATTTTCCACAAGTTGATATGATTCTTTAGGGTCTTAATGAAAAGTCTCTAATATACTTTGATTAAAAATTCTCAATGGTTTTGTAAAACAACACCCTTTTTACCTTGTCAAAATGAGCTCTGCAAAAATCATCTCATTCTAAGGGGTTGTTCCTTTAAATGCAAATGAGCTCTGCTTGCCCTGCCCCTCTCTTCTCTCTGTGGAATGATGATCTTGTTTACTTTAGCCGCATTTAGCCGCTAAACTTCCTAACTACCACGTTATAAGGAAAGGCGATCGCAAAGATTCATAAAAAAACGCTTATACTCACTTCTGCTGTAAGTGAAGCTGGATCATGAATGATTCGCGTGAACATAGACGGATATATGTAGATCGGGAGGCACATTCCCTTCACAAACAAACCTAATCCACTGCATCTTCAGCGGCTCAGATGTCGGGAGTAAATGACGACCACTATGTTCATTATTACATCCAGCAACACAACACCTCAATCGCTCAATCGGAGATATTCTTGTCTAACTTACATCCCTGCTCCGGCATCGAAACAAGGAAAGTTACTGTTACAGCTGATCTGAGGTAAGACGCTCATGTCAATCAACTATCGTGGGAGTGGCCTCTGTTGGTGTGACGCCACACCGACAGGCATCTGAGAACGGCTCGATTTGAAAAAGGGGATATTATTTTTACAGATTAATTAAAAACCACTGCATGGATTTTTATCATTATAGGGTAGATGTGTACATACACTGCCAACGCACATTAATGTTCAAACAACATGAAAAAGTGAACTTAGCATCCGATGACCCCTTTAAATAATTCATTCAACAACACTTGTTCAGGAAAGGCCACCGAGTTATGATTTTTACAAGGGGATGAAGTGGATAAAGACGCGTTTTCACTTGTCTTTCAATGATTTGACGTGTAATTGACAGATTAATTAAAAAGTAAACAAACAACTCACCCACTCAGATATCACCGCTGTCTTCCACGTCCACATCCTTCCAGTGAAGGAAATTAAAGGTCCATGTCTGTGTCTGAGACCAGCATGACACCTGCAATGTTTACCAAGCATTTGATTACTAAAGAGCTGAAAACATATTTGTGACCCTGGAACACAAAACCAGTCATAAGGGGCCATTTATGATAGGACAACATTTAAAAGAGATACAACTATTTGAAAAATCCTAGAGTGCAAAATAATAATAATAATAATAATAATAATGATAATATATTATATGTATATATATATACACACAAATGGTCAAGCCTTAACTTTGCAAATTTTTGTAATGCATTAGTATTGCATTCTTCTCATGGGCATTTAATAATTTGGACTTTTCAGTCTGGGTTAAATATCTTTTTTGGCTCATTTTATCTGTAAAAGAAAACATGCCTAATAATTATGCACACCTGAATATAAGGAGTTTTTCACTTCCAGCCTTCACGGACAATTATATATCACATATAAATGATTAAATACAAAAGACAGTAGTTATTAAGACTGATGTGGTTTGGAATTGGTAAATGTGTTTGGAAAAAAAATATGACCAGAATATCAACATGCCTAATAATTCTGCACACAGTGTGTATATATATATATATATATATATATATATATACACAAATTATTCAAAATACTGAGAAAATTGCCTTTAAAGTTGTCCAGATGAGGTTCTTAGCAATGCATATTACTAATAAAAAATTAAGTTTTGATATATCAGTGGTAGGAAATGTACAAAATATCTTCATACAACATGATCTTTATATTATAATGACTTGTGGCATAAAAGAAAAATTGACCCATACAATGTATTGTTGGCTACAAATATACCCATGCTACTTATGACTGGTTTTGTGGTCCAGGGTCATATTTATCATTAACAAGAACAGCTGATCATCAGTTCATAATGAAAACATTACTGCATTCTACCAATAATTTTCAGTGAATGCAAAACTTTATCAGATTTGTACTGGGTTCCATATATTATATTATATTATATATACACACACACACAGTGCCCTCCACAAATATTGGCACCCTTGGTAAATAGAAGCAAAGACAGCTATGGAAATAAATCTGCATTGTTTATCCTTTTGATCTTTCATTCAGAAAATTCACAAAATTCTAACCTTTCACTGAAGTAAAACAATGGAAAGTTGGAGGGGAAATCCCATTATAAAATAAATGTTTTTCTCTAGTTCATGTTGGCCACAATTATTGGCACCCCTAGAAATTATGATGAGTGAAATATCTCTGAAGTATATTCCGGTCCATATTTACATGTTTTAGCACACCAGGGTGACTAGGAGCATGAAGTTGTCCAGCCATGACTTCCTGTTACACAGGATTCTAAATATGAGGAACACAAAAGCCAAATTCCCTTAATCGTTTATCACAAGGAGTAAAAACAAAGAATAGCTCTGATCTGCGGGACAAGATTGCGGAGCTTCACAAAACAGAAAGTGGCTGTAAGAAAACAGCTAAAGCATTGAAATTCCCCATTTCCACCATCAGGGCAATAATTAATAAGTTCAGATCAACTAAAGAGGTTACAAATCTGCCTGAGAGAGGACGTGTGTCTATATCCTCATAATGCATGCTTAGAAGAAGAGTTTAAGTGGCTAAAGACTCTTCAAAGATCAGAGCCAAAGAAATGTAGAGATTAGTTGAATCTAGGAGCCAGAAAGCCTAAAAAACAAACAAACAAACAAACAAAAAAATGGTCAATTAGCTGCTACATTAGCACTTGTTTAGGAGGGTTTCTGCACTTGTTCGGGAAAAATCCTGCTCGCTCATCCAAAATCAAACTCCAGCATATTCAGTTGTCAGAACATGACTGGAACTTCAAATGGGACTGGCTTCTATGGTCAGATGAAACTTAAAAAAAAAAAAAACTTTTTTTTTCCTTTTTTTAGCAGCTAACCCACCAGACGGGTTTAGTGCCAACATTGATAAAAGTACCCCATGCTCACAATTAAATATACTGCTAAATCTTTAAAGGAGAAGTCTACTTCCAGAACAACAATTTACAAATAATTTACTCACCCCCTTGTCATCCAAGATGTTCATGTCTTTCTTTCTTCAGTCGTAAAGAAATTATGGTTTTTGAGGAAAACATTTCAGGATTTTTCTTCTTATAATGGACTTCAATTGTGCCCCCTGATTTTGAACTTCCAAAATGTAGTTTAAATGCAGCTTCAAAG
Source organism: Labeo catla (assembly GCA_012976165.1). Taxonomy (NCBI): domain Eukaryota; kingdom Metazoa; phylum Chordata; class Actinopteri; order Cypriniformes; family Cyprinidae; genus Labeo; species Labeo catla. The sequence continues at coordinate 334,057 of VONZ01000547.1, read as the reverse complement.
GGCTCTAAACGATCCCAGCTGAGGAAGAAGGGTCTTATCTAGCGAAATGATCTGTAATTTTTTTTGAAAAATAAAAATTTGTACACTTTAAGCACAAAAGCTCGTGTAGCACAGGCTCTCGGATGCGCGTCCATGGGTTGTTCTTGAACGATTCGTTCATTTTGAACGAATCTTTAATGTGACTCGCGAAGAACGAGTCATCTCAGGGAACGATTCGTTCAGTCGCGCATGCGCAACATCCAACATTTTTGTTTATAAACAGCGTTTGACTTACTTGCACTTTCTTAGTGTTTGCGTGTTCGCTTTGTAAACACTGGGTCTGTGGTTCCGCCTACATTCGGCGTGACCTTTTGACATGATTCAATAGTATGTTGTGAACGCGCATGCCAGAACTTGTGCTACACAAGCTTTTGTGCTTAAAGTATAAAAATTTTTATTTTCCAAAAAAAACTACTGATGGTTTCACTAGATAAGACCCTTCTTCCTCGGCTGGGATCGTTTAGAGCCTTTGAAGCTGCATTTAAACTACATTTTTGAAGTTCAAAATTAGGGGGCACAATTGAAGTACATTATATGGAGAAAAATCCTGAAATGTTTTCCTCAAAAACCATAATTTCTTTACGACTGAAGACAGAAAGACATGAACATCTTGGATGACAAGGGGGTGAGTAAGTTATTTGTGAATTGTTGTTCTGGAAGTGGACTTCTCCTTTAATGTTGTGGGCCTATTTTTCTGCCGGAGTTCCTGGACATCTTGTTCTATCAAATACTAACAGATAAAAAATCTAAACCCGACTGCCTCTGTTAGCTGCCTTTGCTCATATTTACCAAGGGTGCCAATATTAGTGGAGGGCACTGTATGCATGTATGTATGTATGTTTTATATATATATATAGAGAGAGAGAGAGAGAGAGAGAGAGAGAGAGAGACAGAGAGAGAGAGAGAGAGAGAGAGAAATGTTCACCGTGAAGCTGCAAAGTACCTGAGAGAAAACAGATTTGATCATCTAATTTTCACCAGTAACAAAGTGTTTTAAAGCTTGTCGTTTTGCAGAATGTCACAGTTATACATGACATGAGAATAAGGCCTGAAGTTAGGAAGAACATTTTAAGGAAAATATAATTATCTTTTCATAATGATTTTTTTCCCCCTCAAACCTTGTCTGTGGTGTAAAAACACCCCTGGCCAAATGCCCCCAGAGGGCATCACTTCACTACAATTACGGCATTTACCATGTTCTGAACATCACATCCTTTCATTTTCTCTTAGATGTAATCCATCTAGGTGGCTGAATAAAAATATTTGGACTTAATATCTAAAAATCACCTCAGCTTAGCAACAGCAAACTTGTTAGCTAGAAAGTTAGCATCAGCTAACTGTATTTACTTATTTTCAGTATGGTTATTAAAAAACATTCATATCTGTCTGCTCGGCTAGTCGACCCAAACATTATATATAAAATATTAGTGGATAAACATTATAAAAAACAGACGTCACATAGGGCTAAATGCGTAGCATTTTAATAAATCTGCTAACGTTACAGCAGCGGGAACATGAACGTGCGCGAGTTATTTTGTTTAATCGGTGTTATTTTAATGCTTCGTTTTTCGACCTAGAGACACTGATGTTTATGTGTCTGCATTCAAGCATTTCAGTTGGCTTAAATACATCACCCTTTACAGCAGATTTAGTTCACAAACAACTGACAGTTTTGACCTAAATATTATTTTCAGTTACAATAATCAATCTTAAAATTCGAAATTAGTAACTTACTTTTCGCAGCAGTTGTCGCGCGCGATCACAACATCTCCCGGTTCTTACTTGTGAATTCAGTTCACTGGAGACTCGCTCTAAACGGATCATTCGAGAACAGCTGCATTCGGATCATTCCAATTCGTGAATGAATCGTTTGCGAACCGATTTAACCGGTTCGTTGAAAAGAATCAGTTTGTTCATGAATCAGACACGGCTTCTGCGTCTCGGACTACGTGATATATTACGTAAATGTTTCATGAATTGTAGTGAAGTAAAAAATAGGATCTGATGCTGCCTTCACGCAATGTCGTAATTACCGTAATTCCGAGATGACAACACGTGATATTCTACTCTACTCTAATCTGGAATTATGTGTTTCTATGACAACACTATCAACGTCAAAGCCCTCACGTGTTCCTGAACTCGTAATTAGAACTTGTAAACTCGAAATGTTTTTACAATCGGTCTTTGTCAGTCACGTGCGTTTATTATGTGTGACGTCACCGAGGCGCCCTTTTGAAGGTATGGTTGCACTGAGCAGTGAACTGAAAGTATACAGAGCCGTAAAGTAAAGGCCGTTTAAATCATCATATTGGAGAAACAAAAGCAAACCAAGTAGATATGGGACCGAGATAATCTCAGCAGAAGTTTTAGGAACCGTAACTTATAGAATTTGTCATTAACAATTAAAACTGATCCATATTAACGTTACCTGACCGCAAAAAGTTGAGTGCTGCCAGTGTTCAACCTCGTTGGAAATATGACGTGCTCTTGTTTACGGTATAAAAACGTATATTATTTACTTACAAATACACTTATGTTCTGTTTTTGTCTACCATTGATTTGCACATTCCCTTATACCATTAATACCACTAAACTTTACCCTGTTTGTTCAAAATTTTTTGACTGATAACAAGTACTGATAAGGAGTCAATCAAAAACACATTTATGAAAATGTCATTATATATACTTTATTATAAATGCAACACTGTGTTAAAAATCAGCGTAAAAATGCAAACAGAAGATGTGACAAGGATGATGAACATCAACATACTGCTAAGTGGACACAGTGCAAGTACTACAAAGAAAGTTGAATAATAATAAAATGAAAATAAATAATAAAATTAATAATATTAATAATAATGTGATGATGATTTAATGCTTCTGCCAAACATTTCTGATGACCCTTTCTACATGGATTCTTGCTAGATGATCTGCCAAATAATTAATAGTTTGTAGGTAGAACACTTTCTGGCACACACTTTTACACTGAATGGATTCTCTGTGAAAATCTCAAAGCAGGGATAATTTTGTGCCTGTAACAGTTGTATAAAACAGTGTTCATGCAGGCAGATCCAATCTGAGGTGCATGAAGTTAACAGAAGTATTTAAAATTAAGTGAGAATTTCCCTTATGTCTGACATGAAAATCAGTCAGTTTTCCTGTGTGTATACAAACATTCAGTTTGTGGCATCGAGAGGTGTCTTGTGAAGTCGACTATCTCCTCCAGCCTTCAGTGTGTAGCTGACCATCTCCTCCAGCCTGGTGGGTCATCATCTCAGCTGGCTGCAATGTGTTTTTTTTTTCTTACAGTTTAGTCACACCAACCTATACGAAATACAGAAATACATAAAAAATAAAAGTATTAAAAATGTATTTTAGTTTGGTATTCAGTTAAGTATTTAGTTAAGAATTTCAGTAGTGAAATAAAATAAATCTCTACACCTATGCATAAAACGATTGCGTGACATTGCATGGTACAAGAGGCGTTTCTGCTCCCTGGCTGTCTGGTTCATCGGTTTAAAAACCTGCTTTTCATTCTTAAGGTATTGTTTTCGTTATAATGTACTTATTCAAATTAGTTATCAATAATAATTATTTTACCACTAAGCTGACATGCTCTCGCGTATGAACAGACAGCATCTGTGGTGGGGGGACGGCGCCGGCGCAACCATCAAAAATATTTAAAAGGAATCCGGCGCCACGTTCCTGACCGCATCACTGTCCTTACTGGGTGCTTTTAGGGAATATTTGCATTTATCCACACTTGTCATTAGGCCGTATACCTGCACTACACCACTGAATAGCATTGATATCCCAAAACAACATGTGGATATAACGTTATAGGTACTAAGGAAAATAGAGAATAAGCACATACTAAAAAAAAAAATCGCTTACCTACCTTTATGAAAATGTCAAGGGCAAATATGATGATTTTGCATATCACCGCTGCTATGCAGGCCATCCGACGCTTCTTGGTTATTTCCGCTGCATGTTGTCTAATGTTTCCTTCAAGTAGGAGACCTAAAATATCTTTCCTCGTGGTCAGTTTTTAACCTTTTCTGTCGTGTAATTTACCATCGCTGACTTTAACACGACAAAAACGTACCATTTTGAAGCAAATCAAGAAAACAATTCTGCAACTACAGAACACCTCGGCTTTGATACCTTACAAATGGCGGCGGTACCCAAAATGCAATTCGATTCTCGTGAGTCTGACGTCACCTAACAAAGACCGATTACAACTTAAACCAGTTACAGATATACCACGTGACCGTCGTCAGGTTTGTTTTGCCGCTACTTAGGCTACGTCTACATTAATCCGGATAAATCTGAAAACGGAGTTTTCGTTTTAAAACGCTCTCCGTCCACACTAGCGTTTTCCAAAAGTTTCTCATCCACATTGAAACGTAGGAAAACGTTAAATTCGCCATACTGCGCATGCGTAAAAACTCACTGAGACGATACAGACGGAATAGACATAATACATTTTCACGCAATTGTTAGCAGGATCATTCTATTTACGGAAATATCTCATAATTCACTGACGCGTCCATGTCGCGCGCTCTCATGTTTGATCTAAAAAGCAGCTGCCCTCACGTTTAGCTGCAGGAGTCAGGATAGCAACTGTGAGTACATTTTCTGTCATCTTTTTAGGACTGTAATATGAAGAGTGTACAAATACTTTAGCAGCAGTGTGAGAGTGAATAACACATAACAGCCACAATTACCGGTATAAACATGGATATCTATTGGTACAATATGCGTCACATGACTAAACATGCGTCATCGTTTTCAAAAGCCTCCGTTTTCACAGTCCACACTGCAACGCGAAAACGGCGTTTTCAAATTTATCCACTTTGGAGAGCTTTTTCAAAAAGCTCCGTTTCCTTGACCAAAAAGCCGTCTCGTGTGGACGGAAGGCCAAAATGGAGAGAAAAAGATGCGTTTTCAAACGAAAACGTATTAGTGTGGACATGGCCTTAGGCGCTACCTCGGAGTCTGACAACATGGAAAGCTATGAGTAAAATGTCACGTGTTGTCATCTCGGAATTACGGTAATTACGACATTGCCTGAAGGCAGCATTATACTTTGAAATGTAGTAAAAGTAAACGTTACTTAAAAATAAAACTACTCCAGAAAAGTACAGATACTTGAATAACGTACTCAAGTAAAACTACTTTGTTACTGTCCACCACTTCAACATGAAAAATATATATTTTTCAGATTCTTAAGAAACACATTTTATACAGTACACGGACACCCTCTGAAACTATAAGCCTGTCTGTGTCTTTTTAAAGTACCTCCTCAGGTTGATGTTCATAAAGAAGAGCTCTTGAGTGCTGGTATTCAGCTCGTGAATTTACCAACTCCTCGCTTTCATTTCCACAGTTCCGCACTTCAGCGACAGCAACTTTAAGTGTTTGACCTTCAGTGACATCAGCACAGCCAATCACACAAAACACTCCATCTGATTGTGCAGCATGTAGTCTACTTTGTTTGCGGCGAAAGGTCAGCGTGGCTGCAGTAATCAAAGATCGTTACTGACATTCACCTGTACGCTGTTTAGCAATGCAAATGACGCTCGTCTGATCGCCACCTGGCAGCAGCGCCAATCAAACGACAGATCCTAGGATTTTAGGATTATATGCACAAACAGAATGTGTAACAGTAAAACTGCATAAAAAAGACCAAACTGATCACTTTAGCAGTTCTGGAGTTTTATTAATTAAGTCCATGTGTAATGTTAGTCAGCCGGTCATGATTTCAGTTTTTAGCTTCCATTTCCATTCTCTCTGACCCTTAGCCATTTCACAGTGTTTTCCAATATGTTTCTCAAATATGTTTCCTTGTTGATTGCTTTCACTATATTCACAGTTTGCACTTTCTTGTAACTTTGTTAAAGGAGAAGTCCACTTCCAGAACAACAATTTACAAATAATTTACTCACCCCCTTGTCATCCAAGATGTTCACGTCTTTCTGTTTTCAGTCGTAAAGAAATTATGGTTTTTGAGGAAAACATTTTAGGTTTTTTCTCCATATAATGGACATCATTAGACTTCATCGTCATTTTTTCAAAAAATAAAAATGTGTATACTTTTTTAGCACAAAAGCTCATGTAGCACAGGCTCTGGGATGCGCGTTCACGATGCTACGAATTAGTGATGGGTCGTTCCTGAACGATTCTTTCATTTTGAACGAATCTTTAATGTGACTCAGGAAGAACGAGTCATCTCGGGGAGTGATTTGTTCAGTCGTGTATGCGCAACATGCTATTTGGTTTTTACTGGAATTAGTTCACCTGTTTCCAGTCTTCGGGTTTTTCGAGTCGTTCGTTCGTCTTATGGGGCTGTCACGTGATGAACGAACGACTCAAACCCCAAAACTTGATAAGAGGTGAGGTGAGCTAATCATAGACTAAAGACCCAGGTAAACAATGAATTCATCTTTTCTGTTCCTTATAGCATTATAGTTTTGTCTTGTTTGTAGTGTGATCAGTGTTTGTGTAAGCAGTAGATGTGTTAGAGAAGTAACACGTAACATTTTAATTATATTTTGCTAAAATGAACGAAATGACTCTAAAAAAGGTTCGTTCATTTTGCTGAACAAGACTCAAAGGTCCAAGTCGGTAAAATGATCCGAACTTCCCATCACTACTACGAAACACGTGTAAGTTCATCGTCTGTGTACTGAGTATGGCGAAAAACTCCATCTTATTTTCTCCTACAACTTGAGAGGAGGACATCGTTGTACCTTTTTGTTTGTAAACAGCGTTTGACTTACTTGCACTTTCTTAGTCTTTGCACATTCGCTTTGTAAACACTGGGTCTGTAGTTCCGCCTACGTTCCGCTTGACCTTTCGATGTGATTCAATAGTACGTAGCGTCGTGAACGCGCATCCCAGAGCCTGTGCTACACGAGCTTTTGTGCTTAAAAAGTATACAATTTTTTATTTTCAGAAAAAATGACTGACCTTTTAGCTAGATAAGACCCTTATTCCTCAGCTGGGATCCTTTAGAGCCTTTGAAGCTGCATTTAAACTACATTTTGGAAGTTCAAAATCAGGCACCAATGAAGTCCATTATATGGAGAAAAATCCTGAAATGTTTTCCTCAAAAACCATCATTTCTTCAAGAAGACAGAAAGACATGAACATCTTGGATGACAAGGGGGTGAGTAAATTATTTGTAAATTGTTGTTCTGGAACAATTCTGGAAAATTACCTTTATGCATTAATATTTTACATTTAACTTGCTTTAACTTTCAAACTTTAAGGTTTGTCCAGTTCATGCACTCACAATCAAAAACAAAGTTTTAAAGTTGTTCATCAGGCTTGGTAAAGTTGCTGATTACTGAATGCATCCATCCATCCTCTATACCTGCTTTATCTTTTGTAGGTTTCACAGGATTTAATAGGTCTTGATAAAATAATTTGTCAATGTCTCATGGTTGTCATAATGATGAAGCTTTCTGAATATTTTAATGGTTTCTGTCATTTTAAGGAGCTTTGAATAAAGTTAGATCATTAGGTCAAAGATGTTTTGAAAATTCATGATTATTTATCAGAATAATAGTATTTAATTTTTGTTTTTTGCTTTTACTTAAATGCTTTAATTTGCATGTACAAATTATGACTTTGTTATAAAGAAAAGAATATCTTAGGCCAAAATTATTTTGAAAATTGATTAGTATTTTGCATAAGTTAAATATGTGCTTTGTGTCATATGCTTGTTCTTTAATTTGCTTAATGTACAATTTGCAGTCTTTTATGACTATTTTTTATAAAGATATAATTACTAGCTCAAAACTGACTGAAAATTTTAAATATATTAAACAATTATGAATATATTAGCATAATTTACAATTTATAGACTATTTTTTATAAAACTGAATATGTGAGGCAAATTTTGTTTTGAAAATTTGTGAATATTTTGCAGTAGTTAAATACATTTACTTTGTATAATTTGTGCTTAAGGGCTTTTTTTTGCATAATTGGCTTTATTTTATTTTTTTTTCTTTGGAACGTATGAATATTTGAATACATTTACTTTGCATCATATACACTTAATTGCTTTTATTATAATTTGCAATCTTTATTTTTATGACTTTATTTTTTATAACACTGAATATGTGAGGCCAATTTTATTTAGAAAATTTAGGAATATTTTGCATAAGTTGGATATACTGATGTCATAATATTGTATCATTTACATTTAATTAAGTCCTTTTTTGCGTAGTTACAATTTACAAATCTTTATTTTTATGGACTTTTTTTTTTTTTAAACTTTGAATATGTTGAAAATGACTATTTTGTAGAAGTTGCATATTTACTTACAATTTACACTTAATTAAGTGATTTTATTTGCATTGCATAATTAGAACTTGTGACCTTTATTTTAATGACTTTATTATCAAACTGTAAATAAAGAGAGGAAAACTTTTGAAAACGCGTGTGAATATTTTGCAGTAGTTAAATTTATTTACTTTGTATAATTTGTGCTTAAGTGCTTTTTTTGCATAATTGGCTTTATTTTTTATGACTTTTATTTTTCTTTTGAAGATGTATGAATATTTCACACAAGTTGAATATATTTACTTTTTATCATTTACACTTAATTAATTGCTTTTATTATATTTTGTAATCTTTATTTTTCTGACTTTATTTTTGTAAAACTTTGAATATGTTCAAATATGTTCAATAATTAAAGCCAAAATTATTTTAAAAATTTATATTTTGCAGAAGTTGCATATTTATTTCCCATTCACACTTAATTAAGTGATTTTATTTGCATAATTAGAACTTGTGACCTTTATTTTAATGACTTTATTATCAAACTGTAAATAAAGAGAGGAAAACTTTTGAAAACCTGTGAATATTTTGCAGTAGTTAAATTTATTTACGTTGTATAATTTGTGCTTAAGTTCTTTTTTTTTTGCATAATTGGCTTTATTTTTTATGACTTTTATTTTTCTTCTGAAAATGCATGAATATTTCACAAGTTAAACATATTTACTTTCTATAATTTACACTTAATTACTTATTATATTTCCCAGTCTTTATTTTTATGACTTTAGTTTTGTAAAACTTGGAATATTTTAGGCCTAAATTATTTTGAAAATTTATATTTTGTAGAAGTTGCATGTATTTACTCACCATTTACACTTAATTAAGTGATTTCATTTGCATAATTTACAATTTGCAATCTTTATTTTTCTGACTTTATTTTTTATAAAATGAATATGTGAGGCCAATATTGTTTTGAAAATTTAGGAATATTTCGCATAAGTTGGATATATTTACTTACAATTTACACTTAACTGGTTTTATCTGCATAATTATAGTTTGTGACCTTTATTTTAATTACTTTATTTTCAAAATGTTAATAAAGTAAGGCAAATTTTGAATATTTTGCAGTAGTTGAATATATTTCCTTTGTATAATTTGTGCATAAGTGATTTTTTTTTTTTTTGCATAATTGGCTATTTTTTATTTCTTTTATTTTTCTTTTGAAAATGTATGAATATTTCACACAAGAATATATTTACTTTTTATCATTTACACTTAATTGCTTTTATTATATATTACAATCTTTATTTTTATGACTTTATTTTTGTACAACTTTGAATATATTAGGCCAAAATTGGTTTAGATTTTTTTTTTCCAGAAGTTGCATATATTTACTTACCATTTACACTTGATTAAGTGATTTTTTATTTGCATAATTATAGTTTGTGCCCTTTATTTTAATGACTTTGTTTTAAAAATGTTAATAAAGTACGTCAAATTTTGTTTTGAAAATATGTGATTATTTTGCAGTAGTTAAATATATTAACTTTGTATAATTTGTGCTTAAGTGCTTTTTTTTGGCATTTTTTTTTTTTTACTTTTATTTTTCTTTAAAAAATACTTTTTATTACTTACACTTAATTAAATAATGTTTTTGCATAACTTGTAAATATTTTTGCATATTACGTTTGCATTTTGTGCTAATGATTTATAAAAGTTATAATAAAAAAATGTGTTACTGTATTATATTTAAGTATTTAGCTAAATTTGTCTACACTTTAACTAAATTTAACACAGCTGAGCTGAAAGTGAAATCGAACCACAGAAGAAGACAGCGTACACTAATGCCTGCAATAGCACCTCCTGTGGCAGTACTGAGAACTTTCAGTGCATTGCTTTGTATTGCCAACACATTTCTCAATGCAACAATGCATAAACTAAACCTTGAGAAGTGGCTGCATGAGCATTCATCACTTGCGTCGAACATCAAACTCTAAACAAGCAACAGGCCCTCCATGTGCTTCACAAGAGGCCACATCCCCAAACATGTGCTCTCCACACTGATACTGAAGTGAATATATCAAAGTCTAAATGTTCTAGGCAGACAGAGAGCGCAACGAGAGCCAGACCAACAAACGAACGGGAAGAAAAAGCCAACAAGCTCATTTCACGCTTGTCATTCATCCCCCTGTAACCTGAATGGTTCCTCCTGCTCAGATTTGGACTCTTGCGTTTGGAGGTGTGCATTCAGACGGCTGCAGGGGGAAGATAAGACACGTTATTCTGCAGGTACTGAAGGAGAGGTCAGTCAAGGGTTAGAGGAACCATTCTCCAAAATGTGTTATCAGACGGCTCATTTTAGTTTGATACCACAGGTATTTGGTAAGATTATGTAACACAAATGGCCATGGTAGCAACTTTTAATGGACTGTCAGTAACAAAAATGTACGAGGAATGATTTGAATATCAGTACATGTCTGATTTAAAAGAAATCCTCTATACATGCAGAAAAAAACTCAATCTTTCCTCCCACTGTACTGCAGGAAGATTAAATGGAGAACAAATGAGACAGAAAACAAAAAAATGTGTTGAATGATGTGATATTTACCTACAGTATAAAGCAATACTCGCAATGTCTAATATTATCAGCAATGAAGCCACTCTTCTCATATATTTATTTATTTATTTTTCTTTTCAGTTTTAAATATATGCTAAATATACACAGTGAAGCTCAGTAAAATATAACTTCGGAAAACCAGTCAGTATCTGGTGTGACCACCATTTGCCTCACGCAGTGCAACACATCTCCTTCATACAGAGTTGATCAGGTTGTTGATTGTGGCCTGTGGAATGTTGGTCCACTCCTTTTGTTGCTGGATATTGGCAGGAACTGGAACACGCTGTCGTATACGTAGATCCAAAGCATCCCAAACATGCTCAATGGGTGACATGTCCGGTGAGTATGCTGGCCATGCAAGAACTTCCTGGAATTGTGTACAGATCCTTGCAACCGTGCATTGGAGCCGTCCATTATCATGCTGCAACATGAGGTGATGGTTGTGGATGAATGGCACAACAATGGGCCTCAGGATCTCGTCACAGTATCTCTGTGCATTCAAAATGCCATCAATAAAATGCACCTGTGTTTGTTGTCCATAACATACGCCTGCCCATATCATAACCCCACCGCCACCATGGGCCACTCGATCCACAACGTTGACATCAGCAAACCGCTCACCCACACGACGCCATACACGCTGTTTGCCATCTGCCCTATACAGTGAAAACCAGGATTCTTCCGTGAAGAGAACACCTCTCCAAAATGCCAGATGCCATCAAATGTGACCACTTGACCACTCAAGTCAGTTACAACGACAAACTGCAGTCAGGTCGAGACCCCGATAAGGACGACGAGCATGCAGATATGCTTCCCTGAGACAGTCTTTGGTTATGCAAACCGATTGTTGCAGCAGCTGTCCGGGTGGCTGGTCTCAGACGATCTTGGATGTGAAGATGCTGAATGTGGAGGTCCTGGGCTGGTGTGGTTACACGTGGTCTGCGGTTATGAGGCTGGTTGGATATACTGCCAAATTCTCTGAAACGCCTTTGGAGGCGGCTTATAGTAGAGACATAAACATTAAATTCACGGGCGACAGCTCTGGTGGACATTCCTGCAGTCAGCATGCCAACTGCATTCTCCCTCAAAACTTGTGACATCTGTGGCATTGTGCTGTGTGATAAAACTGCAAATTTTAGAGTGGCCTTTTATTGTGGCCAGCCTAAAACACACCTGTGCAATAATCATGCTGTCTAATCAGCATCTTGATATGCCACACCTGTGAGGTGGATGGATTATCTCAGCAAATGAGAAGTGCTCACTAACACAGATTTAGACAGATTTTTGAACAATATTTGAGAGAAATAGGCCTTTTGTGTACATAGAAAAAGTCTTAGATCTTTGAGTTCAGCTCATGAAAAATGGGGGCAAAAACAAGTGTTGTGTTTATAATTTTGGTAAGTGTATATATATATATATATATATATACTTCCAGTCCAAAGTTTTTGAACAGTAAGATTTTTAATGTTTTTTTGGAGAAGTCTCTTCTGCTTACCAAGTCTGCATTTATTTGATTCAAAATACAACAAAAATTGTTAAATATTTTTATTTCTATTTCAGATAAATGCTGTTCTTCTGAACTTTATATTCATCAAAGAAACCTGAAAAAATTCTGCTCAGCTGGTTTCAACATAATAATAATAATAAATGTTTTTTGATCAGCAAATCAGAATATTATAATGATTTCTGAAGGATCATGTGACTGGAGTAATAATGCTAAAAAATCAGCTTTGAAATCACAGGAATAAATAACATTCTAAAATATATTCAAATATAAAACAGTTATTTTCAATATTAAAAATATTTCAAAATTTTACAGTTTTCGCTGTACATTGGATCAAAGAGATTTCTTTAAAAAGCGTAGATTTTCAATTATGGTTACTCTTTTTGATGGGGAGCCTGAGCTCCAATTCTTATGAAAGGATCGAAACACTCCTGTCTAAATCTATCCAAGTGTGAAACTTAAGGGAATGTCAAAAGCAACTTCCAGAGCCGTGAGGAGACATCGAGGACATCTCGTTGACGTCGCACTCGAGTTAACGATCTCGAATCTGACTCTCAAATGCACAAAAGATGTGTCATTCACTCGAGCAGATTTCAGCCATCCACCGAGGCCTTTGTGACACTCGCTGCTGCCAAGTAATTATGCTGGAGAACATGAGAGCCGGCAGACCTTCTGGACACGTCGATTTACTGAGGGAACATCGACAACTGGAATAAAAGAGGCAGAAGACGGAACACGGCCTGAAATCACCCAATCAAAATCACATTATGATGATGCCTACAAACGCTCTCGGGCTAGAAATAACAAAAAGTTCAAAATGATCTGGAGTCTGGGTCCGTTTGATTGCTTTTCTCAACTCGCTGCTGCAAAACTAAGGATCTGACATTTGACGCTGTCAAATGAACATTAAATCCTGACAAATGCAAACTATAAATATATAAATATATGCTATTTATATATATATATATATATATGGTGTACTTATAACTTAAGCAATTCTGAGACGCTTCTGAAATTAGCGTTCAAGTCACATTCAGATGAACCGCCGCACGTCCATGTCCGGGTCTTGTTCTTGTATCACATCTGTCAGATTCTTTGAAATGTCTAAATGAGCCGCAGAACACTTAAATTCACAGAATTTAAGCCTGAAATATCTTTTATTCATTTGAAATGCTTTGTTTGTATGTTTTGAAGCTTGCTGCCTTTGAAATGCTAATCATTACAAAATGGAAGCAGAAAACACATTTCATCTTGTTATTCTTTTTGGTAGCAGTTTTGTTCATTTCTCCAACAGTTATGGCAGCGATGAAACATTCAGTGCCAAGATTTCCCATCAGGCTAGTTAGACTGTACTTTTCACAGCCGAAATGGCTAGTTATATAATAAGGTTACTTATCTATCTGAAAGAGGTTATAAGGCGAAAGCAATTCGAAATAATGGCCTACTCACAAGCATCTGCCTTTACTCAGTAATGCCAGCTAACAGGGACCATTCTCACAACTTGCACAAATGCTTTTTAAAAGTCCCCATGAAACCAAAATTGAAGTTTTCTGGCTTTTAGTTAGCCTTAAAGGAGAAGTCCACTTCCAGAACAACAATTTACAAATAATTTACTCACTCCCTTGTCATCCAAGATGTGAAAGTCTTTCTTTCTTCAGTTGTAAAGAAATTATGTTTTTTTGAGTTAAACATTTCAGCATTTTTCTTCATTTAATGGACTGATATGGTTCCCCGATTTTGAACTTTCAAAATGCAGTTTAATTGCGGCTTCAAATGATCCCAAATGCGGTTGTAAACAATCCCAGATGAGGAAGAAGGGTCTAATCTAGCGTAACGATCGGTTATTTTAATAAAAATAATAAAATTTGTATGCTTTTTAATGCCAAATGCTCATCTTGTCTTACTCTGCCTGGACTGTTTTTGTTCCTGTTCATGACGGTGAACTCTCGAAAAACTCTCATCTCATGTTCTCAACTTCAAAATCGTCCAATATCGTTGTTTTACCTTTTTTGTTAAAGGAACACTCCACTTTTTTAAAAAAAAATAGGCTCGTTGTCCAACTCCACTAGAGTTAAACAGTTGAGTTTTACTGTTTTCGAATCCATTCATCTGATCTCCAGGTCTGGCGGTAGCACTTTTAGCATATCTTAGCATAGATCATTAAATCTGATTAGGCCGATAGCATCTCGCTTAAAAATGACCATATATAAAGACGATATTTTTCCTATTTAAGACTCTTCTGTAGTTACATCATGTACTAAGACTGACGGAAAATGAAAAGTTGCGATTTTCTAGGCTGATATGGCTAGGAACTATACTCTGATTCCGGCGTAATAATAAAGGAACTTTATCATTGCCGTACCAATGATATTACGCAGCACCTGAAAGTGACCGGCACTAAGTTTGTGTAGATGCAGAGTTGACGGCTGCGTAATATCATTGCGTCTGCTGCACTCATGGTATGGCAGCAAAGTTTCTTGACTATTACGCCGAAATGAAAGTATAGTTCCTAGCCATATCGACTTAGAAAATCGCAACTTTTCATTTTCCGTCCGTCTTTGTACACAATGTAACTACAGAAGAGTCAAGTTTTCAATAGGAAAAATATTGAAACTCTTTGGTCATATATGAGCGAGATGCTAACGGTCTAATCAGATTCAATGATCTTTGCTAAGCTATGCTAAAAGTGCTACCGCCAGACCCGGAGATTGGCTGAATGGATTCGAAAATGGTAAAACTCAACTGTTTAACTCTAGGGGAGTTAGACAATAAGCCTATTTTCAAAAAAAGTGGAGTGTTCCTTTAAGGGCGTTTGATCTTCTTTGCATGTTCACTTTGCAAAGACTGGGTCGGTACTTCTGCAGCAATGTAGGATGATTTTGAAATGATTTTTGAAGTTAAGGGAGAAAATACGACGGTAGTTTTTCGACATCAACTAGATGAGCCCCAGAGACGGATCCACAGTGAAGACCACATCACCTAGACGGCTGTCGGCACAAGACCACGGGAACTTTTGGCCAGAGGAGAACTGGCCCCCCGACTGAGCCTGGTTTCTCCCAAGGTTTTTTCTCCATTTGTCACCGATGGAGTTTTGGTTCCTTGCCGCTGTCGCCTCTGGCTTGCTTAGTTGGGGACAATTTCTCTTAACACAATATTGCATTTTATTTTATTATTTTTGATTAACTACCTTTACCTAAAATGTGAGTGTTTACTGTTGCCTTTGGCATTGTTGATGTACTGTTTCCTATTTAATACTGTACAGCCGCCTTGTCACAATTCTGTATTGTTAAAGGCGGTATATAAATAAAGGTGACTTGACTTGACTTGACTTGACATACCCTAACTGTCTTGAGTCAGAATACACAGAGTTCAGGGAGAGAAAGACAAGACGAGCAAAGACGATAACCGATCATTACGTTAGATAAGACCCTTCTTCCTCTGCTGGGATCGTTTACAACCGCATCTGGGATCGTTTGAAGCCGCATTTAAACTGCATTTTGGACGTTCAAAATCAGGGCACCATAATATGGAGGAATATAATTTCTTTACGACTGATGAAAGAAAGACATGAACATCTTGGATGACAAGGGGGTGAGTACATTATATATGAATCTTTGTTTTGGAAGTGGACTTCTCTCTTAAGTTCATCTGTAAGCTATTGTGCTCCAAAACAATGACATTTAGTATTAGTATTAGAGAATTAGTATTTTCTGTACGGTGAATGGCACATAGTGCACTATATAAGGAACAGGGAATGATTCAGTGTAAATATGCATTCATTTGGGGCGAATGAAGTCTGGGTTTGCGAACGGCCGCAGTGCAACCTACTCCTGTCCAGAGACACGATAGCACGGAGTGATCATATTCGCGAGTTGGCGGAGACCATAAAACATAACGGACACATTTGAATTCTACACAGAGTGCTATATGCGATATGGATGAGATATGGATGATATGGATTTCTGGCCCAATCTGTGATTTGAATGTCCTTACGAAGTTATTTGTACTTGATAAACAAAGTAAAAAAAAAAAAAAAACTTATTCATAACGTTATAATCACAAGAAAACTAGACATTTCAACATTTTTACAACATTATAAACATAAACATTCAAATGTTGTATTTTGAGTAAAAATAATGTTAGCATTGTCAGAAACGTTTTTGCAACCTTGGACAGTTAAGCGTTGTGGAAACATTTCAAATCAATGTCCCCACAATGTTTTCAGAACCTAAATTTACTTGGGTTGTACGCTAGTATTTATACCTATGTGTTCACCACAGAATATCTGTTTTTAGCCGAATTCTTTAAGGAAAAATACATAAGGTAACATAATACATAACGTATTCTTTTTCTTGCGCAAAATATATCATATTTCCTCAAACACATACATCTGTCAGCATTAGCAAACGGGCTATTTCCATCTTCTAGTTTAAACCAGACTGGTTTGAATCTGCCTAATAACAAGTGTCATTAAACAGTGTAACTCGATGAACATGTTACCATACCTGAAAAAGGAAAGTTTTGAATATTCGAAAACTGTTGGCTTCCACACACATATCAACTTATCTCCCGCCCGCACAAAACTTTCGGTACGAGGGGAAGGGCGTGGCCTCAAAGTTAAAGGTAAATGACACTGACATAAACGCCAGCAGGAGTCACTTACACTTTATTAAATAGTTCTTAAACAATTCATTGATAAAATACATAATATATGGAATTTTTTTGACAGTGACAATGGATTGTTTATATTGCTAAGGATGTTACGAAGTGATACACAGATCTGTTTTATGAAGCGGTCATATAGCCATGTTATATTGCATGGCTATTGACCAGAGACGTTCTAAATCACATATTAGTTCCATAAGTGAAGGTAGCTGCCTATGTAGGACTAGACTAGACTAGACAACAGACCAGCTCACTATATTGTCACTAAGTCATATATGGACCTAAAGGCTGCTTAATTACTATTTTGTGTCAGATGAGTGCAGATTATTGAATCTTTTGCTGCTTCATAATGTGAAACTGTTGAAAGCTTGTCGAAAGCCTTTTGTGCTGCTTTCTGAAAAGCTTTGGGGAACGAATAATGAGACGTCTATTTCAATGACAGCATCTGCATTTATATGGAGATATTCTGCCCCAGTGTGTTTATAATAAATCATATTATAATCACAGAGCTTTCAGGTCTTTTTTGTTTGATTTTCATCTTGAGCTGAAAATCTGAGGGGAAAACACATTAAGTTGGATTCTCCTGATGTTCATTAGAGAGTTAAGGCCAGAAAATGGAAAAACTAGCCTATAAAACAATAACATAATGAGAATTGGGGCAATCATTGCTTTGTAAATGCTAATTTGCTGGTTTTGTGGCAAAATCAAGTCTTTAATCTCTGACACCTACAATAATATTATGAGAAAAATTGTGTCCAACCACGTTAAACTGTTAAAATCTACTATTACGTACTGGTTTATAGTTGTACAGTGACTCTTTATACAGTTACATCGATTAGCCAGTAGGAGGCGACAAGTGCCTGTATAAAAATGTCAATCATTCACTATGGCTTCTTAATTCATTTCGTTATTGTTATTTTTTAATCCAATTTTGTATGAAAAATATCTGACAGTCTGACAGATTCGGTTCGACTGAATCAGATGAGCGAGTCAGTTCAATCGATTCATTAGAAAGCTGATTCAAAAGAAAGCTTCGCTTCCACAGCGTGAATCAAATCACACTTTCTACAACGCTATTTCCATTTTATCAGATCTATAATGTAAGTTTACTTTTTTTATCTAAACTGAAAAACACTGGGTTCTATCTGCGGGGATTTGAGATTGCATACACAAATATAGTTCTAAACGGTTATTTCCTGTTTTGACTGCAAATGTCCATAACGCTGGAAATTCCCAGTAGGTCAGCCTGAGATTCAATGCAGACATAAAACAACCTGAATACTGCGTGCTGGAAAAATACTGTATGATATGAAGGGTATGATAGGCCTATTAAATATCCATAATCTCCTTAATGGTCGCTCATGTACAACACAGATGCGGCACAGCGTGCAGTTAAATGACACAAAACCCCTCTAAAGGCCATTCCACACGATAACTATACCATATATTAAGCCAATTTCTCTAATTACACAGGAAGTTCCAAAGACATGTCGCTGTAATCATTTTCTGAACATATTTCTCCAACTGACGAATGATGAAAACACTGACAGCCAATCAGAATCCATTCTACTTTAAAGAGCGCGAACATTTAAAGCGGCGGATGACAAAACTGCACTGCGCGCTTAAAATAAACCGAACGACCGTTATCGCGCGGTGGTGTGGACGCAGCAGGACTCTAATATAATTATGATCAAGGTTGTAACCAGGGGCGTTTCTAGGATTTGAAAACATCTGCGGCTGGTGGCAAAACATCAGGGGCTAGTAGTGGTGGATGGGAGCTCACATTATAATTACGTAAGATTTTGTTAGACACAGGTGGGTGACCCTGGTTCCTTCTAGGGATGTCTGAGGAGAAGAAATCTGATATATTTTAAAGTTAAATTTATTAATCTGGTGCACTTTAAGAGTTCAAAAATAAGAGCTAGAAGTTAACCCATGTTCAGTGTGCAAACTGAACAAAGAAAAAAGTTGATGACCTGACTCACCCCTCTTCTGAAAACATTAGATCACGTCATACTGCAATATTATCACAAAATTATAACTTTACAAAAATATATTACACAAATAAAATAATACATTTAAAAATATATATTTGCATACAAAAAAAAGGGCCTCGTTTTTCTTCCAAATTCCATTTTATTTTAGTTTTTTCTAAATTGTTTTTTTTTTTTTTTCTGTTTCAATTTTTCTGGACTCCTTTTTAAAGGGTAAATTTAATTTTATTAATGAAAAACATGTCTAATTAATTAAAACAATGAAACGTATACAATTTAACGTCAATTTATCAAAAGTGTTTTGTGTTTTATTTTTTTCTCCCCTTATATTTTATTGTTACCAGATTTGTTTTACCATGTCTATTTATTTAAATGTATAAAACAACTTTTATTTATTTCTACAACTGCCTTATGAAATTCTGTGTTGTGTATTTACATTTTTCTGGCATAATAAAATAATAAAGGCATAAAATATTAATTTTTCTTTTAATTCATGCAAATTAAATTTTATTTTTGGCAAATAAATGGGATGTACTAATGAAATTTTAAAGATGGAAGAAATATTGTGTAACAAAGTTTTATTAATTTTTCAACAGTAGTAGTATTATTACTGTAGGTACATACATTCTACTGAACGATAGTAATTCTGCCACAATGTTTATGCAAGCTAAACCGAACTTTTATTTTGACGGGTTTCCGTGAATACCTTTACATTTCTGTGAGTGTATAACCCCGGTTTATTCAAATGAAACAGTGAAGTGCTCACGAAGTACTCTCAGAGCAGTTCTGGAGATGTAGTTTATGCACTTTTTACGGCAGACGCTGAAATTATGAAATCACCGCGAGCGTCACGCGCGCTTGTGTGTAGTAAAGGAAACCACGCATGCGTCTGCACCATTCATTCATAAAGAGACACGCAGAACATTCAGGATTCATATTTAAATGGTATTTTGCGGCGTAATATTTACAGACACTAATTTATATCGCAATTAGTTTGAAGTGTAATGACCGACTTTTGATTAATTCATTTAAACTTTCAAACAAATTCCGTGAATTCCTCGGAAATCATACAGCGATACAAAATATTTGGGGCTCGAGCCCCTAATGATTAGCCCTAACGACGCCCCTGGTTGTAACTTTGGATTGAGAAGTGGGGGGACACAAAATGGGGGAAATATTTTCGATTTAGGCCTAAATTTACATACATTACAAACTCAACTGACTGATTTCATGTGATTCTCCTCAGACCTTAGAACTGTACATGAATTATGAGCTTCTTGTCCCCCCTGTCCCCAGTGGAAATTACGCCCCTGATTATGATAGTTATATTATAGACATTTTTAAACATGCTGGAACCAGAAAAAGAATAAGGGTCAAAGATTGTGGTTTTCTGAAGTGCTTTCAAAGACGTCTACTGAGTGTTTAGATGTAGGACAGCAGAACAGCGCCAAGACACAAACGATACGGGCCTGGCACAGAAACAGTCCTGTTCAACGAATATTGGATTATTAAATGATATTAAAGAAAATCTCATTCCAGTTTTCAACTTTATTGCTCTTTTGTGGGATTTTTACCTCATTAGACACCCTTGATGCAGAAATTGCACAGATGTTCAGAAATTCACGCCAAAAAGTAGACCATAAGGATGCTGAGGTGTGTGTATAAGTGTGTGCGTGACGAATAAAATAGCCTACTGGATCATTATTGGGGCTCAAATTCAAGAATCTAATTAAAAAGCCCAACGAAGCAGAACTGATAGGACAAGTTCACTTTCAGATAGGACCTTGACAGGAACATAAAGCCTTAATAGCATCATACAGACATTTAATATATGCTTCTATGTAAATTTACAACAACTCAATTAGAATGACTAAAACTTTACAGCCTTTTCATGTACTAATTTCACTAATGATGTGTATTTATAAAATAAAAAATAGACGTATTATATAAAAATCTAAAATTACTTTATTTATAAAATTAAATGTTTTACAAATATGCAAAATAACATTTTATTAGTATTTAAACACAAAATAATTTATTAAAAATAAAAAAATATGTTTTACAATTAAAAATTGCAAATAATATTTTTAAAATATATATATAAATGCAAAGTAACCATTTATTTATGCAATTTTTTTTATTAAAAATGCTAATTTACCATTTTTATATAAATATAAAATGCACAATAACAATTTATAAAAATGTAAAAAATACATTTTACAATTAAAAATGCCAAATAATATTTTTTTATATAATATATAAAAATTAAAAGTAACCATTTATGCAGTTAATACTTTTCAATTAAAAATGCTAATTTACCATTTTTATATAAATATAAAATACAAAACATTTTATAAAAATGTAAATATATATTTTACAATTAAAATGCTAAATAATAATTTTTATATAATATTTAAAAATGCAAAGTAATAATTTATTTATGCAATAATTTTTTTTCCAATTAAAAATGCAAATTTACCATTTTTTATATAAATATAAAACGCAAAATAAAAATATATTTTACAATTAAAAATGCCAAATAGTAATTTTTATATAATATATAAAAATGCAAAGTAACCATTTATGCAATTAATATTTTCCCAATAAAAAAATGTATATATAATATAAAATGCAAAATAATTAATAAAATTTTAAAAACATATTTTACAATTAAAACTGCCAAATAATAATAATTATATAAAAATGCAAAGTAACCATTTATTTATGCAATTAACTTTTTGTTTTTTCAACCTTACCAATTTTATATAAATTTAAAATGCAAAATAACATTTTATAAAAAATGAAAAATATATTTGACAATTTTTATATAATATATAGAAATGCAAAGTAATCATTTATTTATTTATGCAATTGAATTTTTTTATTAAAAATGCAAATTTACCATTTTAATATAAATATAAAATACAAAATAACAATTTATACAAATTAAAAAACAAATTTTACAATTTAAAAATGTTAAAATGCCAAATAATATATATTTTTTATAATTTTCAATTAAAAAACGGAAAATTACAATTTTTATAAACATAAAAAATATAAATATAAAATGCAAAATATATAAAAATGCGTGTGTGTGTGTGTAATTGCTCCTTTTGTATAGCTTGCATCCAGATTTAAGATGAAGAACTTTGAAGAACTACTAATCTTGCCAATATGTCAACTCTACTTTCACTTTATTATCAGCAGCATATGCGACACTATTTTTGACTTGAACAGACACGACATGATGGAGGGTTTAAAAGCATCACATATACTGTTTAAAGCACTTATCTTCTCTACAATGTTATTTTGGGTTGTTTTGAACCAGCAACAATCTTTTAATAACCAACACACCAACAAAGCACAGCCAACCCAAATACAGCAAATCACCAAATACGCCGCTAATGTTTCCGCTTTCAAATATAGCTGCTTATTTTCTGACAGAGGCACGGCGGACAGATAACAGTAATTATTTTATTTCTATAAACTGTCGCTTATCAATGAGCCGCTGAAAAAGTAAAGAACCTTTCTCTTAAAATACTCTTGCTGCAGTATGTCATTTATCTGTTAAAATACTGACCCGAGAGATTAAAAATATTAAAAATAAAGAACTTTCCATTTGCACTTATTGTTAAGCTGTTCACGTCTGCTTTATCACGAGGTGCAATGTGAACACGCTAGTACATGCTCAATATAAACCACTAGCTTACAAAAACACTTTGGATGGACATTGTTATGTGAGCACTGGCACTTTCAGATTGATTTTCTCACTGCATGTAGGTCTGTCTATTTCAAGACTGGTGCAAGGTTGTCTTTTTACTGTATTGTTGAGCGACACAAAGGTAAACATGTCCAGCTGTGACACAAAAGGAGAATGTGTGTGTTCTCATCCATTCAAATGTGCTGGTTGAGTCGAGGACATCTTTAAAATGTAGTTTATTTTAACCGGTACATTACGGTCGCTAACGCCCACCCGCATACTGACATTTACGACTTTGTGGAGTTTAATTAGAGCGGCTGAAAGTTAAACATTCAATGGTACTGCAATGACACAATCCAAATGTCTAATATAAGATTGAATCAATATTGAAATTCATTCATGCACGGGCAGTTTATGGCCCCTTTATCATTAGGGCTCCGTTCCAAAACCTAGAGAGCGGCTTTGCCGTCTGCTGTCTACATAGGAGGAGTCGACTAAGGAATCTTACAAGTGACCTATTTAAAAGAGATTCAAGCTCAGCTGATTTTGCCTTTGGTATGTTGTTAAATTTAGCATTGCATCACTTTTTCACCAATAGATGTGAATGGGTGCCGTCAGAATGAGAGTCCAAACAGCTGATAAAAACACCACGATAATCCACAAGTACCACTCCAGTCCATCAGTTAACATCTTATGAATGCATAATCCATAATAACACTTCCTACAGTGAAAAAGTGGTCTGGTCTGAATCAGGGGAGAAATATGCACAGATAAAGCACTGTTAACAAGCCAAAACGGCTTCAAACAAACAACAGGAGAAAGAAATTTGAATGATGGATTTGTTTCTTACAAACACAGCTTTTGGCTTCACAAGATGTTAATTGATGGACTGCAGTGGTGTGGAGTATTTCTACACAAGCGAAGGGAATCTAGTTGCGTGAATAAATGTTTATATCGTCTCCCTGGGCTTCATCCTCCATATGTGTGCTACGGATTAATGATTACACAGCGGACTGTCTGTCAGGTCTGTGAAGGTCAAAGTCTTTGGCTGCGGGTTTGTTCAGCTTCACAGGTATGATTTTGCGCACAGATGTGAAACTTTAATGCTTCTACATAGTTAAAACACCTTGGGGATGAGAGAAACTTCCGTGTTCGGCGGTCTCTCAAACGCAGTGTCCTTTTTTTAGTCACTGTAGTGCACGAATACTTTTTGTCCTCTCTGTTTTTAAGTTTGGTCGTTCATCTTTTTGTGGTGCATGCATGCTTTGCGGTGTGACCAATATAATTAGCTATAGTGTTGCAAAAATTAAAGCCTAAAACTTTTTTTTGGGGTCTAATCCAAAATCAATTTACTTTCTATTTTATTTTATTTATTTATTTGCATTGTTTTTGGTCTTTCATACAGTATGTTGTGGCTGCGGCCAATATGATTCTATTAATATTTAATAAAAAATCAGTCAAACACATTTAAAAACCCCAAAGCCAAACCTATTGAGTTATTTATTTTTGTGTTTGGGGGGGTTATTTTACAGTTATTTTCTATGTGAATATATTTTAAAATGTAATTCATTCCGGTGATCAAAGCTGAATTTTCAGCATCATTACTCCAGACTTAAGTGTCACATGATCCTTCAGAAATCATTCTAATATTCTATTTTGCTGCTCAAGAAACATTTATTATTATTACTATTATTATTATTGATATTTAAATCAGCTGAGAACATTTTTTCAGGATTCTTTGATGAGTAGAAAGATCCAAAGATCAGCATTTATCTGAAATAAAACCAAATAAAAGTCTTTTGTAACATTATTTTTTTTTGGAAATACATTTTTAATGTTACAAAAGATTTCTATTTTAGATAAATGCTGTTCTTCTGAACATTCTATTCATCAAAGAAACCTGAAAAAATTCTACTCAGCTGTTTTCAACATAATGATGTTTTTTGAGCAGCAAATCAGAATATTACAATTATTTGTGAAGGATCATGTGACTGGAGTAATGATGCTAAAAATCCA
This sequence comes from Labeo catla, assembly GCA_012976165.1. Lineage (NCBI taxonomy): Eukaryota > Metazoa > Chordata > Actinopteri > Cypriniformes > Cyprinidae > Labeo > Labeo catla. Next base: position 309,236 of record VONZ01000547.1, on the reverse strand, counting down.
GCTTTGAAATCACAGGAATAAATTACATTCTAAAATATATTCAAATAGAAAACAGTTATTTTAAATAGCAAAAATATTTGAATCAAACAAATGCAAGCTTGATGAGCAGAATTTCCATATTGGTTACATTAATATTCAGTCACAATGTAATGATGTTTTTTTTCCCCCGTTTTAATTCCCACACATTTATTTCTATTTCATACTCTGAGAAAAGTCCTAAAAACCTTTTTGCAGAGCCTGTACCCCAGTCAATTTACTTATTTCATTGTTTATTTATTCATTTATTTGTTTCCATTATTTTTGGTCCTGCATATTTCTAAGATACAAAATTCGTAGGTGTGGCCAATATAACTATATTAACATTTAATAAATGGCAAGAAGTCTAAAATGTTTTATATACACCTTTGTATGAGTCCTTTCTGCAACGTCGTTATTTATTTATCTGTGTTTTGGTAATTAATGAATAGAATAATTAACATTTGTGACCCTGGACCACAAAACCATTCATTAGTCGCACGGTTATATTTGTAGCATTAGCCAACAATAGATTGTATAGGTCAAAATGATCGATTTTTCTTTTATGCCAAAAATCATTAGGATATTAAGTTGCATGAAAATATTTAGTAAATTTCCTACCGTAAATATATCAAAACTTAATTTTTGATTAGTAATATGCATTGCTAAGAACTTCATTTGGACAACTTTAAAGGCGATTTTCTCAATATTTTGATTTTTTGCACCCTCAGATTCCAGATTTCTCTGGCCAAATAATGTCCTATGCTAACAGTGCATCAATGGAAAGCTATTTATTCAGCTGTCAGATGATGCATAAATCTCAATTTCATAAAATTCACCCTTTCGACTGGTTTTGTGGTCCAGGGTCACATTTGACCAATTACTGATACTGTATAATGTGTGAAATACACCCTACTGTTTTCTAGGCACAACACTAGCAAAGAAAGTGAAACCTCGTTTTGATGGTGGAGAGGGAGGAGCGGATCGGCGTGACTCCGCCCCCACGGGCGGCGCATCAGGTGGCGCAGGTTTCATAAAGCCCCGCACGGAGCATCCGCAGCAGCATCAGCGGCGGTTGCGGCACCGTGAGAAGCTCCGTCATGGCGCGGGAGTCCCCAGCCTCATTATCGCTGTGTATGGATGTGGCGCGAACTCGTCACCCGCTCTCGTAGTGTTCCCTCCCGCCAGTCAGCCAGGTGATGCAAGCCCTCCACAGACCCGGGCTGCACCGGGCACCTGACGCTGAGCTGTGGCTGGACAGGATGGCGGACTTCCAGAATCAGAGCTCTGCGAACGGCTCCGGGTCCGAGCTGAGCCGCTTCAGCAACCTGGAGGACATCGACTTGGCGGCGGACGGCACGCTGGAGCTGCGCGTCATGATCTCCATCGTGTACTCGGTGGTGTGCGCAGTGGGTCTGGTGGGGAACCTGCTGGTCTTCTTCCTCATGAAAGTCCGGCAGGGGAGGAAGAAGTCCACGATCAACTACTTTATCATGAACCTAGCGGTCACGGACTTCCAGTTCGTCCTCACGCTGCCCTTCTGGGCCGTGGACACGGCGCTCGACTTCACCTGGCCGTTCGGACACGTTATGTGCAAGGTGGTGGTCACGGTCACCGTGATGAACGTGTACGCCAGCGTGTTCTTCCTCACCGCCATGAGCGTGACGCGCTACTGGTCCGTTGCCTCCGCGCTCAAGGACCGAACGCGCAACAAGCGCTGCTCGGTGAAGCTGGTCAGCGCGCTCCTGTGGCTCCTGGCCACCGTGGCGTCGGTCCCCACGGCGATCTTCTCCACGGTGAGCTCGATCAGCGGCGTCAAGCTGTGCCTGCTGCGCTTCCCCAACGGCCAGCACTGGCACGCTCTCTATCACCTGCAGAAGATCCTGGTGGCGTTCGTGTTTCCGATGCTCATCACCGTCGTGTGCTACTTGCTCCTGTTGCGCCTCATTCGCCTGCGGAGCATGAACAACAACCTCCCCAAGCGCAGGTCCAGAGTCACCAAATCCGTCACGATCGTGGTCTTGTCCTTCTTCATATGCTGGCTGCCCAACCACGCCATCACCTTCTGGGGAGTCCTGGTCAAGTTTAACGTCATCCACTGGGACAAAGTCTACTATACGCTCCACACGTACGTGTTCCCGGTCACTATTTGCCTGGCGCACTCGAACAGCTGCCTGAATCCGGTCTTGTATTGCCTCATGCGCAGGGAGTTCAGGAAAATGCTCAAGGACTTCTTCTGGAGGATTTCCTCGCCCGCGATCGCCAACAGCTGTCAGATCCGCCCGTTCTCGGGCACCGTGAAGGAGCGCGACGACAGCCAGGCGGTGATTCCTCTGAACGTGATGGAGACCGAGGAGTACAGATTGTCGGTGGTGAACGGGCAAACCGACGCGTTGCCGTCCACGGACTGCGCCATTAGGAGGTAGACGCGCAAAGCCGTGCGTAAAAGCGCGCTGTTTACTTGAGATACAATACTGGAGGATAAAGGGAACTTTTGGAAAACTCTGCAAGGATGTCGTGCGAGCCCTTTTTTTATTCTACTTCTTTCAAGTGACGTTTCGAGATGTTGCATCCTTAAACGTTCGTGCCAAATTGTCTTTTGCAAACCATGCGTCCGCTGCAAGCCCCCGTGCTTTTTAACGCTTCTGTCCCCATTTCTGAATTCTAAAGAGTGGTTTTATTCCGTGTAAACGTGCGCGTTGAAGCAGACGTGGATGTACAGAGCATCGAAATAAAATATTGGGCTTAAGCTGCAATGCATTTTTTATAGTTTCCACTTTTACTCGTGTTTGGAGGAAATACTGTTGCATTAAAACTCAAAAAGAAAAAAAAAACAGATTTCAAAATAATTGTTTATACATACAAATATCATAATAATAATAATTAAATTATGGTATAATGCCGCTATATATATATATATATATATAATTTATTTATTAGAAATATTTGGCCAACCTCATTTGTTGTCTTTTCCACACATTTGGAGTAAAATATTATTGCATTAAAAAAAGCTAGAAAAAAAGAAAAAAGAAGATTTATGTATAATTCTTAATAATACATTATATGAGCTACCAACCCCATCTTTTCAAATATTTTATTGCATTAAAAAAACGCTGCAAGATAAAAAAATAAATAAATAAATAATTGCATAAACGCTCCTACTGTAAATGCAGCAGTTTTTAAAGCAGCAACTTGAAATTGCTACGTTTTTCATAGCTGGTTTCCGACCTCCTTTTCATTGTTTGAATCTATTGCCTGGAAATTCTGAAATAATTAAAATGTATTGCTCATTTGAAGTGTAATAAAGCTATGTCAATGACCTCAACCATGTGAAGGTGGTGGTCCGAAAGGAAATGAATGTAAACAGTGTTACTATGTTGTCCATTTGAAGGGCATAATAAAGTCCTGTCTTATCATAGCAATGTTTGTTTTCCTCACAAACACAATTACAAAGTTAACTTTTACTGTTATTCCATCTAATTAACATTTGACAGCAGGTCTGTGGTTTAGGGAGTAAATCTACCTCAACAGCTTTACTTCAGTTTATTATCTCAACAGAGACACATAAAGCTGTGCACACAATAACACGACAACAGGGGAATTTATGGGCTTTATGATCCAAAGACGGTTTGGTTCACAAAACAACGGAGTTTGCTTTCAGTTCTTGCTTTTTATAGGTTATAATAAATTGTTTAAACATGTTTTTACACACAGAGAGGAGCAGTGGGCATTTGGTGATCCACGTGTACACACATTTATTGTTTTTAAACAAGCAGGTTGAGAGAAGACGTCATTTAAAAATTGATTTTTGAGATATGCGATTCATTACACCAAAGTTATATTCTCTCTATAAACACAAGAGGGCACTGTGATCACAATTTCAAACACTAAATCAATAATCTCAAATCTTTACTACTTAAACTATTTAAATAAACAGTTTGAAAGTTCTGGAAAGTCAACTTTAAACCAACTATTAACCGTAAAGTAAAAAAGTCGCACATCTGGTGACTTCGAAAACAATCCCACGGTCATTAGTTAATGATTAAAGCAGTTTGGCAGGTGGTTTATCAGTTAAATATGGTCATGCTTGTGTAATTATTTCATTTTTTTGCTAATTTAGGAAGATTTAGAGGCTGTAATATCTGAGGTTTTCAGCTGGAATGTCATTCTGCTACTGATTTATAGCAGCTCATCAGCCGGTCAGAAATGTCACAATCTTTGCAAAACCCTCTTCGTTAATTTGTCCGTCACACGCCACGCCGGCTTTACTCAGCAGCTCATCCACTGTAACACAAACATCAACAGCATTATTATTAACTAAATTCATTCAACAACAATATAATGAGGAATAAGGCAAAAAGATTGTTTTATGCTGATGGATTGCAGATGTTTTTAATGTGCTGCATTTGACATCAAAAGTTGGAATTTTGCTGGTGAACTTTAAGATTTTGGGCTATTTTCCTTTCACAACATGTCTTGTTTCAGACTAGTGGAAAGAAAACATCTACAACACACATTTAAATGTTTATTTTATTGCACTTTATCTACAGTATTTGTGCCTGTAAATTTCGATTACAAATATTTTTAAATGCCGTTTCTGGTGTTTTGTTTTCTTTTCCACTTCAGCAGCTCTTACATACACCAAAACTTAGTTTTATTCGTTTTTATATTCTAAAGGTTTTTACTGAGGGGTTTGTTCATATATCATTCACCTGATATTTATTTGATTACATTTTATCTATTTGCGTCTGTAGATTTATTTAAAAACACATATTTTTAAAGAATATTTTCCCAAAATTAGTTTCTCCACTTCAGCAGCACTTACATACACCAAAATTTACAGTTTTCCTCCTTTCTATATTCTGAAGGTTTTTACTGAGGGGTTTATTCATATATCATCCACCTGATTTTTATTTTATTACACTTAATCTATTTGCGTCTGTAGGTTTCATTTAAAATGCATGTTTTTAAAGATAATTTTCTCAAAATGAGTTTGTTTCTCCACTTTAGCAGCACTTACATACACCAAAATTTACAGTTTTATTCCTTTCTATATTCTGAAGGTTTTTACTGAGGGGTTTATTCATATATAATTTGCCTGAAATTATTTTATCTATTTGCATCTGTAGATTTAATTTAAAATGCATATTTTTTAAGGTAATTACCTAAAAATGTGTTTGTTTCTCTGTCTATATTCTTAAAGTTTTTATAGAAGGGTTTGTTGCTATATCATTCCCATTAAATTATACAATATTTTATTTCTAAAAATGTGGTGATTTTTTTCCGTCTATTAACGGTACTTTATGGAATTTATGGAGTGATAAAAACAGATATCCAAAATCCCTACTATAAAAACCTTTAACTCTTATATGACAATAAAATGAAACAAGAATTTCGAACCTGGCTTTATCCAATATTCAGATTAATTTTCTGGAAATGAATGCAAATTAGGGCACATTTAATTATGTATGGTGATATCTTTTATTTTACCCTAATAAAATGCATAAATTAGCCAAAGTTCCTATGTTACATGACATTAAAAGACTTTTGAGACAATCAAAAACCTGCAAAGCTAATGTTTGCAATTCGTTTTTGTATACTTACAGATAATATTCCAAGTATCGGTCAATGGAAACGCCTTTGTTAGAGATATAAAGCAGGAATATGCAACATCTGGCTTAGAATGGCACACCGCACAATGCATTGTGGGTAATGTAGTTCAACCTTTCCTGTGCACATGGTCCAAATCAGATTTACCTTCCTGATCTGTGAGTCGCTCTCCAAAGCATGTCAGTCTGGCCCTGAACTCAGACGCCATAATAAAGCCTCGCTTCCTCGTGTCCATCAACCTCACGGCCTGCAGGATCTCGGCCCGCGGGTTCTCCTGCTGGATCTGCACGTGCATCACGCTGAGAAACGTGGAGAAGTCCAACTCGCCGCTCTTATCTGGGACAAGCAGAGTCAAAGCGCTTTGCCAAAAAGCTTCAGATACAGAACCCGTTTGATCACGTCTGACAGGCTGAGAGTTATATTTATTGCAAAGGGTTTATACATAGTACATTTCATCACATTTGTCAAGCAAGGCTTCATTTCATCAGCAGCACCACGTGTGATGTCAGTTCAAATGACACTTCTTTCAATTAAAAACATTGTGAATGTGTAGCAAGGGACTTTCAGTGCTCTGTTTTATTTCCAGGCGACTCTATAAACCATCTTTCTGCATTCACTGACCTTATCTGGATGTGCCGGGCACTGAGATTTCCGATTGTTATTGTTGAGTTTCATTTATCTTACTTATCTTAGTCAGCAAAGTTTACACTGTTGACTTTACCTGGGGCTTGGAAGTGTAGGAGGACATATATGCGATAACTTAACATTGACGTGAGTCATTTGTTTGCATGTTCAAATACTTCCAGTATCTCAGTTTAATGTTCACAGTCACTGTTAATATAGTTGGTTTTCAATGAGCTGCTTGACTCAACCAATAAAGAACTAAAAAATCCCATTCATTTTCTCTACAGGGAATTGATTTTTAAGGAAATCTGTAATATCAGCATTTTTTTATAGCGCTTTATACAATATGGATTGTTTCAAAGCATCTATGCATTAATAAAGCAGGAATATGACAGTGTTAATGTTGCAAAATTCAACAATTATGAAACAAACGTAATTTCTAGAAGAAGCTTTTTTTACATCTTTTTTTCTACATCTTTTTTTCTACATCTCAGTACATCCCGACATCTCATTCTATTCTATTCTATTCTACTCTACTCTACTCTACTCTATTCTATTCTATTCTATTCTATTCTGTTCTTTTTTCTATCATCTGTAGCACACCTGTATATACAATTTATTTATTTTCTTAAATCTTATATTGCAATTTTTGTCTATTTATATTTACATATGTATATTTTTTTATTCTCAACTTATATTATTTTCTCTGTTGTTGTTGTCGTCTCTGTGCACTGGAAGGCTGTGACACCAAAACAAATTCCTTGAATGCGTAAGCATACTTGGCAATAAAGCTGTTCTGATTCTGATTCTGATTCTGAAGCTTTTTTTATATATTCAGATTTATTTTTAGTTTAATTTGCTTTAGTCATTTTTATGATTTTTTTTCTTTTTAAATATTACTATTTATACTATTTATAAAGGTTTAATTTATTACTATTTTATAGGTTTAATTCGTTTTTAATTCTGTTTTGTTTAGTTTTTATTTTCAGTTAGTAATTTTAGGCTTTCCAAATTAAACTTCTTTCAGCTAGTTCTAATTTCTAATTTTTGTTCAATTCAAATAACAAAAAAACCCAGTTTTTTTTATTTTTAATTGTTCTATTTTCAGTTAATGTTAACCCTGCTCTGCAGAAGAAGAGTGTCATATTTCAGCTTAATTTAGTTTAATGTTGATTCAGTTCAGTGTCAGTGTTACAAAAAAGGCCAGTTCAAGTGGAATCGAACTCATTTCACAATTAATGAACTTTCTAACAATGGCAATTATCGAACTGAACTGAACTGAACTTTAAATAAAGACCTACTGTGAGCTAGGACGTTGTTAATCGATGGTACATCCTTCTGTTAAATCCATCAGCCTGCGATATTTCAACTTGTTTTTCAAAAAATCACGTTTAACAGCAGAACTCACTGTGAAAAACTACATTACCCATGATTCTGCAGAGAAATCTCCACCAATCAGAGAATCTCAAAAAGCAAACCTTCCATGAAGCACTGTCAATGTTACAAATATTTGTGTATGCAGGCATATTTTGTGCTAAATATATAATGTATTATTTCTATAAACATAATCAACATTTTTAAACTAATAGTTTATATATATACATTGGTATTATTTTGATTATGTCATTTGCAATAAATTAGATTGTTTATTATTTCCTTCATTAGAGCCATTAAACCGTCTTTGTCTAATTTTCAAATACTTTTTTGCTTCAAATCAAAGTTTGTAATGTTGTGATTCACTGGTCATCACTGGTGGTTTTAGTTCATGAAGTGTAACTCCTTAACGAATGCCTGGCTGCTGAAAAATTGGGCGGGAACAGCTGAGTTTGGGGCGGGGCTATCCTTGATTGACAGATGAGGAGCAGAAGGGGAGGTGTTTAAGAAAACAATTTAAAAGCAATCATTATTTTGCAGTTCTCAACTCATTTACTTAAACAGACCAACAGATATAGATACTATACCGATTTTATGGGTTAGCAAGTGTTTGTCGAGTTCTTGCAGGGTCGGACAGCAGCCCAGAGATCTCATGACCGTCAGCAGATCTTCCGCCTTCATTTTACCCCTGCGTTTCTGGTCGTACAACGAAAAACACTCCTTATACTCTGACAGAAACAGACAGAAACATATTACTATACACAGAAAATGTAGTATGCAAACATTAGAGAAACAACACCATGCACTTTAACTTTAAAGTAAGAACATAACACATTGATTGTTTGAAATGTATCCAGATGACAGATGAAACAAAAAAATCTTTTTTGTTTGATAAGGATTGGATACAGTTTGGCAAAGAATCTCTTTAATCCCAAATGAAGGATTTGTTCTGGCATAAACTGAGACAACCTGTGTAAGAGGGAATCAAGATTACAGCATTATCAACAACAGCAGGTGGAGGAATGAATCAAAGCCAGACAGTATGACAGACTGGAGCGTTCAAGACATCCTCGCATTTCTGCAGTGTATATCTTTGTGTTTACGATGTAAATCGTGCATCTGTCTGTCTTGTTTTTAGTCTCATATTTTGTACCCTTTTGAGCCCCGTGTATGGTTCTTTCTCTGTTTCTGCATCAGAGGACCTGCACTGTGTTTGTCCAGCAGTAATGGGTCAGTTCAAGTCCAGTGACCAGAAACAAATTCCACTTTGTTTCCAGTGAAAGAATAAAATCTATTGAATGAGCTTCAGTATCAGTGCAATATATAATAACTTCCAACATTTATATAATGTTTAACATGTCATGAAACGTTCTTTCATATATATAGGCTATATTCAAATCTAAATGTTCACAAACTAATGGTCTACTAAACATTTTATAAAAGCTGTAATAGGTACTCAAGTAAAAGCATCTCAATCTCTCTATTAACCTGTATTTTCGGCTTATGTGAACGATATAACTCTAAATTTATCTTACTAATCAGATAAAAACAATCACAGAGTGTCTTTACGAAAAATGTTGTTATAATCTTGAGAGAGAATAAACCCACTTACCATTGATTTGATCTTGACTGAGGAATTTCGTCTGCAATGACATAAGTATACATTAAGTAAATAATATTTTTGTTTACATAGAAGTAATACGCAAAGAACAGACGCTAAACTGACCATGTCCACGTGCAGACCTGCTCTACTACACTACAGTAAATCAGACACTGGGCTACAAATGTTGTCAGCTGTTTGTAATGAACTTTAATTCCTAACGGGGGCGCTCGACGGCACAGAAAGCCGAATCTCCATTGAAATCAGCATTTTAATCAAAAACATTTGGAAGATAAATCTTAGAATTGTTTAAAAATATCACATACAATGTATATTATCCAATTTAATCGTGTTGTAAGGATTTTTAAGAACATTTCTGCATTTTTACTCACAAAGTTGATAAAACCGGCGCTGAGGGAAAAACTGGGCGTCACGTGACAGCGGCGTTTACGTTGAGGCGCGATTTTTATGCCTGAATGACGCTGGAAAACTTAAACATTAAATATTTGTAAATGTACAGTGAAAAGACACAACAGTATAATTATTTAATATAAACCTATTATGCGTGAGCAAGTAATGAGCCTTGTCCATTCTACCCATGACAGTACACATCGTGTATATTTCAAAGTAATTAATTTTTTTAATTAAATGTCTTAGTTTACGTACATAATTAATTAACATAATAGGTTTTGAGAGAAGACATTGCAGATGAAAAGGGGAAAATAAATAAATACCACCTTATTTCCCCAGTCGATTAATCAGTTCAGTAAAACAGTTGTACTACTAGTTTTCTGAAATGTTTTTTTCCCGCCTTTCCCGAAAGCTTAATTAAATATGCCCTAATTAGCATACATTTTCAGATTTTAAGTTACAGAGGGGATTTTGGATTTCTGTTTCTGTTAGCTCTGTTTATCACTCCATAAATCTAAAATACTGTCAACAGAATAAAGTAGTTATTACGAATAAAATGTATAAAATCAGGACAAACTTCTTTATAAAAACTTTCAGAATATAGATAAGAATAAAACTGCTAAATTTGGTGTAAGTGCTGCTAAAGTGGAGGAAAACTAATTGCAAGATATACTATATGTGACCCTGGACCACAAAACCAGTCATAAGCAGCATTGGTATGTTTGTAGCAATAGCCAAAAATACATTGTATGGGTCAAAAATATAAACTTTTCTTTTACGCCAAAAAATAATAAGGATATTAAGAGAAGATCATGTTACACTAAGATATTTTGTAAATTTCCTACCGTAAATATATCAAAACTTAATTTCTGATTAGTAATATGCATTGCTAAGAACTTTTGGACAACTTTAAAGGCGATTTTCTCAATATTTAAATTTTTTTTGCACCCTCAGATTCCAGATTTTAAATAGTTGTATTGCGGACCAATAGCGCCCTATCCTAACACCATACATCAATGGAAAGCTTATTTATTCAGCTTTCAGATGATATGTGACCCTGGACCACAAAACCAGTAATAAGGGTCAATTTTTTGAAATTGGGATTTATACGTCAGATGAAAGCCAAATAAGATTTCCATTTACGTATGGTTTGGTAGGACAATATTTGGCCAAGATACAACTATTTGAAAATGTGGAATCTGAGGGTGCAAAAAAAAATCTAAATGTTGAGAAAATTGCCTTTAAAGTTGTAAAAATGAAGTTTTGAGCAATGCATATATTTACGGTAGGACATTTACTAAATATCTTCATGGAATATGATCTTTACTTAATATCCTAATGATTTTTGGATTAAAAGAAAAATTGATCATTTTGTCCCATACAGTGTATTTTTGGCTATTGGTACAAATATACCCATGCTACTTAAGACTGATTTTGTGGTCCAGGGTCACATATATATATATTGGAATTAAAAACTACAGACACAAATAGATAAAGAGTAATAAAATAAAAAAGACGTGTTATGAAGGCAAAGCAGCTCAAAATCTCAAAACTGACTTCTGCATGAATAAACGTTTTTGACTGTAGTGACTTGCTTTAATACACAAAACACTTTTTGCACACTTTTTGAATTTTATTTTATTTTTTTGCAGAAATAGTCCATTTTTGAAGATGCAACATGACAGTTACTTACAAATAAATAAATAAAGTTTGAGTTGCAATGCAAGTCTTATTGAAAAATAAAAATGTCATATTGATCTGCACTGAGTAATCTGAACTGAAGGTTCAGTCTGTGCGCGTCATGTGTTTGTCTCTGAGATGCAATGTGTAAATGGCCCATGGCTCTGGTATATATATCACTCCTGGATATTTCCTCCGTAACACCTTGTCGTTCCACAAACAGGCGACCCAGATGGTCATTAACAGGAGCGATAGCGAAAAACTGTAGAGCAGGAAGAGTCCGTTACCGTCGGGCAGAAAACCTTTGCGCTTCTGGTGCACAACTGTAGCCGTCATGGCAAAAAAGGTGAAAATGAACGGGATGAAGATTTGCCCTTCCGTCACAAGATACCTGAAGAGTAGAAAGCTATGATTAAATGTGACTATTTATTGAACACTTTTTTTTAAGCATATTGCAGCAAGGCATGTGCAATACAGTGATTTTACCACAGTTACTTATGGTAAAAATACTAACACGCAACCTCAAGTGGCATATTGCTTTAATTAATGGCAAGACACTACAGGCAAACTAGAGTTTTATTCCTATCTGTATTCTGCAGGTCTTTTAAAAAGTTGGGAACGTTACATTTGAATGAATGTTCGGAAACAAGAAGTAACATTTTAAAGAACATTTAAAAAAAACATTTCATGGATCATGTATAAATTATGTTCTTGTGCTAACCAGATATTTTTGAATAAACATTTTATTAAAGGAGAAGTCCACTTCCAGAACAACAATTCACAAATAATTTACTCACCCCCTTGTTATCCATGATGTTCATGTCTTTCTGTCTTAAGTCATGAAGAAATTATGGTTTTTGAGGAAAACATTTCAGGATTTTTCTCCATATAATGGACTTCACTGGTGCCCCGATTTTGAACTTCCAAAATGTAGTTTAAATGCGGCTTCAAAGGACTCTAAACGATGCCAGCCGACGAAGAAGGGTCTTGTCTAGCGAAACGATCTGTCATTTTTGTCTGAAAATAAAATTTGTATACTTTTTAAGCACAAAAGCTCGTGTAGCACAGGTTCTGGGATGTGCGTTCACGACGCTACGTACTATTGAATCACGTCGAATGGTCACACAGAACGTAGGCGGAACTACAGACCCAGTGTTTACAAAGCGAACGCACAAAGACTAAGAAAGTGCAAGTAAGTCAAACGCTGTTTACACACAAAAAGCTGCAACGATGTCGGACGATTGTGAAGTTGTAGGAGAAAATAAGATGGAGTTTTTCACCATTCTCTACCTTTTTGAGCCGGAGTACACAGACGATGAACTTAGACGTGATTCGTAGTAGTGATGGGGAGTTCGGTTCATTTTACCGTCTCGGACCTTTGAGTCTCATTCAGGAAAATGAACAAATCTTTTTTTCGAGTCATTTCGTTTATTTCGGCAAAATATAATTAAAATGTTACGTGTTAACACATCTACTGCTTCCACAAACGTTGATCACACTACAAACCAGACAAAACTATAATGCTATAAGAAACAGAAAAGATTATTTCATTGTTCACCAGGATCTTTAGTCTATGATTAGCTCACCTTATCTGACAAGTTTTCGGGTTTGAGTCGCTTGTTCATCACGTGACAGCCCCATAAGATGAACGAACGATTCGAAAAACCCGAACACTCGAAACAGGTGAACTAATTCCAGTACAGAACCAAAGGATGTTGCATATGCGCGACTCCCCAAGACAGCTCATTCTTCCCGAGTCACATTAAAGATTTGTTCAAAATGAACGAATCATTCAAGAATGACCAATCACTACTTCGTAGCATCGTAGACGTGCATCCCAGTGCCTGTGCTACACAAGCTTTTGTGCTTAAAAAGTATACAAATGTTTATTTTTCAAAAAAAATAACATTTCGTTTTGCTAGATAACACCCAAATGTTTTCCTCAAAAACCATAATTTTTTTACGACTGAAGACAGAAAGACATGAACATCTTGGATGACAAGGGGGTGAGTAAATTATTTGTAAATTGTCGTTCTGGAAGTGCACTTCTCCTTTAATATTTGTTCAAAACTTTGCCAGAACGTTCTCTGTTGGATGGTATGGCGATATAGATAAATGTTTAATTCTATTCACCTGTTGTCTCTTGCCTTAATTAATCATCAGTCTAACAGATAACGAAAGGAAATGAAAGGAAATGCCTGTGTCAGATGGCACGCTAATGTAAACACACCCTGGAAACAAAGTTAACGTGTGACACTGGAGCTCACGGGTGTTTCCTTATTTCCGAGGCACAACACACGATATGCTTGCTGTTCTTTCTTTAAGGGCTGACTTTATAAATAATTCTGATGTGGGATGGAGAGTTGAGTTTTGTTGAGGTGAATAATGAAGAGCATCTGGTGCCTGATGAGCAGGTCAAACACTAGTGTAAAGGGGATACACTGACCAGTAGTAAAGGCCACTAGGACCTAGGAGAAGCCACGCAGAGATGGGCATCGTCTTCTCTGCTTTGACTATAGTGAAACAGCCGGTGAAATACAGGAACAAGATGAGGAATAGAGGAACATACCTGTAAAAAAAAATTAAATATATATGCAAAAGTGATTTTTAGACACCTAATGATGAGTTAATTCAAATCCTTTAATGAAATTGTAAATTGCACATTTCTGCTTAAACCCTCCTGTGACAAGGATGCTTCTATGATTTTCAAATGAATTGGTTTAATTAGAATGGAGTAAATCAGCCTTGAAATGTAAAGGCTAAATGTGTGCAGAATGTTTCACAGCTTACCACATGCAGTGACCCAGACTTTCATCATAATACTGCAGCAACTCAAACGAGTCAATCTATCAGAAAACAGAGAAACTAGATTTATTTTAATTAAGAAACTATTTTAGTATAATTGAGATTATATTATCGTTTTTCTTAATATTTAAATATCAATAATTTAACTTTAACAATGTTTAAAATATTTTTATTTTCATTTTAAAGTTTTAATTTTTTTTGCCATTTTTATATTGTATTTTTTTTATATGTCTATATAGTTTTCAAATAATGCAAATGATTCTTTAATAGTTTTTGTTTTAGATAACTATAATAGCTCAGACTGATGTAAAGCTGAAATAAAGTAAAATATAAATATTAGATGAAAAACTTAAAAAAAAGAAAAAATTGGCATTGGCAACTAACTCAAAAAAAATGTAAGTTAAAGTACTAAAACTAAAATAAAAAATAAAAGCTAAATAAAAAATTAAATGTCATTATGTAACAAAATTAAATGACTACATCTTAAAATGAAAATAAAAAAAATGCATTAAAAATATTAATAAATACTATAATATAAATAAACACTACCATACTATGACATATAAATAGTGCTAAAATAACACTGCAATGCTAGGGTGGTTGCAAAGGGAATTGCTGTAAGGTTGCTATAGCTTTTAAGTAGTTCTTAATCACTAAATGTAACTATGAGCATTAATAATGATAATGCTTGACTTAGCAAACCACATCAGTTGCCATGTACAAACCAGACTGAGAACTGCTGCATATACAAATAGTGTTGAAAGGTCTTGAAACTAATGTTTTCATTTGAGAGACTCTTTTTGGTTTGTTTTACCAGAGTTTTTGGTCTGAGGTTCTTCATGATAGGGTTTTCTCTGACGCTCAGGTGTAGCTGGTATCCACTGAGCAGGAGACGATGGTTGATGGACTCTACCACCAGGTGTATGCTGGCACCCATCACAAACGTGATGATGCACAGGTAGATGGCAGAGCGAGGTAATGTCTTTGGGCTTCGCTCTATAAGCTGGAACAGAACACTGCATGAGATAAAATACACCAAAATGCCAAAGGTGCAGAATTTTGTAGGGACGCTAGGGACAATATCCAGTGACTATCAAATTGTCCCTAGCAACATAGAACATATAAGGTAGGCGAAGTGTTTAAAACATAGGCTACGTGCACAGTTCAGTTGAATGATAAAGTTTACCCTCTTTAACTTTGTTGTTAAACTGAATGTAGCTACAAAGCACTTAGCTAAAATATCCACAAAATAAAAAAAAAACACTGAAATGTGCTTGCACTGATATCCTTTTAAACTGTTACCAACAGAATTTAAATATAGTGAATTAAGCTACAAACTCCATCATAATGCACACTGTTTCCATCTAATATGTATTTTGAAGTGCAGCTCGTCATATTAATGGAGTGTTTTCACTAGTTAGCAGTAAACCGGTTACCTCGCCTGAGTATGTTCGTAGATTTGTGTTGGATGTTATCTTTGGAGTGGGAATATTGATATTTCGTTTGTAAACATCATAATGTTTTCGCTTATTTCATGAAACTATCGAGCAAAGCCAGTGTTAGTACTGAAAGTGTCGTGTAAACATGGCTGAAGACGCGAAAAGCGAAGGAACAGACAAACTGATTCAACTGAGTCATTTACGCAGGAACCGCTCATATTGATTCAAACCCGTGACTTCGTTTATTTAGTCAAAACAGCCATTCATTTTTGAATTTCAACATCGCTTGTGATGATTTTTAAAAAGCACGTAAAGTGATTTGTGAAATGGAGCTTTTGAAAACTCCGAATCAATTAAACTATTGTTTCGCAAAATGATCCACTGTTTCGAACCACTCTAATCGGATCGCGTACCGCGGATCATTTGATTCATATCGGAACTTCAAGTCGCAAATCATTTAGATCGTGACTTCGCAGCTGGTTCGCGAAGTCCGAATTTGATTCGGAACGGAACTTCGGAGCGTGAATCGCGAATCTTTTCATTTAGATCGGAAACTCAGAGCGGATTCGTGAATCATTTCGCGTAATAAATGTTTTGCGAATCATGGTTCAGAGCAGGATTTCGGAGCACGCATTCGCAAATCATTTACTTTAGATCGAAACTTATGAGGGAGTTTGTGAATCTTTTGATTACGCGATTCGCGAATCATTTCGCGTTTTGAATAATCCGCGATCCAAAATCCCGATTTTAAATGATGGTTTACGAATCATTCATATCGGAACTTCGGAGCGCTGCTCGAGAATCATTTGATATAGATCTGGAATTCGGTGCGGGTTCGCGAATCATTTGATTCAGATCGGGATTTTGGAGAGTGCCTATCGGGAATCATTTGATTTCGATGGGAACTTCTGAGCGAGTTCTGAATCTTTTGATTCAGATCAAACCTTTGGAGCGGGGATGGCAAATCATTTAATTTAGATCGGAACTTCGGAGCGGGTTCTGAATCTTTTGACTCAGATCGTAACTTCGGAGTGTGGACTGCTAATCATTTGATTTAGAGTTCACAAATCATCTGATTCAGATCAGGACTTTAGAGCACCTATCCTGAAACCACTGTTAATTTTCATAAGGGATGTGTTGCCAGGTCAACAAGCAAACAAATAAATGAATGTATACCAAAAGAGGACACATAAAAATAGAGAAGCAGTTTTCACTGCTTTAGGATTAACAGAGCTTTGGATAAGTTTCCTTATACTTGTCTAGATCAACTTTGAGTAAAGAAGAGAGTTTTCGAGCCAGATTTTTAAGTATGAAATGAAATTGAAAGTTAGCTAGCAAGAACCACAAATTAAGTTATATTTTCCTGTATTCTCTTATAATCAGAAGTAGTCAAACAATACAAAGAATTTTTTTAAACAGAAAGGTCACTTACAAAATGAGATTGGATGAACATTAAATCTGAAATTTGCAAAACAAGTGAATGACATCTTCCTTAGAAGAGCTACAAAACTTTAATGTACGATTTATATTATAAATACGTCCATAAGTGTTTTTGTGAAATTTGGATGAACTTGATTTGACTTCTCATTTTCAGCAAGTACAGCCGTGTCGAAAATCACATTTAAAACACAAAACTGGATTAATCATAAAATTTGAAATGTTTATCATTGCATACTGCATTTAACTTATACACTGTAAAAACAGCAGACGCTCACAAACTCAAAACTACAAAGGCATTTCTTCAACACTGACCACAGAACAGTTTTATATCATAACAGATTTCTGGATCCATGCAATGCATGTCATCAATCATGCAAACCGCAGTTCTCTGAGACAGAAAAACCTCCAATTCGTCCAAGAAGACAAAGCACTGCAGAGACGTTTGCCAGATATTTTCTCAGATGTAAAGGTCAGAGTTGTTCATTTCCAACAGGTTTGGGGTGATGCATCATTCCACCGACATGTAGCGGCTCAGGTCATAAATACCACCTCCTTCTGAGCTCATTGTGCTCTTTGAGCTTTAATAAAACGTCTGAGCCTCACATCGACAAATATGACACTGACAAACCGTCCAACCTTACTGAAAGCAGCTGTGCCATCCATCCTAGAAGTGCAATGCATTTTGGTCCAGCACGTTGCAATTTGCAAATGGGCGGGGCTTGGTAATGGGGTGGGGCCTAGAAATTGGTGGCCTGCTTAAAAAAAATGAACTCACCTTGAGCAGCAGGAAGGGTGTGGTGATGTTGTACAGCATGTGGAAATAGTCACCAGCACTGGGTTTGTTCAAAGGAAACCACTCCAAAGGACAAAAGATCTATAGAAACCCACAAAAAAGCAAACATTGGTCATTTTTAGACAGCTTATAGCTGAAATAAAACATTTTGTGCATTGCAACAAATGCATGCAGTGTAAAAATATTAATTATTTTGAAGGAAAAATGTAAAAAGACTGTAAAAACCAGTTAACTGGCTTTCATTTTACTGCACAAAATAGTGTGGAAAAACTACAATGTATATTGCATTTAACAAGACAATAAAAAGGAGGATAAAAGTGTAAAAGTGATTTTGCCTCATGCCTGAAATTAAACATTTTTGCAAGAGAATTAATACAAGTGCTTTAATAAAATTATAAACTGCACATTAAGCAAACACAAATGTAGCTGCTTAATAAAAATATTTGTGTAACAAATGCATGCAGTGTAAAAGAATAATTAATTATTTTAAAGGAAAAAATTATGTAAAAAATTTGTTAATTGGCTTTCGATTTACCTTACAAAATACGGTGGAAAAATTACAGTGTATATTACATTTAATACAATACATGCAGTTTTACTAAAACAATACATGCAGTATTTTAATAAAATATTCTAAAATTTAAATTTTCTTTATATTTATCTTTGAAATTGTAAATTATATTTAACAAGTCAAAACATGCACTTTTCACATAAAAAAACTAAATAAAAAATTTAAAAGCTAAACATTTCCCAAATAATATTTTACACAATTTTAATATAACATTTTCACTGTAAAAACTGTTTAAGAACATAATTTGTTATAATGACTAGCAATTGTTTTACATTTACTTGTATGTAAAAATGAACAATAACATGTAAATAAATAAACAGATTAAAATAAAAAGTAAATAAAAACATAAATGTAAATTAATATGAATAAATAAACAATAATAAAATAAACAGATTAAAATAAAATGAAATTAAATATAAATTAATATGAATAAATAAATAGATTAAAATACAAAAATGATCAAATTCATGAACAACAAAAAACTAAAATGAAAATGTAAAATATTAAAACAAAAACTAATTCAAAATATTAAAAAAAACTAAAAAAACATTATCTAATATTATACTAAAAAAAGTTACACAAAAATAAATTTGTTATAATGACTGGAAATTGTTCTATATTTACTTGTATGTAAAAATAAACAATAAATAAATAAACAGATTAAAATAAAATAAATTAAATTAAATATACATTTATTAAATTCATAAACAACAACAACAAAAGCTAAAATTAAAATTAAAATGTAAAATATAAAAATAAAAACTAATTCAAAATATGAATAAAAATATTACAAAAATATTTTTATATTTATTTTTATATCTCAATTACACAAAAATAACATTGGCATGAAATGTTGCCAATTTATGTCAATGTTGTAAATAGAGAGTAGAAATAAATAATAATGTAATGATAATAGAAGCTGAACACTTATAATACTTTACACAATTTTAATATAAAATTTTCACTGCAAAAATTATGTTTAAGAACATAATTTGTTATAATGACTGGCAATTGTTCTATATTTACTTGTATGTAAAAATAAACAATAAAAAATAAACAGATTAAAATTAAATTAAATTAAATATAAATTAATATGAATAAATTAATAGATTAAAATACAATTTAAAAAATTATTAAATTCATACACAACAACAACAAAAACAAAAAAGCTAAAATTAAAATGTAAAATATAAAAATAAAAACTAATTCAAAATATTAATAAATACTAAAAATATTAAAAAAAAATCTAAATTACACAAAAATAAAATTGGCATAAAATGCTGCCAAATAATTAATTTTAAGTATATACAGAGTACAAATAAATAATAATGTAACAATAATAGAAGCTGAACACTTTCCAAATAATATTTTACACAATTTTAATATACATTTTTCACTGTAAAAATTATGTTTAAGAACATAATTTGTTATAATGACTGACAATAGTTCTACATTTGCTTGTATGTAAAAATAAACAAATAAATAAATAAATAAATAAATAGATAAAAATAAAAGTAAATAAAAAATAAATATAAATGAATATGAATAAATAAATACAACTGTAAAAATTATTAAGTGTATAAACAACAAAAAAAAAACTAAAATTAAAATGTAACCAATTTGAAATATTAATAAAAAGGTCTCTCAATTACACAAAAATAATGAATTTTGTGCAGATATTTTTTTATGTATTTTTTAAATGTAAAGGTTTTGATTAGTTTCAGATCTCTGTTTAATACAATTACGTGATGCTTTATTTTGCTGTTATTTATTGTATTCTGCTATTACTTTGATACCATGACTAAAGGCCTGCCAAAGTCCAGCAGCCAGTTCTGGAGGGTGAAGTAACACCAGAGGTCCATGTGGAACTGAGCTTTCCTCAGACAGGATTCCGTCTCCCTCGAGCCGTGTCTGTCAAGAGGACGTGACATCAAAAGACAAATATAAAATGATAATGAGAAATATGCCCGAGGTCATTAAAGTCGCATAATGCTCCGCTGGCTGCTGATGCTTTTAGCAGCGTTTGTCTGATAAAGGATGTCAGGGCCTGATGTGCGTTTCCCCAGACCATCTGGCAAATATTTTTCATTTATTTATGTCCATCTGGCTCACTCTGGTTATGTCACTTTAATTTTTTCTCCCGTTGTTTGACTTTCATGCTGACTTTGCACCATGGACCAGATGTTGGCCACAAATCGGTTTTAATGGAATTGTTGACGTGAGGATGCAGGATGCACAAAAAGACTAAACTAATATTTAGGATCACATTAAAACTGTGCATCGCAAAAATATAAACTAGATTTGTAAATTCCCCCCCAAAAAGGCTTTTATTAATATTATATTTTCTGTTTTCATTTTATTTTTAGTTAAAGTTTCATTTTTATATTTAAAAAAAAAAAAATTTAATAAATTATATATATATATATATATATATTATTATTATTATTTTTTTTTTATATAAATAAATAACTAAAAATGAAATATTTATTTATTTATTTATTTATTTTATTATATTATGTATATTTTAATTTTTATATATTGCAAATATATATTGCATTTAAAGTTCATTTTAATTTCAAGTAAAAAATGACATTTTTTGAGAAATAACGGTTTTAGGTTTACTTGATTATAATTACCCTAGTGTAGAACTCACTATAGAACCGTAACGAATTTAAGTTGAATACTTAGTGTTGGAGTTTGTTCAAATCACTAATTCTTGACCTAAAAAACATCAAACTACAAGTGCAAGTGTAATGATGATGGTTTGGGACGCATCCAGACTCTTCCTCCATTTACATCTCAAGAAAACGTAGAAAGCGGATAGAAAGCGTCTCATGGACCGCCGTGGGAAACGCACTTTAATCTCATCCGATTTGTTTCCCTCAAATCCCAACGCAATATCTCCGGCTGCAGGGGTTTTGGGAGGCATCAAAGAGCTTTTGGCTTTGAATGTGATTCTAAGGTGGATTCAACCCAATCCAAGCACTTTAATATTTAAATATATATTTATAATATATAAAAAAATATTTTAAATAAATATTTAATCATTAGACATATATTTTTTAAATATTTAAATATTAATATATTTATATATATATTTTTATATATATATTTAATTATTAGATATACTTTTTAAAACCAGACATAGACAAATGGCAAATACTCGCATCCACTTTTTGAATCTTTTACGGTGCATCTTAATTCTTTACAAAACTTTCCATATACTTCATACAATATGTAGTAAAAAACAAAACAAAACAAAAAAAACCATATAAAAAGTTTCAGACCTGTTCAGGAAGGCTGCATGCATGGCACAGTTTTGCCTCTTGCGCATGACAGGTGGCATTTCAGTGGCACCATGAAGATCTGCTTTTCAGCCGCACTGGAAGCAGACGATCCTGTGATTGACCTCTGACCTCAGCGGGCAGGGGTAAAACGTCAAAAGCAAGCAGTCATTTTGGTTTAGTCCTGATCTCTCGTCGATGAGGCGCTTGTAAAGCCGCAGGACACTCATGGCAGGTGTCTGGTGTAGCTGTAACACAAGAAGATGTGACTGTCCCGCCCTACAATTCACACTGAGCTGACAACATACATCAGGTCTATACACTGACTTCTGACTATTTATTAAAATTAAAGGTTATTAATAAAGTAACATAAAACAAAACACAAATTTAAATAAAAATAATGTTAGTAAAACAAATGAATGATAAAAGCTTGTCTGTTCAAACACAAAATCCTGAAAGATTAGGTTTTGCGAGAGCTTCAGTGCATTTATAGTCGGTGCGGTTGAGTGTGCAGATAAACCTTTAATCCAAACCCCTCCCTTTGTGAAACGCATGACATGTTTTAGGGTTTAATATTTATTTTGAATATACAGTACCATGTGTCTCTAGAGAAGCATTTTAAATACCTGCCAAAAATAAAAATCAGTATCATAAACACATGAAATCTATTTGTATGTCTTAAAAAATATAATACTGATATTATCTATTATATTTTATAAAATATTTAATTATATATATATATATATATATATATTTTTTTTTTTTCCAAGTGATAATGTGAT
Source organism: Labeo catla (assembly GCA_012976165.1). Taxonomy (NCBI): domain Eukaryota; kingdom Metazoa; phylum Chordata; class Actinopteri; order Cypriniformes; family Cyprinidae; genus Labeo; species Labeo catla. Next base: position 286,808 of record VONZ01000547.1, on the reverse strand, counting down.
AATTTTTTTTTAATTGTTTTTAAATGGGACTTTTATTGCTTTAAAAAAATAAAAATAATAATAATTATTAATAAATATATATAAGTGGGGCTCGTTATTGTTTTTTTCCCCAATTTTACAGCTTTATGGGCCTTTTATTACTTCAAAATTAACAATTTAAAAATATTGTTTCTTACATTTTCTATTTATCGCACGATTTAATATTTCAGTTGAATATACAGCACCATGTGTCCCTAGAAAAGCATTTTTAATACCTGCCAAAAATAAAAACCAGTATTTCCATGTTTTCCAAGTGATAATATGAGATATGATCATATTATATTATATGAAAACTATGGAAAATAGTTTTCTTTAATATTGAATAAATGTACATATGGAATATGGAAATATGGAAAATAAGTTTCTTTTTCTTTTCTTGGAAATTTATTATTATTTTTTTTTTAATGGGACTTTTATTGCTTTAAAATGTACAATATATATTAAAAAAAAGTAATGAACCCCAATAATATATATATATAAAATTGGAATTCATTCTTGTGATTATATATATATAATATATAGGGATATATATATATATATATATATATATATATATAGGAATTCATTATGGGATTTTTTTTTTTTTTACAGTTTTACGATTTTGTGGGCCTTTTATTGCTTTAAAATTCACAATTTAAACATATTGCTTGTTACTTTTTGTTTATTGCTGATATTATCTATTTTAGTATACAGGTTATGTACACATATTTTCAGATCCACATTATTTTTTGGTATTGGATCCAAACTTGTAGAACATGTAAACAAACACATAAATTATATTATATTATATTATATACTAATAGTGATATTATACATCATGTTATATCATATTTGGAAAGTATGATTTTCCTCGGTCAGATTTTACTATGGTATTTTTATTTTATTTTTCTGGGATTTTTTTTTAATATTATTTCATGGGACTTTTATTTCGAAAAGGCATCCTTGGAATCCCAGTATCGCACTTCCTGTTATTGCTGACTTCATTTCCGGGCGTCGTTAGTGGCAGAGGTGAAAGGCACAAACACATTTAGCGCAGATTTAAGCATTAATTTGGATTCAATATCGGATTTATTAGCGAAATTTGGCTTCGTTCTGTTGAAGCGATCGGCGGACATTATCGCGGAGGAACTCGGATCTGAAATCAGAACAAACCGAAGCATAAAAGTGAAGGAATGGGGCGAGCAAACTCGTTTCGTTTAGAAGTGAAAGAGAATTCCGACTGAAACTCATTTGAATTGAACAGTTTCCGTCAGGATTAGACAGTTAATATTTAAACTCTAGAAGTCTAGGACATATTTTAAGATATCGGATTATTATTTCAGTTACAATATATGTTGTTTCATGAGTCCGTTATTATAATCACTGAAAGTCTTCATTTGTATTATAAATATATAAACAGCTCATAAGATCCATATTAATAACCCAGCGCAAATATAATGTCGGTTGGTCTGGCAGAAACTCTCCATGTGCTTCATATATGAGCTGAAGAGCTCAGGCAGGTGTTTTTAATGGGAGACGGCTTGATCTGTTCTGAGATCAGCGGGCGAATCTTGCACAGATGGCGGAGGTACCGGCTCTGGCCCGGTTGGAGTCCCTGGCCCGGTACGTTCACAAAGCGGCTAGTGAGGGAAGAGTCCTGACGCTGGCTGCCCTGCTCCTGAACCACTCCACCGTCCAGACTCGATACCTGCTGGAGTATGTGACCCAGGAGGGCGGACAGAGATCTACACCGCTCATCATTGCTGCTCGAAACGGACACGACAAGGTGGTCCGGCTGCTTCTGGACCATTACAAGGTGGACACCGAACAGACCGGAACTGTCAGATTTGACGGGTAAGTTGTTTATTTACACGTGTCTAAATACCGGTTACTTTTTAATACATTGATTACATTTATTTCACTTACTGTATATTATGTTTGTGATTACACGGCTACTCTAATACACGAAATATTAAGTTACAAATTATTTTATAATCTTACCTGTATTTTATCCTGAAGTTTCCGCTAAGAAGAAATAATCAATTACGATGTACAAAACAATCGGGCTGGCAACAATTATCATATAATTAATACTTATATCCTCTGAGGTAATTTTTAAAACAATCGATAACTGAAACGCGAGAATGGCGTATGAAATAAAACAGCGCGAATCTGCGGAGTGATATGAGACGTTTGAAAGTAGCGCCGGTTTTCGTTACCCGGATGAGCGAACTGATATACGAAAAATAGATCGTTGAATACCGCGCTTGACCAATCAGAAGCGAGTATTTTTGAAATCCGTGTAATAAAATTATACACTACCAGTCAAAAGTTTTTGAACAGTAAGATTTTATATGTTTTTAAAGAAGTCTCTTCTGCTCACCAAGCCTACATTTATTTAATTTCAAAGTATAGCAAAAATGGAAAAATTGTAAAATATTTTTACTATTTAAAAGAACTCTTTTTTTATTTAAATGTATTTTAAAATGTAATTTATTTCCGTGATCAAGGCTGAATTTTCAGCATCATTACTTCAGTCTTCAGTGTCACACAATCCTTCAGAAATCATTCTAATATGCTGATTTGCTGTTCAAGAAACATTTTTTTATTTTATTATCAATATTCAAACAGTTAAGTACTTTTTTTCAGGATTCTTTGATGAATAGAAAGTTTCAAAGATCAGCATTTATCTGAAATAAAAAGCTTTTGTAACATACATTACATACATACATTATACCAATCAAAAGCTTGGAGTGAGTGTATATATATATATATATATATATATATATATATTCATTATAATTATAGAAATTAATAAAATGTACTTTTGGTTTGCAAGGATGCTTTAAATTGATTAAAAGTGATGATAAATGATGATTTCAAATAAATGCTGTTCATCTGAACGTTCTGTTCATTAAAGAAATTTGAAAAAAATCTGTTCAGCTGTTTTATAATATAAAATAATTATTATAATAATGTTTTTTGAGCAACACATTAGAATATTAGAATGATTTGTGAAGGATCATGTGACTGGAATAACAATGCTAAAAATTCAGCTTTGAAATCACAGCAATAAATTGCATTTTAAAAAATATTCAAATAGAAAGCAGTTATTTTAAATAGTAAAAATATTTCAAAATTTTACTGCTTTTGCTGTACTTTGGATCAAATAAATGCAGGCTTGGTGAAAAAAACATAAAATCTTACTGTTCAAAAACTTTTGACTGGTAGTGTACATGACACGTTTATGTAGAAATACTAAAATACAATCTAAAATGTAGTTTCTTTGTTTTATTTTATTTCTGGTTGTGCTTGTCAGCAATTAAAATTGTGAAATTTTTGCTCTCACAGGTATATTATTGACGGCGCCACAGCTCTTTGGTGTGCGGCTGGCGCTGGGCATTTCGAAGTGGTACGTTTGCTGGTTTCGCACAACGCCAACGTGAATCACACCACCCTCACGAACTCCACCCCCCTCAGAGCTGCGTGCTTCGACGGCCGTCTGGACATCGTACGGTATCTAGTAGAGCACAAGGCCGACATTAGCATCGCCAATAAGTACGGCAACACTTGTTTGATGATCGCCGCCTACAAGGGCCACACCGATGTTGTTTACTTCCTGCTGGAGCGCGGCGCGGATTCCAACTCCAAAGCTCACTGCGGAGCCACCGCGCTGCACTTTGCCGCAGAAGCCGGGCATTTGGATATCGTGAAAGAGTTGGTACGATGCCAAGCGGCTATGGTGGTTAACGGACATGGAATGACGCCGCTAAAAGTGGCAGCTGAAAGTTGCAAGGCGGACGTCGTAGAGCTGCTGCTGTCGCATGCGGATTGTGACGCCCATAGCCGCATTGAGGCGTTGGAACTGCTTGGAGCATCTTTCGCCAACGATCGTGAGAATTACGACATACTTAAGACCTACCACTACTTGTACCTCGCCATGCTAGAGCGATTTCGCGATCCCGAGAGGGCTATCGCCAAAGAGTTGCCATCACCCGTAGCGGCTTACGGAGGGAGAGCCGAATGCCGGACTTTGCAAGACTTGGAGGCCATTCGACACGACCGGGACGCGCTACATATGGAAGGCCTGATGATTCGCGAGCGAATTCTGGGTGCGGATAACATAGACGTGTCGCATCCCATAATATATCGTGGCGCGGTCTACGCCGACAACATGGAGTTCGAACAGTGCATCAAACTCTGGCTGCACGCCTTGCATCTACGTCAACAAGGAAACCGCAACACGCATAAAGACCTCTTGAGATTTGCGCAAGTGTTCTCGCAAATGGTCCACTTGAAGGAGCCGGTTCGCGCGTCGGACGTCGAACACGTCTTGCGCGCCAGCGTCCTGGAGATCCGCCGCAGCATGGCACGCGTGCGAACCTCCACCGATGCGGAGTTGCCGGCGGCCACCGACAACTACGAATCCAACGTGTTCACTTTCCTCTACCTGGTTTGCATCTCTACAAAAACGCAGTGCGGCGAAGAGGAACGTGCGCGAATAAACAAACAAATCTATGACTTGATACGCCTAGATCCTCGATCCCGAGAGGGGTCGTCGCTTTTGCACCTAGCGGCTAGCTCTAGTACACCAGTTGACGACTTTCACACCAACGACGTTTGCAGTTTTCCCAACGCGCAAGTGACTAAGCTGCTCATAGACTGTGGCGCACAGGTGAACGCGGTGGACCATGAAGGAAACAGCCCTTTACACCTCATCGTACAGTACAATCGTCCCATCAGCGACTTTTTGACACTTCACGCCATCATTATTAGCCTCGTCGAAGCCGGCGCTCATACGGACATGACCAACAAGCAAAAGAAGACACCGCTTGATAAGAGCACAACGGGCGTTTCTGAAATCCTTCTGAAGACACAGATGAAGATGAGTCTGAAATGCCTGGCGGCTCGCGCCGTGCAACAACATCAGATCTTGTATCGGGACCAGATTCCCAAAAGCCTGGAGGAGTTTGTTGAATTTCACTGAGGTGGACTTTTGGGTTTCCGTCAGATCTGTTTTTTTTTTTGTTTTAAACCTGTGAAACGGTGCTTTAGTACTAGAAAATTGTTTTAATTTACCTGTTGATCCATTTGGGAGATTCGTCTAAATCCGACTGCTGCATTTTATCCCAAAGGAACAGGAGTTTCCGGTTTCAACCTGGTTGTTTTTTTTAACAAATGAAAGATGTTGATCCTGATGGAAACGGGCAGAAAAGACTCTTATTTTGAAAACGGATATGTTTCTTCTTTAGACAAACAGCATGTTGAACTTGACAGTGTGAACAGCTCTTTTTAATAAGCTGCTCTTTTGTCAACATTTTCATGATTTTTTGTTTTCTTAACATATTTTATAAAAGGTTTATTTAAAACAGAGTGTAAAATGTCTATTTTATAAGGAATCAGTAGCCGAGTGTTGATGTCCTAAAGCTAAACTCTGTGCCAGGTGATTTCTTTTATTTGAATATTAAAATGTGCCTGTAACCAGAGGTTTGACATTTATAATTATTATTATTATTATTATTATTATTGTAGTAATTATTATTAGTTTGTTTTTTTTTTGTTTTTTTTTTAAACCATGACGCCACTGTAAAGCCAATTAGCGGGTCTATAATTCTGACTTGCGTTAATGAACACGTGCTGGAGCTCTTTTTGACTCACGGGGCCTTATTCTGGATGGTGCTGTTGTGCGAATGTGTGAGCAGCATGTCTTCCTGCTTATAGCTCCGTGTGTGTGTTTTTGTGTTTGAATGTGGCCGAATCTGAATGTGGAGGTTTTTTAACCCTCTATGTTTGCACCATGTTTTATTCTTTCATTACTGGAGATTGCTCAACATGTTTTTATTTCCAAACCAAATCAGACAAGATTAAAAACATTGATCTAAGACGCCCGTCAGACTCTGTGTGCTTCTGTTGCATTTTAATTGTGATGGATGTGAATGGGTGCCGTCAAAATGAGAGTCCAAACAGCTGATAAAAACATCACAATAATTTACAAGTAAGCCCCACTACCCCAGTCCATAGTTAACATCTTGTGAAGTCAAAAGCTGCATGTTTGCAAGAAACAAATCCATCATTAAGATGGTTTAAAGTTAAACCGTTGCTTTTGGCCAAAAAACGAGCCCATAATTCCATAATAATGCTTTCTCCAGTGAAAAAGTCCATCTCTTTTTGTCCTCTCACATCAAAGAGGATCCATGCTCTGAAGTCCCGTTCTGAATAATGAATCGTGAACCATCATTTCAGATCAGGACTTGAAGCACAGACTTATTTGTTTCAGATCGGGACTTTGGAGCGGGTTCTTGAATCATTCAGTCAGTTGAATGATTCACGATCCGCGCTTAAAGTCCTGATCTGAAATGATGGTTCACGATTCATTATTCAGAACGGGACTTCGGAGCTCTGAAGTCCCAGTCTGAAACAAATGATTTGTGATGCGACTTGAGATTCAGATCTAAATCAATTGATTCGTGATATGCAAAGTTCCGATCTGAATCAAATGACTCGCAAAGTTTTGATCTAAATCAAATGATTCACGATACGCGAAGTTCTGATATAAACCAAATCATTCGTGATATGCGACTTGAGGTTCCGATCTAAATCAATTGATTCGTGATATGCAAAGTTCCGATCTGAATCAAATGACTCGAAAAGTTCTGATCTAAATCAGATAATTCGCGATACGCGAAGTTCTGATATAAACCAAATGATTCGCGATATGCGACTTGAGGTTCCGATCTAAATCAATTGATTCGTGATATGCAAAATTCCGATCTGAATCAAATGACTCGTGAAGTTCCAAGTAAATCAAATGATTCGCGATACGCAAAGTTCCGATCTGAAATGATCTAAATCAAATGATCTGCGATACGCGAAGTTCAGATATAAATCAAATGATTTGCGATACACCACTTGAGGTTCCGATCTAAATCAAATGATTCGTGATAAGCAAAGTTCCGATCTGAATCAAATGATTCGTGATACGCGATTTGAAGCCCCCATCTGAATCGTATGGCTCTTTTAATTTGATCTGGTTTTTGCTAGTGAAACGCTTGAAATAAAAAGAAGTCATGAGTCAATCGGAGCGGTTCCAGCTTAAATGACTCACTAGATTTGGTTAATCTGTTCCTCTTTTTGCATCTTCAGCCATGTTTACACAACAGTACTACTACTGGCTTAACTCGACAGTTTTAATGTATGTTTTTTTTTTTTTAATTGCATGAAAAGATATGTGCTAACTAAAAAATTACACACTTATTAGATAGAACTTTTCAAGTTCAGGAATATTGCTTTTTTCAAGGGTTTTCCAGGGCTTTAATTTCAAAAAGTAAAATTTAAGTACTTTAAGCACCTTGTACAAACCCTGGTTATAGATCGAGGACTTGTATTTTTGGGAATAAGGTTTGAAGTTAAAGTGTCTTGATGTATCTGTTTCTTAAAAACACAGCTTTTCACTATACAAGATGTTAACTGATGGACTAAAGTGGTGAGGAGTAATTGTGGATTATTGTGATGTTTTTAATCAGCTGTTTGGACTCTCATTCTGACGGCACCCATTGATGAGCAAGTGATGCAATGCAATTTCTCCAAATCTAATGAAGAAACAAACTCATCCTGAACTTGCATGGCCTAAGGGTGAGTGCGTTTTCAGCTAATTATCATTTTTGGATATTGCATAAAGAAGGGAAATTCAAAACAAACAATACAGTGTTTTAAATCAAGATGATTTTAATTTATTCAGTGATTCAATTAAAAACACGTGACGAACATTCAGCTGTCATCTTTACATGCAATAAAATGGTGACATAAATGACAATTAAAACGAGTGACTAGAATCACACGCCGTCTAAAACTGAAAGCTGTGAAGCCATGTCAAACTAAAATACTGTTGGAAAACATTTGTGATCGAGTGACTGTGTTTAGAACAGAACCATCAAACTACTTATTCCTTAAGTTTGTAGTATGTATACTGTGCACAGTATGCATTTTTTATCAGTTTATCAAAATGTGCACACTGCATAGAATAATGTATCCCTCAATGCAATGCAATGCATTTAACTTGATCTTTTACTTTTACAGTGTGAAGAATGAATTGTAAATTATATCAGCTGTAATGTTTTTTTTTTTGTTTTTTTTTGAATTTCCTGACTAATAATTTGGCCAGACTGACACTTTAAATGTAAATAACCTTATATTGTTTACACACGGGATAATGCACACTATTTCAATTAGTATTTTTTTTTAATAGTATGCAGTATACAATGTGCTTACAAGTAGTATACTAGTATTGCATTCTGAGCACAGCCACTGTTATTCAAGACCGTGATCGTGAAAAAAAGTATTTAAGGGTAGTTGTGACGTCAAGAAAAATTTAATTTATAGCACTTTTTTCTAATTCATGTGATCATATAAATGGAAAAAGTACACGAAATATTGTGCTTTTTTTAAGATTGACAGCAAATTTGCAGTTGAATAAAATAAAATAATTATTGCAATGCGAGAAATAAGTGAAAAAATGTAAAATGTGCATGATTTGGCATGCAAATGTATATTTTTATTTCAACTACCCTTAAACCCTTTTACCAGTTTCAAATGATGAAAAGCACAGACACACTCGTGGAAGAAATACTTCAGATTCCAGCTGCAATGTACTGTACATAAAATTGAGATTGTGACAAAAACTGACAAAATCTCAAATACATGAGCCTTGAACAGATGTTGCAACAAAATGCATTAAGGTGCATCATTTTATGGTTAAATATTCTATTTAATCATAGTTTTACATTATATTGCTGAACTTTAATATTTACAAATTTCAAGTTCAAAATTCTTTACAATGTGCAAGTGCATCAGCTTGAATTTATGCTGCAGCAAAAAAAAAAAAAAGTCGTACTTCTGTTCCACAATCTGAGGTTTGTTGATATGCAAACATTTTATCAGCACCAAAACCTCTCAAAACGGTTCAAACCGAAGCCTCTTCATTAGTGTTTTTACCTCCGTTGACTAGTACTTTCCAGCTCTCTTTAAAGTCTCACACTAGGTGAAATTTCCAGCATCTTCACATATTCTGTCTCAATTGGCAGTGCGGCCAAGGGAAAGCGAGCCGATTGGTTCTGCGTCGGACTGCAGGAGGGCGTGGCAGTGCTCGAGGGCAGCTGATTGGCTGACACACACCCGTGTCTGGAGAGTCCCTGAGTGATTGGCTGAGGAGGCTGCCGTGGCATTACCGATCCTCTGCTGTTTTCTCATTGGTCGCCTGCTCTTCCCTCTTTCTCTTCTGCCTGTGGAAGAATCCGAGCTGCGGATAAAAGAAAAACAGTGACTTGTTTTGATTCAAGTAGCTGAAGCGTCCTGAGAGATCTGACCTTAAACAAACCCTAAAATAAGTGTTTGTTATGTAAATGTCTGTTTTGATATGTAAATTTAGCTCTACTTAATCTAGGGTAAAAAGAGAGCGGCAAGCATATGGACAGAATTTAAGCCTGGCTCTGGATAAACGAGATTTCAGTTAGTAATTCAAGCAAACACAATGCACATTTGTTAGCCTAAGAGCCAAATATTAGTGTTATTTAAATACTATTATAGCATTTATTTATATTTTATATTATATTTCATTTTAAGATTTTCAGTTTTCATTTTAGTTTTAGTAAATTATGTGCTGTTGTAATTTTTATTATTATTTAAGTTTTAGTCATTTTAACTAGTTTACGTTTTAGTTATTTTATTATAACTCTAATTTTATTAATAACTTATTTTGTTTCCGTTATTTGCCAAAGCAACATTTGTCATTTTAGTTTACATTTTAGTAATTCTATTTTAATTCTGTATTTTGACATTTTATTTGTAAAAATATTTTCACTTTTCATTTGTTTTCATTTCAGTTTTAGTTTTAGTAATTTTACTTTATTAACTTAAACTTATTTTATTTTAGTTTTTTGCCAAGGCAACATTTTTAGTTTTAGTAATGTTAGTATTTCAACTTAAAATGATATTATTTCAGTTATTTGCCAAGGCAACATTTGTATTTTTAGTTTACGTTTTAGTAATTCTATTTTAATTCTATATTTTGACATTCGTATTTCTAAAGTATTTACATTTTTCATTTGTTTTTTATTTCAGCTTTAATTTTAGTACTTTAACTTAATCTTATTTTATTTGTTATTTGCCAAGGCAACATTTGTCATTTTATTTTAAGTAGTTTTATTTTAATTCTATATTTTGACATTTGTATTTGTAAAATAGTTTAATTTTTAATTTGTTTTTTATTTTTAGCTTTAATTTGAGTAATTTTAGTATTTCAATTTAAACTTATTTTATTTCAGTTATTTGCCAAAGCAACAACTGTAATTTTAGTTTATGTTTTAATAATTCTATTTTAATTCTGTATTTTTACATTTTTATTTGTAAAAATATTTTTACTTTTCATTTGTTTTTATTTCAGTTTTAGTTTTAGAAATGTTAGTATTTTAACTTAAACTTATATTATTTCAGTTATTCGCCAAGGCAACATTTGTAATTTTAGTGTATGTTTTAGTAATTCTATTTTAACTCTATATTTTGACATTCGTATTTGTAAAATATTTACATTTTTCATTTGTTTTTAGTTCAGCTTTAATTTTAGTACTTTAACATAATCTTATTTTATTTCAGTTATTTGCCAAGGCAACATTTGTAATTTTAGTTTATGTTTTAGTAATTTTATTTTAATTCTATATTTTGACATTTGTATTCATAAAATAGTTTAATTTTTCACCTGTTTTTTATTTCAGCTTTAATTTGAGTAATTTTAGTATTTCAATTTAAACTTATTTTTATTTCAGTTATTTGCCCAGGCAACATTTGTTATGTTAGTTTACGTTTTAGTAACTCTATTTTAATTCTATATTTTGAAATTTTTATTTGTAAAAATATATTTACTTTCATGTGTTTCTAATTCAGCTTTAGTCATTTTAGAATTCAACTTAAACTTATTCTATTTCAGTTATTTGCCAAGGCAAGAATTGTAATTTTAGTTTACGTTTTTATAATTCTATTTTAATTCTATATTTTGACATTTTTATTTGTAAAAATATTTTTACTTTTCATTTGTTTTTATTTCAGTTTTAGTCAACTTAAACTTTTATTTCAATAAGTTGCCAAGACATTTAATTTTTTTTAAGTTTAAGCTTTTCATCTAATTTTTACATAAGTAATATCTATTTCAGCTTTATTTTAATGACAGAAAATAATGTTTCATAGTTTTGTATTAGTATTAGTAAAATGTGTTGTTTTTCAGATTTTAAACCTCTTTATTGTGCTGTCTGCATCTTAATATGCAGATAAGCCATTCATAGGCAGATTTGCCTTGATTAAACCAGAAAAAACGCTTGGCCAAAAAAGGCCAAAAAACATTGATCTCCTTTTTTTGACACCCAAATTAAGTGTGTTTACAAATGCACTACAGTAATATACAGGGGTTGGACAATGAAACTGAAACACTGGCCAATATAGTGTTGGAGGTTTCATGGCTATATTTATGCAGCCTGGTGGCCAGTCTTTACTGATCGCACATTCCACCAATAAGAGCAGAGTGTGAAGGTTGACTTTGTGCACCCAATAGCTCAAACATTGTACCCTGAAGGTGGTGCGTGTATTAGGATGATAATGCACCAATACACACAGCAAGACTGGTGACAAGAGTGATTTGATGAACATGAAAGTAAAGTTAAACATCTCCCATGGCCTGCACAGTCACCAGATCTGAATATTATTGAGCCACTTTGGGGTGTTTTGGAGGAGCGAGTCAGGAAATGTTTTTTCACATTGACCTGGCCACTGTTCTGCGAAAGGAATGGCTCAAAATCCTTCTGGCTACTGTGCAGGACTTGTATTTGTCATTCCCAAGATGAAATAATGCTGTATTGGCTGCAAAAGGAGGCCAAACGGCATACTAATTGTGGTCTAAACCCAGGTGTTTCAGTTTCACTGTCCAACCCCTAAGTCTATACCAATACATATGTTCATATTAGCTTGTTAACTGTGAATAAAAACCGTCTCAGACCTTCCAGAGCGCCAGTACGAGCAGAGCCAGAAGCTGCAGTCCTCCCAGTGTGCTCCCAACAATCACCCAGATGGGGATTCGGTAATCTTCCTCCTTCCTAATCTCCAGGATTATCTACAGAACCACAATCCAAAAGTCAAATTCTTGGAAGAATCGGATATACAAGATCAGGCCTCACACAAACCTGCACAAATGAAGATGTTAGAAGATCTGTGTGTGTAATTAGGTTAAAGTTGACTAACACTGTATTTTATCAGCAGTTGTCTAGTAACAAGCCTGACAGCTGTTTATCCAGAAGGGGGCAGCACATCACTTAAGTTATTTTGGATCTCATAAGAATTAGTTCATGTTTTCACCTGCACAGCTGAAAAGCTTTAAGAGTGTATTGGAAAAAAAATGCATAAACAACTGTTTTTTCTTTTCATTACAGCTGTAGGTTACATTAGCGTCTACTTATGGCACAAGCAAATGTAATAAAGGAGCTTAGATGCATCATTTCATTTCATATCCATAAAGCGTCTCATGCACCACGTTTTACAGCGTTCTGGAGATACTCACATGTCTCATGGGTCGTTCCTCATGGAGAAACATCGGACTTGAGGGGCTCAATTCAACCACTGCTGTCATTACCAGATCTAACCGTTTAAATTTCACCTGAAGAATGACATAAAGAGGTTTTTTAATCACATATCTACAAAAAAAAAACAAAAAAACAGCTCACAACAATTGAAAAACCCCTTCGATATGTCTTGCACCAACTGTCTGTTTCAACAGGTATCAGCATAAGAGCTTGCTTTGGGAAAACTTACATGTATAATGATAGAAAAAGTAGATGTATTTAATCACAAGCAGATAACATGGAATGTAAAATAACAATTATAACAGATAAATAATGTGAACAAATGCCTGATTGGAATGCCTTATGGAAGTATTTAAATAATTTCTGAATAAAGAATAAAGGATAAAAAACAGTAAATGCAACTTTTTACCTCACAATTCTCACTTTTTCTCAGAATTTTGAGTTGGTATCTCGCAATTCTGACTATTTTTCTCGCAATTGTTAGTTTATATCTCACAAGATGACACTTGGTGACTTTTGTTGCATTAGCTACAGAGCAAATTTTGAGAATATGTGAGATGGGGAGAATATTTTCGTGTAAAATAATTACAGTTTATATGTAAATAGTAACAATTATATTTATTTATGGTTAGTTAGATTTTTTTACCTCTTTTTCTTCAATTTACTATTTGATAATTATTGTTTTTGTTCTTATTTTAGCAGACGTTCCTGATATCTGAGTAACAGTAATGCTTCCCGTGTGTTCCCTTTCTGACAAAATTTTTATGTTTGTAATCATACACCAAAAATATCTTGCTTGACAAGAACTAGTCTTTCAGAATGTCTAAATAGTATATCTAAAAAGCAAAACCTAATAAAATATGTAAAAAAAAAAACAATGCTAAATGTATATCTAAAAGCAAAACCTAATATATATGCTATATATATATATATATATATATATATATATATATATTATATATAATATGTATATAGAGAGCTATACAGGAGCTTACATGACATTACACAAGATTTATTTTTTAATGACATCAGATGGCACAATTCTCACTTCAAAAAAAGATTTTAAATGCTTTCACTATGTTTTAATGTGTTTAAGGTTGCATTTATTGAAACATAATAACAAATAATTATATAAATAAATACATATTAATTCGAATGGGAAAAAATAGGTAATTAGAATTGTATAAATATTGCATATTGTCATAAAATCCCCTTAAAATTCTAAATAATAATTAAAAAATATTATTGAACAAAAATATTTTACTATGATTTTCCTGAAAAAAACTAAAGTTACATTTCAAGGCTTCAATCACTTTTGACCGCGAAGGAGCCAAGTGTGACTCCTAAACGAAGAGGCCCAGAGGGTTAAATCTTGCAATTTTGATTTTTTCTCGCAATTGTGAGTTTATATCTCAATTCTGAGAAAAGAAAGTCAGAAATGTGTGTTTGTATCACGCAATTCTGAAAAAAGACAGAATTACTAGATAGTCCTTTTTTATTTTTTATTCAGTGGCGGAAATGGGCTTTCATAGATACTAGACTGAAAAATGTAATTTTCTTGTTCATTTATTAATATTAATATATTTTTAAATTATTTTTATAAGTATACTTTGTGAGTGTATACATATATATACACACACACTACCAGTCAAAAGTTTTTTTGAAGTTAAATGTTTTTTGAAAAAGTCTCTTCTGCTCACCAAACCTGCATTTATTTGATCCAAAGTACAGCAAATATACAGAAATGTTTTTACTATTTAAAATAACTGCTTTCTATTTGAATATATTTGAAAATGTAATTTATTCCTGTGATTTCAAAGCTGAATTTTCAGCATCATTACTCCAGTCACATGATCCTTCACAAATCATTCTAATATTCTGATTTGCTGCTCAAAAACATTAATTATTTTTTTCTCACAACTATTTTCTCGCAATTGTGAGTTTATATCTCGCAGTTCTGACTTTTTTTCTCAGAATTGTGAGATATAAACTAGCAATTGCAAGTTATAATGTCCAATTCTGGGAAAAAAGACTGATAAATTTGCAATTCTGGGGAAAAAAGTCAGAATTGTCCGTTTAAATTTTGCAATTCTGAATTTTTCTTCCAACTCTGAGTTTATATCTCGCAATTCTGAGAAAAAAGACATTTTTTATTCAGTGGCAGAAATGGGCTTCCATAGATACTAGACTGATAAATGTAATTTTCTTCTTAATTTATTAATACTAATATTTTTATTTATTTTTATAAGTATAATTTGTGTGTGTGTGTGTATATATGTATTTCTATTTCATATAAATGCTGTTATTCTGAACTTTCTATTAATCAAAGAAACCTGAAAAAATTAAATGTTTTTTGAGTGGCAAATCAGAATATTAGAATGATTTCTGAAGGATCATGTGACTGGAGTAATGATGCTAAAAATTCAGCTTTGAAATCACAGAAATAATTACATTTTAAAATATATTCAAATAGAAAACAGTTATTTTAAATAGTAAAAACATTTCAGAATTTTACTGTTTTTGCTGTACTTCAGATCAAATAAATGTAGGCTTGGTGAGCAGAAGAGATCTTACTGTCCAAAAAACCTTTGACTGGTAGTGTTATCTAATAGAACATATTATATTAAATCATTTTTAAATATACTCACGGATAATAAAGTACGCAGATTGAGCCATCCTGTCGCGGTGATGCTAACATCTCCTTGGGGAAGCAGGTTGATTCTACACTGCGCAAATAATGCGTCGCTGGTGGACGCGTTCTGTGAACACAAATGACACAATTCATGCTTTCAGATCACTTGGAAGATGAACGTGCCAGAGAGAAAACTCAAAGTGAATCTTGTGTGAATCTTCAGCCAACAGAAAGTGATCAAGCAGGCTGGGTGGTTTGTTTTCATTAAGCTTGTCCCTTTTGCAATCTCATGCTTTGTTTTCCAGCAGATGGATGCAATTAGTGTTTTTTAAGAAGTGTAAAAAGAGCAAAATTTACCATGTGCGAGTTGAGGGAGAGATCCTCCTGCGAGGACGAGCCGGCGGTAATGACACGTGGAACGCTGCAATGTGAGCCAGCCATCTGAGACGAACAAACACGCCACAGATGATGATTTACACAACAACGGTACTTACTAAAACAATACTACTGATTGAACTCGAGCTGCGCCAACTCAAATAAACAGGATGAACAGATCGCCTGCATTATGAAGCAGGCAAAACAACCTCTGGAAGCAATTAAAAGATTTGTTTACAACATTAACTAGATAAAAAAGTTTGTCAAGATTTTTAATGGTGTTCAATCTGAAATAGTTTGAAGTTTAAAGTAGTTTTAATAGGTTAGAGTTTGAATGTTTTGAAGGCAATACAGTCTGTCAGAGATAGATAGATGCATGTTGTTAGCATGTTGCTAGCATGTTTCTTGTATGATTGACAAGTTACCAGCATGTTGCTAGCATGTTTCTAGCATGTTATTAGCATGATTAGCATGTCATTAGGATGTTACTAGCGTGATTAGCCAGTTACTAGTATGTTGCTAGCATGATTTTAACATGATTAGCATGTCATTAGCATGCTACTAGCATGATTAGCATGTTATTAGCATGATTAGCAAGTTATTAGCGTGTTGCTAACATGATTGTAACATGATTAGCATGTTGCTAGCATGTTTTTATCATGATTAGCATGCTGTTAGCATGTTCCTAACATGATTAGCATATTGTTAACATGATTAACAAGTTACTAACAAAATGCTAACATGTTTCTAGCATGGTTAGCAAGTTACTAGCATGTTACTAGTACGTTGCTAACATGATTTTAACGTGATTAGCATGTTATTAGCATGATTAGCAAGTTATTAGCGTGTTGCTGGCATGATTTTAACATGATTAACATGTCGTTAACATGTTACTAGCATGATTAGCCAGTTACTAGCATGTTGTTAACATGATTGTAACATGACTAACATGTTGCTAGCATGTTTAATCATGATTAGCATACTGTTAGCATGTTTCTAGCATGATTAGCGTATTGTTAACATGATTAACAAGTTACTAACAAATTGCTAACATGTTTCTAGCATGGTTAGCAAGTTACTAGCATGTTACTAACAATGATTAGCCAGTTACTAGTACGTTGCTAACATGATTTAAACGTGATTAGCATGTTATTAGCATGATTAGCAAGTTATTAGCGTGTTGCTGGCATGATTTTAACATGATTAGCATGTCGTTATCATGTTACGAGCATGATTAGCCAGTTACTAGCATGACTGTAGCATGATTAGCATGTTGCTAGCATGTTTTTATCATGACTAGCATGTTGTTAGCATGTTTCTACCATGATTAGCATATTGTTAACATGATTAACAAGTTACTAGCAAGTTGCTAACATGTTTCTAACATGGTTAGCAAGTTACTAGGATGCTGCTAGCATGATTAGCATGTTGCTAGCATGATTAACAAGTTACTAGCGTGTTGCTAGCATGATTTTAACATGATTAGCATGTCGTTAGCATGTTACTAGCAAGATTAGCCAGTTACTAGCATGTTGCTAGCATGATTAACAAGCTACTAGCATGACTAGCTAGTCTTGGCTAGTGATAGATAGATAGATGCGTTTGAATGGGTTTAAATGGATTAGAAATACAGAACATAGAAGGGAAGTTTGACTGAGTCTCAAAGGATTCTGGGAGTTTTGACAGTTAGAGTTTGAATAGTGTTGCTCATTTGAACATTCCGTCAATGTAAGTCTATAGGATTTTTCCCAATTTTAATCATCATTTTTAGGAAAACCGTAAGTCTGATCAGTTAGAAAGAAAAACAGCACACCCGGTCAGATCAGTCTGAAGATCTGGGCTGTTTTTGGAGTTTGTAGAGTTAAAGATCTAGGAGGAGTTAGAGTTAACAGTTTTAGTAAGAAGAAGAAGAAGAATATTAAGTCTAAATAGCATTTCAGTAAGTTGGCTTTCTCAAACCAACTTAATAATACAATGATGACCTGTTTCTTTAAAAACAAACCAAGTTTTTGTAGTTTGAGGCTGAAATATGTAAATATGTCTAAAAACACACCTGATCGATATGCAAGTCTGAGAGGCGCAGGAGAGCGTTTGCGTTTCTGGTCACAGCGAAGAAGTTTAAAGTGAAGAGAAGCTCAGATATGGGAAACGTGCCGAGATTCTGGATCTGCCAAACCAAAAGTTTTAGGAGAAATGTCTTAGATGTCCAAAGGAAATATTTGTTTTGTTCAATGCTCTGATTCGTTCTGGAGAATATTATTTGAAAACTGGTTTTGGATGTGAGGAACCCACCTGATAAGAGAGATTGAAAGGTGGTCCGGTCCCAACAGGGACGCTCTGGCCAAGCTCAGGTTTGATCTCGAAACGGGACGGGCTGGAATCCCTGAAAGAAAGACTCACGGTATGAGTTTAGTATGATTCAATACTAAACAATCATTTATTAGCTTGAAGATATTTCTGGTGAATCTCACATCTGTCAAGAACATGTCTGTTTTATATTTCACTCCATAAATCATAAGAAAAAAATTATAATTTTTTTTTTTTTTTTTTACATGAAACTTGTGAAGGATAACTCTTTTTGTCCTGTTCTTGAAGCATTAAGATTTTTTATGAAAACTTTTAATAGATTGAAACTTTAAGTAAGTGCTAATTTAGTAAATTGAAAATTTACATTTATATATTGATATATATATATATATATATATATAATTAAGTATTATTATTTTCACATTATAATGAATAATATCAGAAGAAAAAAATAATATAATTTACATGAAATGGAAATGGAGGATTACTAATTTTGTCCTGTTTTGAAACCATTAAGATTTTTATGAAAACTTTCAATAGATTGAAACTTTAAGTAAGTGCTAATTTAGTAACTTTGGCATATTATTAATTAATTAATATTTAGATTTTCCCCCTCATTTTCCATTTTCTTTTTAATATAAATTAAAGTCTTTTGTTAATTTTAGCAGTTTTATTTCAGTGCATTATTATTTTAATTGTGAATTATATAATAAGTAATATCAGATGAAAAAAATAATACAATTTTTACATGAAATTCATGGAGGATTACTCATTTTTTCCTGTTTTGGACCATTAAGTTTTTTTTTTTTTAATCAAAACATTTAATAGATTGAAGCTTTAAATCACTGTTATTTTAGTAACATATTATAGTTTTAATTAATATTTAGATTTTTTTTCTTTTCCATTTTAATTGTAATATAAATAAAGTCTTTTGTTAATTTTAGCTATTTTATTTTAGTGCCTTATTATTTTAGTAAGTGCATTAAGTTGTATGTCTGAATATATAAATGTAAATTCAATTGTGAATTTTGTAGTTATAATTCTTAATATAGAAGTATAAATATTCACAATGTACATTTATATATTCAGATTTTATATAATTATTTCCTGTTTGGCGCTTCAAATTATATATATATATATGTATATATAATTAAGTAATTAAGTATTATTATTTTCACATTATTATACAATATAATATAATATAAATCAGATGAAAATAATAATACAATTTTTACATGAAACTCATGGAGGATTACTCATTTTTTTCCTGTTTTGGACCATTAAGATTTTTTTTTTTTATCAAAACTTTTAATAGATTGAAGCTTTAAGTCACTGTTATTTTAGTAACATTGACATATTATAGTTTTAATTAATATTAAGATTTTTTTCTCTTCCATTTTCCATTTTCATTAAAGTCTTTTGTTAATTTTAGCAATTTTATTTTAGTGCATTATTATTTTAGTAAGTGCATTAAGTTAATTGTTAATTGTTAATTGTTAATTAATAGTCTGAATATATAAATGTGAATTCCATTATGAATTTTGTAGTTATAATTCTAAATATAGAAATACAAATATGCACAATTCACATTTATATATTCAGATTTTATATAATTGTTTACTGTTTGGTGCTTCATATATATATATAATATAAATCAGAATAAATATATAATCAAATTATTTACATGAAACTTAAGGAAACTTTAAGTCAGTGGTATTTTAGTAACATTGACATATTATTATAGTTTTTATTAATATTTAGATTTTTTTTTCCTATTCTATTTTCAATTTTCATTTTAATTTAAAATCTTTTGTTAATTTTAGCTATTTTATTTTAGGTATAGTTATTATAGCCAGTGCATTAAGTTATACGTCTGAATATATAAATGTAAATTCAATTGTGAATTTTGTAGTTATAATTTTGAATATATAAATATAAATATTCACAATTTACATTTATATATTAAGATTATATATATATATATATATAGTATATAATGCATAATATAATATAGCATAATATAATATAATATAATAATATTTTGAATAATTATTTTTTACATTTTCTGTTTCTATTTTAAAGTCTTTTTTAATTTTAGAAATTTTCAGTTATAGTTATTTTAGTGCATTTACCTGCAAGATTTTTTTATTAAACCTTTCAATATATTTTAGTAACACTGACATATTATTATAGTTTTTATTAATATTTTCACCAAGTTTTTTTTTTTTACATTTTCTGTTTCTATTTTAATTTAAAGTCTTTTTTTAATTTTAGAAATTTTATTTCAGTTATAGTTATTTTAGTACATATATATATATAAATGTTGTTATGGTTTTAGTTTTATATATATTTAATAAAGTGTTAAAATGTATAATTATATAAAATCTGAATATATAATGTAAATTGTGAATATATAGTTACAGTTCTGAATATACAAATATACACAATTTACATTCATGTATTCAGATTTATATATATATATATATGATACGATATATAATATAATATAATATAAACATTTGATTTTTGGACATTTCTCTGTGAGTTTCACACTACTGTGTTACCTTGTAAAAAGAATATCAGCCTCATATTTCAGATTATGATATATGTCATTGATGTTGTCCTCTGGAGACATTTCTTCACCTTCACTGCAATGAAACAGACACATTAATCTTAAAACCTTCAAACTTCAAGCTACCAAAACGTATCCAAACATTCTGGCCAAGCTTTCTTAAGTCAACACAGTTTGTCTTAATAAATAACATCCTCATTTACATTCATTTTATTCATCAATAAAAAAGATACATCCTCAGAACTCATCAGTTCAAAGGTCACGACCTCACCTGGAGACCCCGAGGGTGATCTGGACGTAGTTCAAGAAGGCAGATCTGCTGAACTCAAACTCCAGTCGAAAATACACCTGGATAAATGAGACAAAACGTGAACGGATGACGACAGAGAAGCCAAACAAAACACTAAACACGGCTAAAGGACACGGTGTTCTTCTATTCTAGTCGTTTATGGTTTCTGCGTTTCTCATTGCTGTTTAATTGGCGGTACTGTGATTAATGCTATTGCTTCGTACCAGATTTGAACAGAAGGTGCAGTGAATTTCCGACGGGCCCTAGAGACGCGAGTGGAATTCAAGTAGTGAAAGGAAGAGTCTGGGGCGACGCCAGCCCAGCGAGAGCACAGGAAACCACACAGAAACACCACATGATCCAAAAATAAACACCTGTAAACTCTTCGAGGAACAATCCCACCGAGAGACAGATTGATCAAACACGCATGGCACACAAAAATCAGACCTTTGGTATGTGGAAAATGAGCAGAGAAATGACAGTCCTGTTCGGACAGGCACAAACAAATATCTGCATATGAAGAGAATTTGGGGATTTTACATGATGAATTTTCCATTCTGCGGCTTCTCTTGATGTCAGGAGGATTATAGACGTTTTTACCGACCTCGGGCTTCTGTTTTGTGGCTGATTGACTCCAATGTACTCTCAAATTGGAACGTGACATTTGTTTTTCCAAGCAATCAAGTGGCGCCATTATTTTGACCGCATCTTCACTAACAAAAACGTACGGTAATAAAGCAATGCATGTTTTTGGAAATGCTACAATGGAAATAAAATGGCTTTTGGAAATGCATCATGTTTTTAGGCATTTATCTTGTAAATGCATATGGTAATTGAGTATTATGTTATATTGCCATCTGATACAGTCACTAAACCATGCAACTACCACTTAGATGATCAATAGCATTTAGACTAGTCAGTCTTGACAGGTGTAAGGCATCTCACCTGAGCGAATGACCTCATGAATGGTGCACTGACGTTGCAGGTTCGGAACAGATTCGTATCGTCAGAGTTCGGACACTCGATTGCAATGTCCGAAGGTCCCTGAAAAACACATTTTAAATTTCAAACCAATACATTTTTGCTGAGAAAAGCCCTTAAATGAAGATCATTCCATAAGACATTACTGAGTAAATCACTGAATGGACAAAAAGTTATTTTAGTAGTCAATATATTTACTTCAGAAGTGTTTTATTTGCATATAACATCAGTCTATCATGTCAACTACAGTCCACATAAAGTTTTTTATAATTCAGTTTATTAATCTGAGAACGACATATTTCATCCATTTTATCATTTTATTTTATCAAATCTACATTTCTATTCGAATACCGCGCGTATGTACACAAAAACGCACAACGTACAATCGTTTACGCCATAAAAAAAATTCGATATCGCCCCCGAGTGGCTGATTTCTTTCAAATTTCTCTCAGGCCTTTGGGGCCGTGAGTCGAACAGGCCCAGTTTTGTTCCGATGCCTGTGCTCAAAATTAATCGGCCCAGCCATATTTTTTGAGATACGCACATGCCTTATAGACACATTTGGATCAAGACCGTGCACTGCAATTTTCATGTTGATAGGACAAATGGTTGTACAATTATAGCAATTTTTATGTTTTTTCCCTCTAATAGCGCCACCAAGTGGACAAAGTCTGCAATTTTTTCCCTTTCCAGAGAATCTTTTTGCACTGGTTTAAATCCGATCGGGCAAAAAAACCCTAGGACTAGCTCGCAAAAGTAGGTTTTTTACATCTTCTCAATCATTTAACAAACAAATTGATTGACAGCAGTGGTTCTAGAGGCAAAGTTGTCCGGAATGAGGAGTTCTATCGTATGATATGAATGTTGTGCATATATGCAAAAACGCAAAACGTACAATTTTTTACTCTCTTGAAAAATGTGATATCGCCCCCCAGTGGCCGTTATTTTTTTCACATTTCTCTCAGGCCTTTGGGGCCGTGAGTCAAACAGGCCCAACTAGTTTTGTTCCGATTGGCCTCTGTTAACCATGTCTAACAGGTGCTCAAAATTCATTGGCCAATGGCAGCCATGTTTTTTGAGATATGCAAATGTCCTCATAAACACTTGTGGTACTTTGGACCAAGACTGTGCACACCGATTTTCATGTCGAAAGGACAAATGGTTGCTAAGTTATAGCCATTTTTATATTTTCTTCCCTCTTATAGTGCCACCAAGTGGCCAATCTCCACAATTTTTTTCCTGTGACCTCAGATTGAGCTCCTACATACATGTTCTGAGTTTGGTGAAGATATCTCATTCCGCTCAGGAGATATATGCAGTTTCCTAAAAGTGGCTCTGTCCCTTTTAAACGTTTTGGTGTCCCTTTGTGACGGTAAGTCAAATATTCACTCTCCTGAGAATCTTTCTGCACTGGTTTGGTCCTGTATATTGGGCGTATGTGCGAAAAACCGTGCAATATGCAATTGTTTATGCCTTTAAAAATTGCGACATTGCCCCCCAGTGGCTAATTTCTTTCAAATTTCTCTCAGACCTTAGAGGGTGTGAGTCGAACACGCCTAATGAGTTTTGCTCCGATCGGCCTCCGTTAACCTTGTCTAATAGGTGCTCAAAATTCGTTGGCCAATGGTGGCAATGTTTTTTGAGATACGCAAATGTCCATATGGACACTTGTGGCACTTTGGACCAAGACCGTGCACACACTGATTTTCATGTTGATAGGACAAATGGTTGCGCAGTTATAGCCATTTTTATGCTTTTTCCCATCTAATAGCGCCACCAGGTGGCCAAGCTCTGCGATTTTTTTCCTGTGGCCTCAGATTGTGCTCTTGCATAAGTGTTCTGAGTTTGGCAGAGATATTCCGTTCAGGAGTTATAGGCATTTTAACTAAAAGTGACCCTGCCCCTTTGGAACGTTTTGGCGCCCCTTCGCGCCAGCAAGTCAGAAGTTTTACTTTTTTTGGTAATTATGTATATTTACTCTCCAGAGAATCTTAATGCACTGGTTTGGTTCCGATCGGGCGAAAAACCTAGGACTAGTTCACAAAAGTTCACGATCTGAATCAAATGATTCACGAACCATTTCTGAAGTTCCGATCCACATCAAATGATTCGCATTCCATGCTCCGATCCCGATCTAAATAATGAATCTCGAATCATCATTTCAGATCGGGACTTCGGAGCATGTCTCATGAATCTTTCAATTCATTCCAATCTAAATTAAAAGATTCGCAAACCCGCTTCCTATCTAAATCAAATGATTCTCTCCAGAAACCGCGTATTGCGAATCATATGAATTAGATCAGAATTAGATCTGTTTATTTGTGATGTAATTGATTGTACTGCTGCACATTTTGGCCAGGACACTCCTGTGAAAGAGATTTTTAATCTCAGAGAGTTTTTTTTTTTCTGGTTAAATAAAGGTTAAATAAAATAAAATAAAAATAAATTCGCGATTTGCGCTCCGAGGTCCCCATCTGAATCAAATGATTCGCGATACGTGCTCCAAAGTTCGGATCTAATTCATATGATTCGCAATACGCGGTTTAAAGCCAGATCTGAATCAAACTATTCGCAAAACCGCTCCGAAGATCCAATCTAAATCAAATGATTCGGACGTTCCGATCTATATAACGTTTCGCGAACCATCATTTAAGATCGGGATTCGGAGGATGTGTCATAAATCTTTCAATTCGCGAAATGATTCTCGAACCCATGCCACAGTTCCCATCTAAATCAACTGATTTGCGATACGCGCTCCGAAGTTCGGGTCTAATTCATATGAATCGTGACACGCGCTTTGAAGTCCCGGTCTAAATCAAAAGAATCGCGAACCCGCTCCAAAGATCCGATCTAAATCAAATGATCTGTGATCTGCGGTCCGAAGTTCCGATCTATATAATGATTCGTGAACCATCATTTCAGATCGGGATTCGGAGCCTGTGACACGAATCTTTCAATTTGCAAAATGATTTGCGAACCCGCCCCAAAGTTCCCATCCGAATCTAATGATTCGTGATCCAATTGAAGCACTTCGAAACAGTGAATCTTTTGCAGGTTTTTCAAAAAATGCAAAATACCCTAAAAATTATGAGCCATTTCACACTTTTGATCGCTGTAGCGCCCCCGTCAAGCTGATTGGGGTGAGGCTTGGTGACGTTGTAGGTGGTGTGAGTACTTAAATCCCTCCAAGTTTCAAGTCTCTACGACATACGGTTTGGACTGCACGATCATTTTTACATAGAGATCGCTGATCCTTGGCCATTCTAACAATTTCAATAGTGTTTCAGCACTACGCACTTGAACTCCTAATAAGATTTCATTTTACATCTTGATTTTTAGCTGTTTTAGCAAATTTAGTTACTTATTAAATCATTTTAAGCCCTGGGTGAGCAATTACATTTCTTCTAAAGCTGTTTGTGTGGCATGTATTTGTTGCTTAGCCACTTATCAGGTTCCACTGAGATTACGAAGCTGCCTATGAAGTCACTGAGGAAGTTCACTAGGCTTTGGATCAGATCCACACACACTGAGTCACACTTTCCCTTTCACTCTTGGCCTCTTTATCAGCAACCCCTTCCATCTCATGTTTGAATTCCTCCTTTAATGCTCAAAACCCTCATAAATACAGGTGAATCCTGGGTTGAGACTCAGGTCAGGGAGTTTTTCCTGAAAACAAACCTTCACTACCAGACTGGAGAACTGGAGGTTTGGAGAATGCGTGATGTGCAGGATCGTGCCGTACGCGTTCTCTCCTCGGTTCTCTAAACGCGCCTCCACCAGAACTTTTCTCCGGCTGGCCTCCACCAGACGCTCGCCGCTCGTCCTCGTCCTCTGATGGACACACGGCGGCCACGAGGAGCGCTCGCGGCGCCCGCAGAACTGCCTGTAATGCAGAAACATAAGATCTGAGGTTTGTTTCACCGTGCAAGGAAGACCAAAAGTGTGCGTTTGAGGACAAACCTGCGATCTAATAGGTCAGAGTTGCTCTGCAGGATGAGGTTGGGAACGCACTGATCGTCATTATCACAACCGTTCCAGAACGGAAGCTGGAGAGAAAGACATGTCATTTGATAGGATGTGAGACAAAAGTATTATCAGTTTGTGTGTGTGTCTGTCTGTGTGTCTGACCTCCGACTGCAGGCTGGTGGGCCACCCGTCATCCAGCACCGGCCCTTCATCTGCATTTTGCAGGCCGACGTTAACAGTGAAGATCAGGGGTCGTGTGTAGTCTGTCACTTCCTGTGCAAACCAGCAATAAGATTCCATTTACTAAAAGAACAGCATTTATTTGAAATATAAATCTTTTGTAACATTCTAAATGTATTTACTGTCACTTCTAATCAATTAAATGCATCCTTGCTGAATAAAAACATTCATTTTTTGCAAAAAACCCCCCCAAAACTTTTAGATCTCAATGTAGCTGCTACATTCATAAAAAAGGAGCTGAAATTGATATAAGTGACTGTTATGTGAACATATGCAGAAGGGGGCTCACATGAACGTGGAAGTACACTTTCTGGCAGTAATCTGAGTCCGGCCGCAGGGTGACGTCTCTGGGCTGCGGGTCTTCGGTGCTGTCTAACACGGCTCTGGGGAAATAACCATTCTCCTCGAAACCAAAGCTGTACCTCAGCGCTGAACAGAAAAACAACATATTAATGTCTGTATCTCTATAGTCATCCATGCATGCTCTTAAGTTGTAAGTTTATTAAAATAAATGTTATTAATTAATTGCTAACCAGGCAACACATCCCTTATGAAAATGAACCATGGTTTAAATAACAAATAAATAATAAAATAAAATAATCAATCCACATCAAATGATTCACGTTCCGCGCTCCGATCTAAATAATGAATCGCGAATCACCATTTCCGATCGGGACTTCGGAGCACGTTTCATGAATCTTTCAATTCGCGAAATGATTCGTGAACCCGCCATGAAGTTCCAATCTAAATTAAAAGATTCGCAAACCCGCTTCCTATCTAAATCAAATGATTCGCGATTCGTGGTTTGCGCTCCGAGGTCCCCATCTGAATCAAATGATTCACGATACGCGGTTTAAAGCCTGAGGTCCGGGCCAAGATGGCAACTGTGTAACATTCATGTGCTGAAGCTCTGCACTTGTTTTGTAGTTATCGCAGTTAAAAGGGTATATAGGTTAATAACAACTTTTTTTTTTTTTTAACTGGTCTAAGCAAGTCTTTTTTCGTTCTTTCGTCTTTCGTTCTCCTAACTTTTCAAACGACTGCGATGGAAGCAGATAGGCCTGTTCGAGGTGCCATGCATTCGTACGCGAGGAAATCTCTGGATGCCGCGTTCAAGGAAAATGGCGCAGCGAAAACCTCTCGATCGAAAATCCCTCTACCTGAAACTCCTAAATCGCCTTCCAAGAAATCAAAAATGGTTGACAGAGTTGGGTCGGACAATCAGACGGTCTCAAATGTACACCTGCTGGAAGTTTTGGAGCGAGTTGAAAAAACGCAAGCGGAATTTCTGACTCGCATGCAATCTCTGGAGATAACGGTGAAAGATAACACGAATTCGTTAAACAGTGTGACTGAGGCGCTTGAATTCATGAACAATCAAGTAGAAGAGATGACAGACAAGGTGAGCTCGTTACAGAACAAGGTGGAATCTCTGGAAAAGGAGAACCGTGTGCTGCGTGACAAAT
This sequence comes from Labeo catla, assembly GCA_012976165.1. Taxonomy (NCBI): domain Eukaryota; kingdom Metazoa; phylum Chordata; class Actinopteri; order Cypriniformes; family Cyprinidae; genus Labeo; species Labeo catla. The sequence continues at coordinate 259,345 of VONZ01000547.1, read as the reverse complement.
GCGACGAACTGGATGCTTACAAGAGGAGGTGGAATCTACGAGTGTCCGGTATTCAAGAGCAGCGAGGAGAAGATGTCCGGAAGGTTCTCATCGATCTGTTCAGTAAAGTTTCATTTGCGATAGCAGATCAGCTCATCTACACGCTTGATGTCGCCCATAGACTGGGTCCGCGCTCTGAAGGAGCTCGCTCGAGCCGCAGAATCATCGTGCAGTTTCTTTCACGCAACGTTCGAGATCAAATCTGGAGGGATGCCAGAACCGCCGCCGTCCTCAAAGAGAGGAAAATCAGGATTTTCGAAGACCTGACGCAAAGCACCAAAGACGCCCGGAACCAACTCTGGCCGCTTGTTGAGCAAACGAGGAAGGAGGGGAAGAGAGCAGGCTTCAGAGGCCCCTTCGCCTACATTGATGGAAAAAGGATCTCTGCTAAAGATCAGTTTGGCTGAATGATGCTGTGGCATCCTCGTCGAAGTTTCCACGCACCAAATGACTTTTTTGATACTCACGGGTAAACACGAAGTGCACCGTGGCTTGTTTGCCCTTTTTTCCCCTGACAGGATGGATAGACTGTACACTGTGTTGTATTTAGGGCTGCACGATTAATCGCACGATGTTGTGAGGCGCGTTTAGTCAATGAAGCCGGTACATTGATTAGTAGTAAATCCAAAATTTGGCGTAGCTTGTCAGTGATGTACGGCTCTGTGTATTACTTACCGCTCCAGCTGAACGCACGTGATGGAGCTTTACTACTAATCAATGTACCGGCTTCATTGACTAAACGCGCCTCACAACATCGTGCGATTAATCGTGCAGCCCTAGTTGTATTCAGCTAATTGGAATCTGGAACCAGAAGACTTAAAGGTACCGTTACTTATTTGTTGTTATTTCACGAGCTGGATCCTCAACTCAATTTGTACTTTTATTTTGGGACTTACTCGTGTAGGACATTGGTCATAAATTTGGAATATGTACTTTTAAATCCATCTTTGTTGTTTATGAGACTGAGTGCTTGTTTGGAAGAAGATATTACATTTTAGTAACTAAAAGATGAACGAAAGAACTCAGAAAAGGATAAAAGAAAAGAAGACGAAAAAGACACTTACTCAAGCCCTTATACTCATCACGTTGCAGAGTTAGGCGAAATATCGCTTTTTTCTTTGTTATTCGAGTGAAGTTTCTTCTGTTCTAATTGATATCTTGTTCTGTACCTAGTTCTTTAGGTATAATTCTCTTGTTTCATTTTTAAGTCTTTGTCTTTGTTTTCTTTAAATGCCAGGGGTTTGAAAAATAATGTCAAAAGGAAGGCTTTATTTTTATTTTCTAAGAGACACAAAGTAGATTTAAAGATGCTTTGTTTGGATTATTTGAATATTCTAAGGAGAACGCAGGAAAATATTACATAATTTATGTTTTCTGTTAGCTAAATTTCACATTCATAAACAAAAGTTTACTGGCTCTAAACCCCTTTTTTCTTTGTTCAAAGTGGACTTGGATAAGTATGTAGAAACTATCCAAAGTTCTGCTAATTTGAAAGCTATGAAAACTGTATCTCTGTATTCATCCTTTGTGTCACCCTAAGATAATTTTATTATCCTGTTTTTTTTTTGTTTGTTTGTTTGTTACCCTGGCAACAAATGTGTGTTGTATTGTGTTTTTTCTTATTTATTTTGTCTGTAATTGTACTGTCTTGATGTTTTGGATATCTGTAGTGTTAAAAAAAAAAAAAATCAAAATATTTTCGAAACCGCTCCGAAGATCCGATCTAAATCAAATGATTCGCGGTCCGAAGTTCCGATCTATATATTGATTCGCGAACCATCATTTCAGATCGGGATTCGGAGCACTTGTCACGAATCTTTCAATTCGCGAAATGATTCGCGAACCCGCGCCAAAGTTTCCATCTGAATTAAATGATTCGCGATACGCGCTCCGAAGTTTGGATCTAATTCATATGATTCACGACACGCGCTTTGAAGTCCCGGTCTGAATCAAAAGAATCGCGAACCCGCTCCAAAGATCCGATCTAAATCAAATGATTCGCGATCCGCGGTCCAAAGTTCCGATCAATATAATGATTCACAAACCATCATTTCAGTTCGGGATTCGGAGCACGTGTCATGACTCTTTCAATTCGCAAAATGATTCTCGAACCCGCGCCAAAGTTCCCATCTGAATCGAATGATTCGTGATCCGATTGAAGAGCTTCGAAACTGTGAATCTTTTGCGATGCAGTGGTTTCTGATAAGGAATCTCGAAAAGCTCCATTTCACCTATCACTACGTGCTTTTTAAAATGTTGAAATTTGTAAATAAATGCTCTTTTGATCTGTTTTTTTTTTTTTTTGCTAGTGAATCGAACTGAATGATCTAAGTCACGAGTTTAAATTTGAATCAAACGCTGCGGTTCCAGCGTAAATGACTCACTCGATTCAATCGGTTGGTCTGTTCCCCTGCTTTTTGCTTTTTCAGCCGTGTTTATACTAGACTACACCATTAGTACTACTACTAGCATAGCTCGCTATGTTTCATTAATTGAAATAAGCGAACAAAGTATGATGTTTACAAATAAAACATACACATTTCCATTCCGAAGATAACTGCTTTCCCCGTCGAAGTTATCCAACACAAATCTACGAACATATTCAGGTGAGCTAACCGTTTAACTGCTAAAACACTTCATTAAAATGACGAGCTGCACCTCAAAATACATGTTGTATGAAAATATTATGCACTATGATCGCGTTTGTAGCTTAATTCACTATATTTTAAACAGTCTGACAGCTGTAATTCAGCGAGTGACAGTTTAAAAGGTAACGTTAATCAGTTTATGCACATCTGACTTAAAGATAAACCGCAATTTAAGTGTTGTTTCTTATGTGGTGGATATTAAATGTAGGTCTTTTAAAGCGAAATTACAACAACAGTGGTTACATAAACATAACAAAACATAAACAAACACAATTTAGTAGTCACTTGATATTGGTAAGGACATGTCCCGAGCGTCCCTACAAAAGTCTATGCCCTTGGGAACCAATTTAAGCCTTTTTAAGCCACTTTTGTGTATTCTTATTTGGAAATGTTTAAGTGACACTCTACTAAGCGTCTCCTTTTGCAAGAAATCAGCACAATAAATGACAGACTTTTAATTTCTGGATGAAATCCAGACTAAAAATATATCCAGCGTTTGATAAAAAGGTAAATATTATCTGTCTGTGACTCTTAGACGTGTTTATGTTCTGTCCTGATCATATAAGTTCCAGATGGGAAATGTAGGGGATGCCTGTCACAGTTTTACGATGGTTTCTATGGGCTTCTCTAGCTCTAAATGCTGGGATTAAAGTGTTTTCTCTTTGGCTGGAGGCTTTATGCATTCGGAAAAACTGTTCTAATGTTAAGGAGTGACCTTTCGAGTAAATATCTGAAAGATATTACTCACAGACACAGGGTCCTGGAAAATACAACAAATATGCATTTATCATTCAGCCATCTGATTGGTCAGTCATTTTTAGGTTCGCTAATAGTCCAGTTACATACCGACTGTTTTTGGATCCGTCATCGGTGTCCGCGCAGTGACGTTCAGGCAAACGGTGGCCAACATACACGACACCTCTCGACCTCCTCGGTTGCAGTCTTTATTAAAAACATTGATTTTTGAAGGCTCAAAATGAACGCTGATCCCTATGCGGATGACACTGCGAGACCTGTTTGAGAACACATTAAGTTATAAAACTGACTCAGGAGAATACTGGAGATTTCAATTATGTATCATCTTCAAATAAAAATAGATACAGACATGACAATGTAGACTCACAATAAAAATACACAGCTAAAGGTCTTTTGATCTTGAATTTTAAGAGAAATATTTGAGTTCATGTTGAGATTGATTTTTCTTTTTTAGAAGGTTTTTATTTATATCTCTATTTAATCTTATTGCTGTCTATGAGAAACACTTGACATATTAAAGAAACCATCAGATCTAATTTGGATTTTTCTTTTTTATGTGAAACCAGGGTTATTATAATTAGCTAAAACTTAAACCATTAAAAAAAACTTTGTCTGAAATAAAATATTAAAAAAAAAACTTTCACAAGTTAATTTCACAAGTTAATGTGATAACTAAAATTTATATATATATATATATATATAAACATACTTAAAAAAATTACAAAAGCACAAAAAAATCAAAAATGATTAAAATTTAAGAAAAAAAAATAACCCTAACCCTAAATACAATGAAAAAACAAAAAAATTGTATATTAAATGTATAACACTAAAATAATGAGTGTTATACATTCACATTCATTTAATTTGAATACATTCACATCCATTGAATATTTGTCAAATCAGTGTATTATAATAGAACTTCATACAGTATTTGTATGAGACATTTTATTTTTTTTATTTCCACAAGGTATAATGGCTAATCCTAAAACATTAATATTTTTTAAACAATTTTTAATATTTTCATTATATTTTATTATAATTTTATGAATTATATATATATATATATACTTTTATTTTATTATTATTATATTAATTTTTATAATTAATTTTGTTCTGTTTTTGCCATTTATATTTCATTTTTTTTTTAAATATGTCTATATAGTTTTTTATTACTTTTTACAGTTTTAGTTATTTTAGTACCATCTAGTAGTTTCAGTTAACTATAATAACCCTGCAAGACATTTTAAATTTTTGATTATTTTTTTATTAATCCTAACACAAGATTAATATTTTTTAAAATATTTTCATTATATTTTAATTATAATTTTATTAATGATATATTATTTTATATATTATATTTCATTTTATTATTATTAGATTAATTTTTCATATTTTACATTTCAATTTTAGTTACAGTTTAAGCAATTTTGTTGTGTTTTTTGTCATTTTAATTTCATTATTATTATTTTTTATATATATGTCTATATAGTTTTTCTACTTTTTTCCAATTGTAGTTATTTTAGTACCATCTTAGTATGAGGTTAAACTAAATTAAAAAAAAAAATTTTGCTTTGGCAACTAGCTGAAAAAACAAATTTAAGGTTCCCTTAATATTTTACTTTTTTTATGGTTTTAGTTGTAGTTTTAGTTAACTATAATAACTCTGCAATCATCACTCTAAAAATGGGCACTATTAAGCTATTGGTGTGTAAGTATGACTTTTAACTTAACCCGCCCTATGTGAAGTAGAGTAAACTCACCAAAGCAGAACCGCGGCCCCTAAAGAGCCTACGGACAGATCTATGAGCTTATCTCCATTCACATCCATCATCCCATGAACACTGCGCCCGAAATAACGGAGACCTGGAGAGATGTCACCAGCGGCTATCCTCTGAGATAAAATGGCAAGAATGAATAATTAACAAACTAGATGAGTATAGTTTGAGAACAAACTTTAAGTTGGATTGAGGAAGTCTAGCCTGAAAGTTTGAAGCAGTTGTAAAAGTATGAAAGCAGCTAGCATAATTTAACACATTGCTTACATGATTTAACATGCTATTAACATGTTTTAGCATTATTAGCTTGTTGCTTGTATTTTTATAGGCTGATTACAATGTTGTTAGCATGATTAGCATTTTGTTAGCATAATTTGCAAGTCACTAGAATGTTGTTAGCATGATTAGCATGTTACTAGCATGTTTCTAGCCTGATTAGCATGTTGATAGCATGTTTCGTGCATGATTAGCATGTTACTAACATGTTTCTAACATAGCTAACATGTTACTAGTCTGTTGTTAACATGTTTCTAGCATGATTAGCATATTACTAGCATACTGTTAGCACGATTAGCAAGTTACCAGCATGTTTCTAACGTGGTAAGCATGTTACTAGCATGTTGTTAGCACAATTAGCATGTTACTAGCATGCTGTTAGCATGTTTCTAACATGATTAGCATGCTGCTAGCATGATTAGCAAGTTACTAGCATGCTGCTAGATAACATGTTTCTGACAGCATGTTTCTATCATGGTTAGCAAGTTACTAGCATGTTGTTAGCATGATTAGCATGTTACTAGCATGTTGTTAACATGATTAATAAGTTACTAGTATGTTTGTAGCATGACTAGCAAGTTACTAGCATGTTAGCATGTTGTTAGCATGATTAGCATGTTACTAGCATGTTGTTATCATGATTAATAAGTTACTAGTATGTTTGTAGCATGACTAGCAAGTTACTAGCATGTTGCTAGCATGTTTCTATCATGATTAGCAAGTTACTAGCATGTTGTTAGCATGATTAACATGTTACTAGCATGTTACTAGCATGATTAGCAAGTTACTATCATGTTGTTAGCATGTTTCTAGCATGACTAGCACTAGCATTTCATGATTAGCATGCTCTTATGAGCAAGTTACTAGCATGTTGCTTAGCATTATTAGCATGTTACTTACGTTGTTAGCATGTTTCTGTCATGATTTGCAAGTTACTAGCATGTTGTTAGCATATTAGCATGTTACTAGCATGTTGTTAACATGATTAACAAGTTACTAGTATGTTAGTAGCATGATGCAAGTTACTAGCATGTTCTAACATTATTAACATGTTACTAGCTTGATTCTGTCATGATTAGCAAGTTACTAGCATGTTGTTAGCATGATTAGCATGTTACTAGCATGTTGTTAACATTATTAGCAAGTTACTAGTATGTTTGTAGCATGATTAACATGTTACTGGCATGTTAACATGATTAACAAGTTACTAGTATGTTTGTAGCATGATTAGCATGTCACTAGCACATTGCTAGCATGTTTCTATCATGATTAGCAAGTTACTAGCATGTTGTTAGCATGATTAGCATGTTACTAGCATGTTGTTAACATGATTAGCAAGTTACTAGCATGTTGCTTGCATGATTTAGATAGCTAGATAGATTATAAATATTATAAATATTAGAGTGGAAGCTTAAATGAGTCTAAATGGATTAGAAATAGTACATAGAAGGGAAGCTTGATTGAGTCTCAAGGGATTCTGGGAGTTTAGATTTGAATTTTGTCAGTTGGAGTTTGAATAGTGTTGCTCATTTGAACATTCCGTCAGTGTAAGTCTATGGGATTTTTGATGGTTTTGATAGTCTGGTTTATGAAAACTGTAAGCCGGATCAGTCTGAAAAGATACATGAGTTTGGTGGTTCTAGCTTGAAAGCTCTAGAAGGAGACAGATACTGAAATTTGGCTCAGAAGAAGAAGAATAATCTTAAATAGTAGATCAGTAAGTTGGCTTTCTCAAGCCAACTTAATAAGCCAGTTTAATTAAATATCAGTGACTCTCAGCTCAGTCTTACCTGTTTGTATTTGGGTTGAATGTTGTTTTGTTGGCCATAGAAGAGATAGATGGCTCCCTTGTGATTGTCCTCCAGTGGTGCGCCCACTACTAACTCACTGAAGCCATCACCATTCAAGTCCGGAAGGGTGGACATGGCCGCACCAAACCGGGAATCATGGGTCTTTTCTGATGGCCCAAGAGTCCCATCTGGTATAAAAGAGCCCTGTGGAATAAATAAGAGAGAAAAAGACAAGAAAATATTCATTACAATGGCTGTTTTCAGCATTGAATACCAGTATACTAGCCTGAGGTGTACTACAGTGATGTCACATGACATCATAATGTAGCAAGTGGCATCCAATCCATCTCAGAAGTTTGTTTGAGGTTCGTATTTATGCTAAAATAATCAGCTGATAATCAGCAAATAATATAATATAAATATTCACAAAAGATTCATTCACTGATTCTTTTGAATGACTCATTAAAAGAACAGGCTCATAAGAACAGGTTGTGTTCTGTTGAACCAGTTAATAGAATGTGAATCATTTAAATGACTCACTAAGCGAAGTGGTTCATAAGAGTCATTCGTTTGTGAATCAGAATACACTGGTTGAGCTGTATGTTAATGAATCACTGATTAGAATCGGTTCATAAGAATCATTTGCTGGTGAATCAGACTATGCTTGCTGCACTGTAGGGTTTTGATTCAACCTGGTTCAAAAGTCATTTTCTAATGATAAATCTGTGTAAACAAGCGGTGTTGATTCATTAAGCGGTCTTACAGATTGATTCACTGAAGAATTCGTTCACTGATTCAAATCGGTAATAGTTTCAAATCGGTAAAGTCTTTCTGTGAACAAATATTCTATGAGAAAGCATTATGGTGTAGTGTTTAGGATGTTGTCACCTGTAAGCTGATGGTGTAGATGTAAACTCTGCCTTTCTCCCACCCTTTGTAGAAGTACATGGGAGCTCCCACCAGTAAAAGATCCGTCAATCCATTGCCATCCAGATCAATTGGTGCCAGCTCACTTCCATAATACGATCCGATCTACAATTCACCAAAACACACTCTGTGAGCATTTGACATTCACATGCGTTAGGCCATAGTGTAGCTTGGTAGGTAGTTTACTATCCTAGAGTCCACATCAACTATATGTTCCTCCTTTAGTGTAAATTTGTGGGATTTTCTCAGCCGTTTTATCATTCACCAGGTGAGACCAGGTTTTCTATTCAAATATATTTTAAAATGTAATTTATTCCTGTGATTTTAAAGCTGAATTTTCAGCATCGTTACTCCAGTCACATAAGCCTTCACAAATCATTCTAATATTCTGATTTACTGTTCAAGAAATTTTCTGAAATAAAAAGCTTTTGTAACATTATACACTATACCATTAAAAAGCTTGGAGTCAGTATAGAAATGATAGAAATTGATACTTTTATTTAGCGAGGATGCTTTAAATTGATCAAAAGTGATGATAAAGACATTTATAATAAAGTCTTTTATCATTAAGAATTCAGTGTTCGTGCTTTGTGAATGAATGTAAGTGAATGAAATTGTCCAATTTCATTTTAATTTATAATAAAATGATATATGTTTTATGTTCAAATATGATAGTATTGTACAGTTATGAGATACATAATATAAAGGAATATATAATGGTTCAGTCTATAGCACATTCATAAATTTAATAATAACATAAAGCAAAGCACAACTAATGCACATTCTTTAGCATTCTGTAGAATGTACTTAAAAAAGAAGAGTTAAAAGATTTTAGAGCACCATATGATATTTTGGGGCAAATGCTGGTAATCATGGCAATTAAAAAAAAAATAATAATAATAAAAAAATAAAAATAAATATATATACTTATTAATTTTTTTGTAAACGTTCTCTATGACCTTTTGACACTTCAAGAAATAATAAAATTTATATATATATATAATTTTTATTATTTCTTGAAGTTACATTTCATTGTACTTAAAGGAGAAGTCCACTTCCAAAACAACAATTTACAAATAATTTACTCACCCCCTTGTCATCCAAGATGTTCATGTCTTTCTGTCTGGGGCACAATTGAAGTCCATTATATGAAGAAAAATCCTGAAATATTTTCCTCAAAAACAACAATTTTTTTACGACTGAAAAGACAGAAAGACATGAACATCTTGGATGATAAGGGGGTGAGTAAATTATTTGTAAATTGTTGTTTTGGAAGTGGACTTCTCCTTTAAACACAAAATTTCACACCAACCAGACAAATGCTAAGGCATATTTCAGTACTCAATGTTATTTTTCTTTTGCCACGGAAGACACATTGTGCGGCAGGTTCTTCCATTCTTCTGAACTTGCGTTTCAACCCTGAAAGCTCCTGCTGGCTTTACAAATACCAGAAAACAGCAGACGCACTTTATCACATTCCCGTCTAAGTGCTTTCCTGAGGGCTCACACACACACACGCACACGGTCTGGTGCATAACAGGTTGATGGCTAAATGAATGTTGTGGTCGGCGACCGGCAGTGTTTGAAACCTAAGCGTTTATGTGTGCATTCACTGCAGGCCATGCGTACACACACACACACACACGTAGAGATGAGATGCACATGGGCCGCGGAGACGCCTGCCCATCTGGAGCGGGTGACTGAGTCTAGACCTTCACACGCCGTCTCCTGTCCGCACACATGGTCCGCATTAATCTACTGATGTGCCTCTCCAATCAAACACGCCACCGTTTCGGAGAGAAAGAAGGTATGATGGAAAAATGCAGACAGATGGATTAAGGAAGCAGTTCAGAACGTTCACCGTTTAGGCCAAGTGCACACTGCAACACTCACTAAACAGTTGTGGCACTTCTACATGCGCTATTTCATGCAGATTAGCCCTATTATAGATTATTGACAAGACTATTTCCATGCCACAATTTACCATCTGTGGAAAGCGGGTCGTGAATGGTATTTTGTTTAAAGAGGCGATTGTGAACGTTTTGTTCTGATAATGGCAGTAGTAATTTATCAAATGATGAAGAACATTCTAACTAGGCTATTTTGCAATGATTCGTGGGCTTTTTTTATTCTTGCAAGTTCATGGGTTTCTGCAGGTCTTAAATTCATAAAGTCATGGCATTGAATGATTTGGCACTTACATAAAGTGCAAAAACCAGGGTTCGTACAAGGTGCCTAAAGTACTTGAATTTGACTTTTTGAAATTTAAGGCCTGGAAAACCTTTGAAAATAGCAATATTCCTGAAGAGGTACTTGAAAAGTGCCTGAATTAAAAGACAATGTATCTATGAAATAAGTGTTTAATTTTGTCAATAAGCTGATATCTTTTCACGCAAAATTTATGCGATTCAAAAAACATAACTTTTTCACTTATTTCAGCTAATATCAGAAAACAATCGAGCTAAGCAATTAGTAGTGCTGACAGTCTCATGTAAACATGGCTGAACATGTGAAAAGAGGACCAGATGAACTAAATCAATTGAGTCATTTATGCTGAAACCGCTCTGGGGTGCATTTCCCGTACAACGATGTAACTCGCTAAACGAACTAGGTAGTCACGACTGTTTCCCGAACACGGTCGCATCTCCGTCGTTTCAACCACATTAGTTCAACAATGTAGGGCCGTTGTTAATGACGTCACCGAGTAATAACTGATTAGAGATCTCTAAAATGCAGCTATATTAAACATGGCACCTGATGACTAATTTACTATTTTTTTGTTCCCTGTCATTTCGTTTTATTTGATGTTTGATTCATCGTGGGTTCCCTCTTACGTCATACTCCGGGGGTCCCGTAGGCATTTATGCGCATGCGCACTATTCAAAAACTGCGCTTACAGAGGAAGCTTAAAAATACATAGATTAAAATGCTTTTATATTTGGATCGATATATCGAAAGATATAGATTGTACTGCATGTTAGCTTGCTTGTTGTGCCCAAGAGCATAATTGATTGAGCCCATATGTCTTACTAACAAGGAGCTATGTTTCTAACCACGGGTCGAGAGCTGTAGTTCCAACCACGTACGTTTGTGACACTGTTTGTTTGAACTATGGTTTCGGGAAACACAGAATTGTTGAACCATGTTGGCAATGACAGAACTTGCGACCATAGTTGGCTAACGATGCTTTTGGGAAACGCACCCCTGGTTGATTCAAACTCGTGACTTCGATCATTCATTTCAAGCGATTCACTAGCAAAAAACAAATCAAATTAAAAGAGCCATTCATTTTTGAATGTCAACGTCGCTTGTAACAATTTTAAAAAGCACATAGTGATGGGTGAAACGGAGCTTTTTGAAACTCTGAATCAGTTAAACCATTGTGTCGCAAAATGATTCACTATTTCGAAGTGTTCCAATTGGATTGTGTATCGCGAATCATTTGATTTAGATCGGAACTTTGTGCATTTTAAATCATTTGATCCAGGTCTGGATCAGTTAAACCACTGTGTTGCAAAATGATTCACTATTTCGAAGTGTTCCAATTGGATTGTGTATCACGAATCATTTGATTTAGATCAGAACTTTGTGCATTTTAAATCATTTGATCCAGGTCTGGATCAGTTAAACCACTGTGTCGCAAAATGATTCACTATTTCGAAGTGTTCCAACTGGATTGTGTATTGCGATTCATTTGCTTTAGATCGCTACAGGTTCATGAATCATTTGAATAATTCGAATCAATGATATGTGATTTGAAGTCCCGATCTAAATCAAATTCAGATCAGTACTTTAGAGCGTGGATTGCAAATCAAATTTCAGATTGGGACTTTGGTGCAGATTCGCGAATCAGTTGTATCTTTTTCTTTTCAGATTTTTTTCTTTAAAAAGTAGAAAAAAATCTAACTATTACTGCAGTACAGTTATAAAAACAAAACAAAAAAAAAGAAAAAGAAAGTTTACAAAAATACAAATTCCTTAAGCACAATTAACAGTGGTTTTACTATAGTACAAGTGTAGTATACTACTTTTATGTAGTATACTATTTCTCTTTTTTAGAATTTGAAATAGACATTGTTCAATAAGTGAGATTTCTGATTGAAGTCCTTAAAAATAAAAAAGGAGTGCTTGAAATATCCTTGAAAGTCCTGGAATTTCATTTTAGTGTCTGTACGAACCCTGAAAAAAGTATTGTGATACTGCCATGCGTGGCTCAGAAATAATGATTTTTACTTCCTCTGCCAATTTCACTGGCCCACTAATTAATTTTTTATGTTTATATTCCAGAACAGATCCTTATTTCTTTAATGTCAAGTTTCTTTGTAAAAACAATTAATACGTAAAAGTAAGGCTTATTGTTGAGCCCTGCCATGGTTCGTACCAGGGTATTCTTGAAAGTACTTTGTAGTACCACATGCAGTATATCTTTAAAACATGAAACATGGAAGTGTAGTATGTACTTGGCTTTACCTGCTGTCCATAGAGTGAGTACAGTATGGTAAGGTTGCCGCTGTTGGTTAGCGTGAAGATGACGACTTTCCCCGTGTGGTTAAATCGAGGGGCTCCAGCAATGTACAGCTGACCGTGTTGAGCTGAGACCACCGATGACACCATGTACCCTACAAACATGTGCCAATGTTATACATTATACATATAGTAAATATGATAAATATTGCCTACTGGCTTGGAGAAAATACACAATTCAAAGAACCAAGTGTCCCTATCATGGATTTTTGAAAATTACCTTTCAAGCAGTGTGTAGCACAGCTCTAAGTGAATAAAAACATCCTGCAAGGTTTTAAATTTGAAAGTGCACCGTGTATAAAATTACAAAAGAAATTACAATTAGGGTATGTTGAAAAACTCCCATCTCATTTTTTCCTCCAACTCCAGAATTATCCTACATCGCTGCAGAAACACCAACCCAGTGTTTACAAAGTTAACATGCAAAGAGGGTCAAACACAAAAGGGCGAAAAACAGCGATGTAGGACGATTTTGAAATTGGAGGAGAAAATGGGATGGGAGTTTTTCGACACAACCTAACTGTCTTGAAGTGCAGAGTCCACATGCGCATCGCAGAGCAAGATAAGCATTTGTGGTTAAAAAGTGTATAAATATAAATTTTTAGAAAATGACCGATTGTTTTGCTAGATAAGACCCTTATTTCTTGGCTGGGATCATTTAGAGCCTTTTGAAGCTGCATTGAAACTGCATTTTTAACCTTCAATCCGTTGAGCACCACTGAAGTCCTGTAATGTTTTCCTGAAAAGACGTATTTATCAGGACATTTTTATTCTGAAAGTGGAGTAATTCTTTAAAAATTGTTGTTCTCATTCACTCTGTAGCATGCAAAACACATATTTAGTTGTGTATGTTGTGTTCACTCCGCACAGCTGGCTAACCGGGTAACAGCAATATCTGTTTGCTCGCAATTGTCTAGAAATGTGTCGATGAATAGTAGATGTTTGTCGTGGTTATTACTTATAATAGCAATTTAAATACTTTTTATTCTCAAACACTCATCTTGCCTTTCTCTCCCTGAACTCTGTGCATTCTGCCTGAAGACAGTTAGGGTATGTCGAAAAACTCCAATCGTATTTTCTCCCTCAACTTCAAAAATCATTTCAAAATCATCCTACATCGCTGGGTCGAAGTTCCGACCCAGTCTTTGCAAAGTGAACATGCAAAGAAAATCAGACACCCTTAGCAAAAAAACAAAAACAGCGATATAGGACGATTTCGAAATTGAAGGAGAACATGAGATGGGAATTTTTCGAACAAAACAGTCCAGGCAGAGTAAGACAAGACGAGCGTTTGACATTAAAAATTATATAAATTGTATTATTTTTATTAAAATAACCAATCGTTACGCTAGATAAGACCCTTCTTTCTTGGCTGGGATCGTTTACAACCACATTTGGGATCATTTGAAGCCGCATTTAAACTGCATTTTGGAAGCTCAAAATCGGGGCACCATATCAGTCCATTATATGGAGAAAAATGCTGAAATGTTTTCCTCAAAAAACAATTTCTTTACGACTGAAGAAAGAAAGACATGAACATCTTGGGTGACAAGGGGGTGAGTACATTATATGTCAATCTTTGTTTTGGAAGTGGACTTCTCCTTTAACGAATCATGGGTGTGTTTTGGCTGTAACATGGAATATTACAAGCAGACCAGAAGAATTTGCTAGAGCAAAGACTGAACGCTTCTCCAGAGAGGAAATGGATCTGCTTGTGTGCATAGCGTACCCAATAATAATCTTTTACATTGTAATCCTTTCATTTTTAATATTTGGCATGTTTGTGTTATTATTACTAATGCACCCTTTAAATAAATAACAAAAATACCACGCCATTGACTTTAGACTAGTTTTAGTTGGTCAATGGCGCAGTCATTTTCAGTTGCCTTAAAATAGCAACATGCCAACAATGCATCTGAACACACCTCGTTTTCAGACCAGCATGCCTATGGGCGAACAGATGGGCGCAAGTGCATTTGCTATTTTTATATTTAAACAATGTGGTGCTGGATGTAAAAATTATAACTGCATTGGGCTGAAACTAGCAGAAAACATTGCCTGGCGTTGCATTGCACGGGGTGTATGATACAGCCCGGAAAGTCATTTTTGATTGCAATGGATGCCAAAACCTATGCTGTTTAGTGCCACTGACATCCAGTCTGGATGTCATGCATAAATTGCATAAATGTGAACATTCTTAACTATTTCTTTTATGTTCTACCAAAGAAACTCAGATGTTTTTGAACTCGAGGGTGAGTGCATATTCATTTTTGTCACAGAATCAGATCCTGATTTGGTACTAACCAAAAACGGTAGAATTTTCTTACCCAGGTAAGCTCCGTGGTTCTTCAGTTCCTCTGGGAACTCTTTCATGTACGAGGACTTGGGTGGAATAACTTTACCATGACTGGTCTCCTTCAGAACAGCTCCGTTCCAGTCGTACGCCCCAACGGCACCAACAAGAATCCCGTCCTTTAAAAGCATGATTTGCATCTTTAGTTGTTTACATTTATCATAAACCATTGCACTTTTACACTGACCAAAACTATAAATGCAACACTTTTGTTTTTGCTCCCACTTTTCATGAGCTGAACTCAAAAAATCTATGACTTTTTCTATGTACACAAAAGGCCAATTTCTCTCAAACATTGTTCACAAATCTGTCTAAATCTGTGCAAGTGAGCACTTCTCCTTCGCCGAGATAATCCATCCACCTCACAGGTGTGGCATATCAAGATGCTGATTAGACAGCATGATTATTGCACAGGTGTGCCTTAGGCTGGCCACAATAAAAGGCCACTCTAAAATGTGCAGATTTATCACACAGCACAATGCCACAGATGTCGCAAGTTTTGAGGGAGCGTGCAGTTGGTGTGCTGACTGCAGGAATGTCCACCAGAGCTGTTGCCCGTGAATTGAATGTTCATTTCTCTACCATAAGCCATCTCCAAAGGCATTTCAGAGAATTTGGCAGTACATCCATCCGGCCTCACAACTACAGACCATGTGTAACCACACCAGCCCAGGACCTCCACATTCAGCATCTTCACCTCCAAGCTCGTCTGAGACCAGCCACCCGGACAGCTGCTGCAACAATCGGTTGCATAACCAAAGAAATTCTGCACAAACTGTCAGAAACCGTCTCAGGAAAGCTCATCTGCATGCTCGTCGTTCTCATCGGGGTCTCGACCTGACTGCAGTTTGTCGTTGTAACCGACCTGAGTGGGCAAATGCTCACATTCAACGACATCTGGCACTTTGGAGAGGTGTTCTCTTCAAGGATGAATCCCGGTTTTCACTGTACAGGGCAGATGACAGACAGCGTGTATGGCGTCGTGTGGGTGAGCGGTTTGCTGATGTCAACGTTGTGGATCGAGTGGCCCATGGTGGCGGTGGGGTTATGGTATGGGCAGGCGTATGTTATGGACAACGAACACAGGTGCATTTTATTTATTTGATCCTGAGGCCCATTGTTGTGCCATTCATCCACGACCATCACCTCATGTTGCAGCATGATAATGCATGGCCCCATGTTGCAAGGATCTGTACACAATTCCTGGAAGCTGAAAACATGTCAGTTCTTGCATGGCCATGGCATACTCCCCGGACATGTCACCCACTGAGCATGTTTGGGATGCTCTGGATCGGCGTATACAGTTCCTGCCAATATCCAGCAACTTCGCACAGCCATTGAAGAGGAGTATCTGGTGTGACCAGATTTCGGACCCCCCCGGACCCCCCCCAATACAGTAAAATTGCACATTTTAGAGTGGCCTTTTATTGTGGCCAGCCTAAGGCACACCTGTGCAATAATCATGCTGTCTAATCAGCATCTTGATATGCCACACCTGTGAGATGGATGGATTATCTCGGCAAAGGAGAAGTGCTCGCTAACACAGATTTAGACAAATTTGTGAACAATATTTGAGAGAAATAGGCCATTTGTATACATAGAAAAAGACTTAGATCTTTGAGTTCAGCTCAGTAAAAAATGGGGGCAAAAACAAAAATGTTGTGTTTATAATTTTGGTCATTCTATGTAATGGAAATGCACACACAGTCATAAGCAGTACAGAATAAAACCCACAGTGTTGCATCAGAGGCCTGGGTTCATGTGCAGTGAGCACTCAATGAGTGTTATGGGACAATGACAAACGGCCTGGCAGTGACTTCAGCGGTATAGAGAATGCAAACAGAGAGTTTTGCCAAACCTCTCTTAGATCTTAGAGCTCATGCCAAAACCCTGCACTGCATTACCATCTGGTACTTCAGCGTTCAAAGCCATAATGAACTGCCCATTACTGAACAATACACTCAAATATGCTTGGTCATAGTCAGACTGAATGTCCAGAACTAAATGTGAAGAGTGACCTGTGCAGTTGATGCAGTTTTCAAACATATAGCAACTTAAACAGTGGCTTTACATTTGCAGTCATTTATGTTGGCGAACAAACCATGACCAAACCAAGCCTTCTGATGTAATATTAACCACAGAAATCCATTCCCGAGAGAAACACTGGCATGAAAATGCCAGTTATGTCCTGCTGTTGACACTATAAACTGAACAGCTCTGTAATGATTATTGGCTTAGCAAATACCAATAATAACATATACTACACAAACCATATTCACAGAAAATAAGACTTATTCAATATGCAGTTTAATGCACAAGAGAGATATTTTGAGTACAAACAGTGGTCATATGAGGGATCTGGACCACCCTTGGTGATTAACAGGACAGAATAGTCTCCGGCTTTGATATCCTGGATGCATGCGAGTCAGAGCAGCAGTCATCTGTGAGTCTGACTGGAGGCCTAAAACTCACTACGTTCACTGCCAAAGTTTTCCTCATGCGATGTCGACGTGGACACTTTGACAGAGTTCCATGGCACATTTGCACAATAAACTCTCTCCAATACGCTCTGTGTGTTGTTCCATTTGCTTTTTATTAGCGGTGCTCGCAAAGGCAAACCCCTGAACAAACCCTTAACCCGGAGTATTAAACCTTAGTATGTAACTTTTGTGCTAAAGAAATGAATGGTGCCTCAAATTGCATGGATTATTTGAGAAAAACACTAGCAACCACCCAGAACACCTAGCAACAATATAGCAATGGTATAATGAGTTTCTGAATAAAACCATTCATGTCTAAACAAATTGGCAGCGGTTTCAATAGTTAAAAGTAGTTAGGTAACATTTTATCATTTAATATTTAATGTTATTGTAGCTATGGACTATATCTTTGCTCTTTACTATTCTAAACATAAACAAACATGGATCCATTTCAGCATTTTGAGCACTAATAACACAAGGTGCTTAATTTGACTTTTTGAAACTTAAGGCCTGGAAAACCCTTGAAAATATCAATATTCCTGAAGAGGAACTTGAAAAGTGCTTGAATTATTGATAGTATTTTTAGCTTATTTTAATTTAGTTAATGTCATGAAACTAGAAAGCTAAGCCAGAAGTAGTACTGACAATGTCGTGTAAACATCCCTGGTGAAAAAAACAGCATATGCTGGTAGGTATGTTTTGATACTGGTTTAAGCTGGTCCTTAGCTGGTTTATGCTGGTCCTTAGCTGGTTTATGCTGGTCCTTGACCAGCAACATGACCAGCATAAACCAGCAAAGGACCAGCATAAACCATCTTAAACCAGCATCAAAACATACCTAACCAGCATCCCAGCATCCCAGCATCAAAACATACCTACCAGCATATGCTGTTTTTTTCACCAGGGATGGCTGAAGATGCAAAAAGAGGAACAGATGAACCAAACAATTAAGTCATATACACTGGAACCACTCCGACTGATTCAAACTCGTGACTTTGACCATTCATTTTAAATGATTCACTAGCAAAAGCCAGATTCAATTAAAAGAGTCATTCATTTTCGAATTTGAAACTCCGAAACAGTTAAACCATTCTGTTCCAAAATGATTCATTGTTTCGAAGCGCTCCAATCGGACTTCAAATCGATATCACGAATCATTTGATTTAGGTTGGAACTTTGCATATCACAAATCACTTGATTCAGTTTAAGACTTTGCATATTGCAATTCATTCATTTTAGATCAAAACGGGTTTGTAAATCATTTCGCGAATTGAATGATTCAAATGATTTGCAATGCGTGATTTGAAGTCCTGATCTAAATCAAATGATTTGTGTTACGCAACCCTGCTGAAAAAAACAGCTAAAACCAGCCTAGTCTGTTTTGACTGGTCTTAGCTGGTTTAAGCTGGATATAGCTGGTTTTAGCTTGTCTCCCAGGCTGGTTTTAGCTGGTTGTTCCAGCTGGTGTCCCAGCCTGACCAGCTAAGGAAGTGGCCAAAACCCCTTTAAAACCAGCCTGCTGACCAGCTTAGGCTGGTTTTAGCTGTTTTTTCAGCAGGGAAAGTTCCAATATAAGTCAAGTGATTCACAAATCATTTTCAAAATGGGACTCCGGAGCGTGGAATGCAAATCATTTGATTCATATTGAAACTTTAGAGCAAGTTTGAGAAACTTTTGCTTTAGATCCAGATCCCGATTTTGGTGCAGGATCGCGAATCATTTGATTCAGTTTGGGACTTTAGAGCACATATGAATGACGAATCATTTGTTTCAGATGAGGATTTCAGAGCAGTTTTACTAAAAACAAGACATAGAAAAAATAAAGTATACACAAATAAAAATCCCTTACAAAAATTAATCATTAATTTCTTTTTACAGTATCTTTATTGAACCCTGTAATAACTAATAATTTCTAAGACAGCTTGGAGTAGATTAAAGGTAACAACAAAAAGATTTTACCTTTACATTGAAATATTTAGATGTATTCTGATGAATAAGTATTTCTTTAATAGAATTTGGATGAAAAGAAATGTGAATGTTCACTCATACAGTATAATAATGATACTGTTTTTAGTATCACTGATATACTATTATATAGTTGTTGTTAATATTTTAATGCATTTGTAAACTTTTTATACTTTTCTTTTTAATTTTAGTTAAAGTACAAGTCATTTTGTCATGTTTTGTCATTTTTATTTTTTATTTATTGTCATGTTTGTTTTTTTAAATGTCTGTTTGTCTGTTTTTGTTTTTATTTAGTATTAGTTTACTATTTTTAGTTATTTTAGCACTGAGAAATGTTGCCTTGGCAAGTTTACACACACACACACACACACACACACATATTATATATATATATATATATATTTATATGTATATTAATTACATAAATGTACATAATTACATAAATGTAGCATGTAATGCCACCTTTTATCCAAATCTCAAGCTGCAACATCCCAGAATGCAATGGAGGTTCAAAGATGCAGACCATGTGAAGTAAATGTTAATTATAAATTAACTTAATATTTGTGTTTTCTTTGGATTTTGTTGAAGTGTCACGTTGTGTGCAAATGTCAAACTCTATCGGAATTGATTATAATTGCTGTTTGCATGGTGCACAAGACCTACTGAGTGATCCAAATCAGTCACTTATTAGATTTTACTTAATTTTCGAATATATACAGTTTCATCTATTTTGCCAATATAGACATTTGACAACAAGGTTTTGGAACAGAGTGTATGAGTGAGTTTTTCTAGGCCTGGCAGCTCTTTAGGCCTTTTTTGCAAAACAAGGCAGTGAAATCTAGTATGCCACGTCTGTGTCAGCGGTCTAAGCTAATAAAATGATTTCCAAATGTTTTATTTCAATCTGATTAGGTTTTATTTACTGCTGTCTTGATGGATGCCGAACTCTTTTCTTTATAAAACAAATAAAGTCATTCCATTGCCACAAGCAAATAAGGCCTTTACAAATACAGTCACATGTACAAGCGTGCATATAAAACACAAGGGCACGTGTGTGAGAGTGTTTGTGTGAGGGTTCCTCGCACAAGGAGCCTAATTCAACAAAACCATATGTGTTCTCTGGACCTTGTTCCCTCTGAGAAGTCAAGAATGAAAAAAAAACTTTCCAAGACGTTATCTTCATTCTCGAATTGCCACTGTCAAGAGCGGTTCCTGGAATCCAACAGTGAGAGTTATGAAAAAAATGTTATTTTTCTGAGAGTAAGTTGTCCTTCATCTAACACGAAAGGAGCCCCAGACCTTCAAAACCCCGTCTCCTTCATGGGATTACTCAAACCGAGAGGGAAGGCGTGAAAAATAGCCCTTTCCTCAAAAGACGCTCTAAACTGTTTTCATGCCACTCACAGCATGTGGAATGGCTTCAAACGTAAACAAGCCTTATTTTAATTGAAAGAGTGCCGCTTCATGCTTCTGTCGGGCCCTAAAAGGACGTACCTCAAGTTTGTTTTCCCATGGGCACCGAGCGGTAAACGAATCATTCTTTCAGTGACTCTTTATTTTGACTGCTGCCGTAGTTTCTGCTCCAGGCTAATGGAAGAGCGTCAAACTCAATCACAGAGTGCAGAGAGCAAAATAACAGCATTTCGTTCACCTCGCTGAATATGTAATATAATTCTCCGCACATTAGCTCTGTTGTCAATATTTATATTTCTTCTGTTTGAAACGGATGGAGACGCACTCACCTCAACAATATGTGACGAGAATCCAGCTTGAGACATCTGCAAACCAAAGGCTGTACCATTCTGATTGGTGCCTGCAGAAGAGTAAAAAAAATGCTAAGAAATCTAGTTTGAGGTTGTTACTAGTGTTTTGCTGTGCAAACGTCACAGCAGTGGTGCTAATGAGGGTGCTGAGTGTTTTTTATGTTGTTATGTGGTTCTGAGGTTTTTTTTTAGCACATTTCTATTTGGCTGCTAGAGTGTTAAATGGCTTTTAGATTGTTGTGTGGTTGCTCGGGTGTTTTGTGTAGTTGTAGATTTTGATGTGGTTTCTAAGGTGTTTTTATGTTGCTATGCAGTTGCTAGAGTATTCTGAGTGTTTCTTATGTTGGTATGCGGTTTCTAGGGTGTTCTGAGTGGGTTTTTTTTTAATATATGTGGTTTCAAAGGTGTTCTGAGTTGTTTTTATGTTGCTATGCGGTTGTTAGGGTGTTCTGAGTGGTTTTTATGTTGCTATGCAGTTGTTAGGGTGTTCTGAGTGATTATTATGTTGCTATGCAGTTGCTAGAGTGTTCTGAATGGTTCTTATGTCGCTATGCAGTTGTTAGGGTGTTCTGAGTGATTATTATGTGGCGTTCCAGTTTCGGTTCCATGTACCGCATGCAGCGCAGTGCGTCTCTGAGTAGTTTCGCCGCAGCGCAGCTGCGGTGTTCCCTGGCGGTTCTTATGTTGCCAGCGCAGTTGCTACGGTGTTCTGATGGTTCTTATGCTGCCGCGCAGCGTTAGGGCGTTCTGAGTGGTTCTGGCGCCAGTCGTGCAGTGCCATTGGGTTAGGTGTTCTGAGTGGTTCCAATATGCAGTTATTAGTGTCTGATGGTTCTTGGCGTTGCCGCGCAGCCGCGAAGCGTGTTCCGGTTTGGTTTTCATGTTGCGCAGTTGTTAGGTGTTCTGAGGAACGGCGTTGCGCAGCTGTTAGAAGTTCTGAGTGGTTCTGCGTTGCTGCAAAGTTGCTAGGGTATGGCCCCTGATACTTTTGCGTTGGTTATGCATTGTTAGGTGCGTTCTGAATTGTTCTGGCCAAGGCAGCTGAAAGAAGGTTCTGAGTAGTTCTGCGTTGCTGCGCAGTTGTTAGCGCGTTCTGAGGTTCTTACGCGCTGCCATGGCAGCTGCTAGGTGTTCTGAGGTTTTGGCGTTAAGCAGTTATTGGTATTAGGTGTTCTGAATGGTTCTTATGTTGCTGGCGCAGTTGTTAGGTTCTGAGTATTCTTATGTTACGGCGCAAAGTTGCTAGGGTGTTCTGAGTGGTTTTTATGTTGCCATGCAGTTGTTAGGGTGTTCTGAATGGTTCTTATGTTGCTATGCAGTTGCTAGGGTGTTTTAAACAGCTTAAAGGGATCATCGGATGCCCATTTTCCACAAGTTGATATGATTCTTTAGGGTCTTAATGAAAAGTCTATAATATACTTTAGTTAAAAATTCTCAATGGTTGTGTAAAACAACACCCTTTTTACCTTGCCAAAATCAGCTATGCAAAAATCATCCCATTCTGGTCGAGGCTGCTTTAAATGCAAATGAGCTTTGCTTGCCCCGCCCCTCTCACCTCGCTGTGGAATGACGAGCTTGTTTACTTTAGCCGCATTCAGCCGCGTTTAGCCACTAAACTTCCTAACTAGCACATTATTAGGAAAGGCGATCACAAAGATTATGAGATAAATTCGCAGTTACCTTTTTTAATCCATATTTTATTCATGGTGGAAATAAGCTTCCATATATTTGCCTTGTTTCCTTTGCAAATGATGCACAGTTAGTGACAGTCAGTGAATATCAGATAAACACAAAAACGCCACTGTACCGAGCCTCACTGATCGCGAGAGCCGTCCGCATTCATCAAAAAAACCCTTATACACACTTCTGCTGTAAGTGATGCTGGATCATGAATGATTTGCTCGAACATAGACGGATATATGTAGATTGGGAGGCGCATTCCCTTCACAAACAAACTAAATCTACTGCTTCTTCAGCGGTTCAGATGTCGGGAGTAAATGATGACCACTATGTTCATTATTACATCCAGCAACACAACATCTCAATCGCTCAATTCCTGTCTAACTTACATCCCTGCTTCGGCATCAAAACATGGAGGTTGGACTGTTACAGCTGATCTGAGGTAAAACACTCATGTCAATCAACTATTGTGGGAGTGGCCTCTGTTGGTGTGACGCCACACCGACAGGCATCTGAGAACGGCTCGATTTGAAAAAGGGGATATTATTTTTACAGATTAATTAAAAACCACTGCATGGATTTTTTATCATTATAGGGTAGATTTGTACATACACTGCCAACACACATTAATGTTCAAACAACATGTAAAAATGAACTTAGCATCCGATGACCCCTTTAACATGTTGATATATAGTTTCTTAGGTCTTCTGATTGTTTTGGTTGGTGCTGTATGGTAGTTCTGAATGGTTTTAGCATGTTGACGTGTGGTTGCATTTAAAGTGTTCTGGTTGGTTTCTGATCTCTAGAAATGGTTTAAGTATGAGATTATGATTATGTTTAAGTTCATACCCTCCAAGCTGAAGATCTTCTCTCCCAGAGCATCAACGATATCCTTCAGGGCAGACTCGTCAGTGACGCTGAAGAAGTGCTCCTCGGGATCGGTGGCGATGAACTTAATTTCCCTCAGAAAAGCTTCAGGATTGATCCCTCGCCGGTTATAGTAGCCAAGAACCTGGAATGGCATTGGAATATCTGAACTATGTTCACCTGTTTGACCTGTGCACCTGTTTGAAAACGACTCAAGAATCTGAGTCACGTGACCAACGGAGAAAAGTAAACCTGAAGAACACATCTGGAGGATTCTACTGGAAAGAGGCAATAACTCACCGCAATACCATATAACGTGATATTATCCTTCTCGCTTTCTTCCACGGCTTTCCGTAGGTCTGGGCTGTCATGCGATTCTCCATCGGTGATGACAATCATGACTTTCTTAGCGTCTGGGCGACCTCCGCGTTTGAATGCTTTAGATCTGTTATAAATACATATATGTAGACTTGTACATTCAGTGCTAGGGAGATTACTTTTGTATGAATTGTAATCCATTACTGATTCCAGATTACATTAAAAAAATTGTAGTTAGTAATGTAATCCATTTCATTACACATTTTAGGCAATGTAATCAGACTACTTTTAATCCGATTACTTTTAGATTACTTTTTTATAAGTGTTTTTTAAATAAGTCTCTTCTGCTCACCGAGCCTGCTTTTATTTGATCCAAAGTACAACAAAAATAAAGTTTCAAATATTTTTACTATTTAAAATAGCTGTTTTCTATTTGAATATATTTTAAAATGTAATTTATTTTGATTTCAAAGCTGATTTTTTTAGCATCATTATTCCAATTACGTGATCCTTCAGAAATTATTCTAATATTCTGATTTGCTGCTCAAAAAAAATGCATTATTATTATGTTGAAAACAGAGTAGAATTTTTTCATGTTTCTTTAAAGAATAGAAAGTTCAAAAGAACATTTATTTGAAATAGAAATCTTTTGTAAAATTGTAAATGTTTTTCTTATCACTTTTAATCAATTTAAAGCATCCTTGCTAAATAAAAGTATTAATTTCTATATTTACACTCCCTCCCCCCAAGCTTTTGAATGGTATTGTGTAATGTTATAAAAGCTTTTTATTTCAAATAAATGCTGATCTTTGGATCTTTCTATTCATCAAACAATTCTGAATAAAAATGTACTCAACTGTTTTAAATATTGATAATAATAATAATAATAATAATAAATGTTTCTTGAACAGAAAATCAGCATATTAGAATGATTTCTGAAGGATCATGTGACAATGAAGACTGGAGTAATGATGGAAAATGTAGCTTTGATCACAGGAATAAATTACATTTTAAAATTAATTAAAATAGAAAACAGTCATTTTAAATAGTAAAAATATTTTGAAATTTTACTGGTTTTGCTGGATCAAATAAATAAGGCTTGGTGAGCAGAAGATAGACTTCTTTAAAAAACATTAAAAATCTTACTGTTCAAAAAATTTTGACGTAGTGTAGCTGATGAGTTTATCTAAAATTACTCTCCATTTTAGTGTGATTTGTGCAATTGCAAATCATCTTAATTCGAGTTGAAAGGACGCTTATTTACGCCACTGAATACAAATATAAAGGCAACTGCAATTGCAGTCTCACAATTCTAACTTATTCCTGCAATTGTGAGTTTATGTCTAACAGTTCTGACTTTACTTCTCTGAATTACTAGTTTACATCTCGCAATGTGGACTTTTTATCTAAGAAAGAAGTGATCAGAATGTGTTCAGGTCAGGTGTTTAAAAATTTGTGGAGGAAAAAAACAGAACGGCATGTTGTAAACTCAGAATTCTAAAAAAAATGTCAGAATTCTGAGATGTAACGTCGCAATTACCATTTTCGTTTCTTTTATTGTGTTGCAGGAACAAGTCAGAATTGCGAGGTGTAAACTGAAACTTAGTCTAGATGTAGATTCGCAATTGAAATTGTGAGATATAAACTCGCAATTCTGATTAATAAAAAAAATATTATGAGATAAATTCGCAGTTACCTTTTTTAATCCATATTTTATTCATGGTGGAAATAAGCTTCCATATATTTGCCTTATTTCCTTTGCAAATGATGCACAGTTAGTGAAAGTCAGTGAATATCAGATAAACACAAAAACGCCACTGTACCGAGCCTCACTGATCGCGAGAGCCGTCCGCGTTTCCTCTCCGCCTCGCTGGTCGATATTCTTAGCTGCCGCGACAACTTCCTCAACCGTACGGAAATCATCCAGACGAAACTCGTTCACCACTCTCTCACCATACTGGACCACCCCAACCTGGACATCAGGACACAACACCGGGTGAGTTGACAACTAACCTCCATATGCTTTTAAATGTTTTTAAAGGAGAAGTCCACTTCCAGAACAACAATTTACAGATGATATACTCACCCCCTTGTCATCCAAGTTGTTCATGTCTTTCTGTCTTCAGTCGTAAAGAAATTATGGTTTTGAGGAAAACATTTCAGGATTTTTCTCCATATAATGGACTTCATTGGTGCCTCGATTTTCAAACAATCCCAAATGCGGTTGTAAATGATCCCAGCCGAGGAAGAAGGGTCTTATCTAACGAAATGATCCAACATTTTTTTTGAAAAATAAAAATTTGTATACTTTTTAAGCACAAAAGCTTGTGTAGCACAGGCTCTGGGATGCGCGTTCACGACGCTACGAATCACGTCTAAGTTCATCGTCTGTGTACTCTGGCTCAAAAAGGTAGAGTATGGTGAAAAACTCCTCTTATTTTCTCCTACAACTTCAGAATCGTCCGACATGTTGTACCTTTTTGTTTGCAAACAGCATTTGACTTACTTGCACTTTCTTAGCCTTTGCGTGTTCGCTTTGTAAACACTGGGTCTGTAGTTCCGCCAACATTCGGCGTGACCTTTCGACATGATTCAACAGTACGTAGGGTCGTGGACGCGCATTCCAGAGCCTGTGCTACACAAGCTTTTGTGCTTAAAAAAGTATATAATTTTTTATTTTCCAAAAAAAAATTACGCTTCGCTAGATAAGACCCTTCTTCCTCAGCTGGAATCGTTTAGGGCCCTTTGAAGCTGCATTTTGGAAGTTTAAAATCGGGGCACCAATGAAGTCCATTATATGGAAAAAAATCCTGAAATGCTTTTCTCAAAAACCATAATTTCTTCATGACTGAAGACTAAAAGATATGAACATCTTGGATGACAAGGGGGTGAGTAAATTATTTGTAAATTGTTGTTCTGGAATTGGAGTTCTCCTTTAATTAATATTCTATTTATAATTTTGTATATTTTCTTGAATTATCAGATTAGTTTGCACTGTTTGGATGAGTTCCTGAGCCTCAGGAGTACAGTGGTAAGTGCTGTTTTTGTACAGTCCAAACCGTTCATAAATCAAAGTCAGAACAGTCCAAAACTGATTTTCCAGATCGTAATTCAGACGCACCTGGATCTGTCCTGGACCGATGTAAAACTTCTGTAGCACATTTATCAGGAAATCTTGAACCTCATACCAGGGGTAGATGGAGTTGGATCCATCTAACACAATCACTATGTCCATGTAGGTTTCGCATCCTGTGGAGAAACTGATGCTGTCAATATGCATATGATCTGCAATTGTTAATGAGAAGAAGCTTCATAAATGACAAGTTTGGCTTTACTTTGATAGGCTGGAGCAATGCTGTGGGTGAAATCGAAGCTGCTGTTGACTCTTGAACAGATGCCTGTGCTGTAGTATGAACTTCCACATTCATATGACCACAACGGTCCACATGCCTAAAACACAATCAGCATGAAATATATTCACGAGCCATTTTACTTATGCATTTTAATTAAAAACTGTACATTTCTGCATTGTGTATTACCACAAAGCTGTTGTCTTTCGGGTTGGAGGTGAGAGTCATTCCCAGCCTCATTTTCTCTTTGCGTTCAGACACGTTGTTCAAGGATATCTTTCCTTAAAAACAGCAGAGAGAGGAAAAGAGAGAACAAATTATAAAACGTTCTTACATTTTGCCTTTTTAAAGCTTAAAGGGGTAGGTCACCCAAAAATTAATATGTGCTGTTTCTTTCTTGAGTAGAACAGTACAAAATGTTTTAGTTGAAACTGTGGTCTTGGTGATTCATTAAATCCAAGTCAATAGTTGCCCATTTTTGACAAAAAGAGCATATGTTTGACCCTGGATCACAAAACCAGTCATACATTTTTTTAAAATTGAGATTTATACATCTTTCCAAGCTTTCCATTGATGTATGGTTTGTTAGGATAGAACAATATTTGGCTGAGATACAACTATTTGAAAATCTGGAATCTGAAGGTGCAAAAAATCAAAATACTGAGAAAATTGCATTTAAAGTTGTTCAAATGAAGTTCTTAGCAATGCATATTACTAATCAGAAATTAAGTTGTAATATATTTACGGTAGGACATTTACAAAATATCTTCATGGAACATGATTTTTAGTTAATATCCTAATGATTTTTGGCATAAAAGAAAAATCTATAATTTTGACCCATACAATGTATTTTTGGCTGTTGCTACAAATATACCCGTGCTATTTAAGACTGGTTTTGCGGTCCAGGGTCACATACTATATAGGCAACACATAATCAATACCTGTGGCTCCCGACGATATATCAAGGTCTTATGAAGTGAAATGATCGGTCCGTGCAAGAAACTGAACTTTGTTTTACAATATTACCTTTAATCCAGAAACTCAAAGCAACAGAATGATGTCTGGTTCCAAATGAATCATTATTTTGAACCAGTTCTTTTCGGTGAACTAGTTGAACAAGTTCACCGAACACTTAAATGAACTCAAAATGAAGGTTTTTATGGTTTCTCATTGTTTATGTAAAAGGTGAGATGATGAAGACTAGATTTTTCACTTTATATGCTTTGCAAAACATGTCAAACATCCACGTTTCACATGGGTGCTGTATACATTATGTCAGTGCATTACTAGTGAATTGAACCAGTTCATTGAAAAGAACTGTCCAAAGGAATAATCAGTTTTCCCCATTAGTCTGACCCTAGTAAAAAAGTAATAGATTTAAAATGTATTTATTTTATACTAAGTATGGTTCAAGTCTATAAACATATTTGCTGACATATCGCTTAAGAGTTACTGATATTAAAATTATTAAAAAGTTGTAATTAAACTTTGTTTGGACTAATAATTGTGCACAATGCACATTTCTTAATATTAAGCCTAAAGTATAATCTTTAAATAATATCATTATCACTACTTTAGCACAATCGAATATACTTAAGTATATCTTTAGTTGGACTTCAGTGCTACTTCCACAGATTTAAAGTGCATTAAGTACAAAATTAGTTGTTCCAATTTAGCAGACTTTAAATATACCAGTTTAGTATACTAAAAGTACAATTGCAGGGTATTTTTATTAAGTACATAATATGTAAATGTATTTGTAGTATACTTAGCATTAAATAAATGTATTTTAATGCTTTATAGTAAATTTATTTTGCACTAAGGGAGGCTCTGGATTACAGGTAATAATGTTGTAAATAATGTCTAGTTTCTTGCACAGACTGAGCATTTGGCTTCATAAGACTTTATTATCATCAGGAGCAACAACTATTTATTTTTTGTTTTTATTTTGTTATGTGCCTTTTCTTCTCAAAAACAGGCAGCCTGTTGACTTGCATTTTATGAATCACCAAGGATCATGGTTTCAGCTAAAAATCTTCTTTACTGTTCTACTGAAGAAAAAGGTCACCTACAGTTGAGGTCAACAGTTTACCTTGCAGAATCTGCAAAATGTTAATTATTTTACCAAAATAAGAGGGATCATGCAAAATGCATGTTATTTTTTCTTTAGCACTGACCTGAATAAAACATTTCACATAAAAGATGTTTACATACAGAAAATAATAGTTGAATTTACAATTTTTTTTTTGTTTAGTAAAAATTGTTCATGAAAAATCCTTCAGGTTCCACAAATTCTTTGGTTTTTCTGCATTTTTGTGTATTTGAACCCTTTCCAGCAGTGACTGTATGATTTTGAGATCCATCTTTTCACACTGAGGACAACTGAGGGACTCATATGCAACTATTACAGAAGGTTCAAACACTCACTGATGCTTCTGAAGGAAAAAAGATGCATTAAGAGCTGGGGGTGAAAACTTTTGAACAGAATGAAAATGTGTGCATTTTTCTTATTTTGCCTATATATGATATTTTTATTTATTTAGTACTGCCCTTCAGAAGCTACAGAAGTTACTTGTTTCCCAGAAGACAAAATAAATTAAATTTACCCTGATCTTCAAATTCAAAAGTTTTCACCCCCTGACTCTTAATGTATTCTGGAGCATCAGTGAGCATTTGAACCTTTTGTAATAGTTGCATATGAGTCCCTCAGTTGTACTGAGTGTGAAAAGATGG
This sequence comes from Labeo catla, assembly GCA_012976165.1. NCBI lineage: Eukaryota > Metazoa > Chordata > Actinopteri > Cypriniformes > Cyprinidae > Labeo > Labeo catla. The sequence goes on along the minus strand of VONZ01000547.1, from coordinate 229,101 downwards.
ATCTCAAAATCATACATTGTTGGAAAGGGTTCAAATACACAAAAATGCAGAAAAAACAAAGAATTTGTGGGACCTGACAGAGTTTTCTGAAGAACAGCAGGCAGTTTAACTGTTCAGGACAAACAAGGGACTCATGAACAACTATCACTAAACAAAAAAACACAGCTGTGGATCATTCAGGTAATAAGAATCAAGCATATGTAAACTTTTATAAATTCAACTATTATTTTCTCTTGTGGACTTTATGTTAACATCTTAAAAATATCTTAACAGGTCAGTACTAAATAAAAAATATCATGCATTTTGTATGATCCCTCTTATTTTGGTAAAATAATTAACATTTTGCAGTTTCTGCAAAGTGTATGTAAACTTTTGACCTCAACTGTACATCTTGGATGGCCTTCTGAGGGATCAGACGGGTGATATGATACCTAAATGCAGTCTTGTGCAGTTTGTGGTGCGTTTGCCGTCTAGTGGACATCTGTAGACGTCACCTGTCTGGTGTTTACCACTGCTCTCAAAGGGAGCTCCAACCAGGAGCCTGAAATACAAAAATTAAAATACTTATACAACATACATTATTTGATCATTGTTTGATGTAATCTTCAATTCTGCATCACGCTTTATTAAAATCTTGGGATATTTGGTTTTTCTTACATACTATTATAGCTTTAATTGCTATTTAGAAATTAGTGAATGGTAGTAGACCATTCCAAACAGCCATTTTATGAGAAACACAAACAGGATCACAAGTTCAACATTCCAGCTGCGTTCCAGAGCTCCAGTCAAAGTCATTCACTCCCCGATAGGAGGAAAACGCTACACGAGCCCAGCAGCAGGGAACCGCTAAGCAGATTTTTCCAGCGTCTGAGGTACGCTTGGGATGGAGCCAATACCAGAAACCAACAGCAAACTCAGTAATGCTGTTCGCGTTCAGATCAAGGCATTTAGAACTGCGTCGACAAACCGCATCCCAGAGTTTGGCCTGTAATATCCATCCATGTCAATGTTTACATTCCGCCACTGCCACTGCGACCCACAGCCATGTGTTCTGAATCACAGAAATCTCTCTGTCAGTCAATTTGTGCTCTTCTCATATTGTATAAACTAGTCTAAGGTGGTTTGTTGGTCTTAACTGGCAACCAAAGCTGTCTTCAGTAGTCAGGATGGTGTTGATTGTAGGTTTTACCTACAACCTGAATCAAAAACACTGCAATGCAGTCTTGTCATATTGTCAGTGTGAAAAAAATAACAGCATAAACCAGTCTAAAGTGGTTTGTTGGTTTTAACTGGCCACAAGTGTGGTTTTTACTAGTCAGGATGGTCTAGTTTGATGGTTTTACTTATAGCCGTGTTATTTGAACATGTAAACCAGTCTAAAACCCAACATAAACCAGTCTAAGGTATTTAGTTGGATTTCTAGTCAAGATAATCTAGTTTGATGGGTTTAGAGAAGTTTTGCAGCCCTCTCGGTTCCCACAATGCACCACTTTCTGAATGTCAGTCATTACTGGAATGTACTGTTACTCTTTGGCACCCGTAGTGAAGGTTTAGTCTATCCTGAGGCAAAGTTATTTGAGGAACGTCAAGTTAAACCTAGTCGTTTTTCCAAGCCATCCGATGCTAATACAACATGCCAGGTCTTTCTGAATAAATTGGAGCTCAACGTCTTAAAGGATGACAGACCGTATGAACAGTCTCTTTCTTACCCTAAACAACCTACAAGTATCCCAGCATACTCTCAAATGAATAATTTAGATGTTGTGTACTCATTTTCATGTTGATTCAAACCTGTATGCTGTTATTTTGCCAGGTGAAGTGGTGCTGCTATGTTGTTGGCTTTACATAATCAAAACTGTGTAGCCTATTGTCTGATGAGTATGCTAACATAAGTTCTCTTTATTAATTATGAGTATGACGGCTACCATAGCCTTATATAAAGATTTTAGATGACATAAAACTGTGGTCAAACGTGTATGTCCCCACCAATGTCAAAATCAAACCTACACCCTAGCTGTTTGTTCATTTGCTTCTCCCATTTGCTCTTTTTATATTGACTATCACTCTACTAATACAATAAAACGCAATAATTTCTCAAATATGTATTAAAATATATACTGAAAAATTTAACATTCACTTAAATGTTATGAGATGACTGGATGTATTCAACTGAGTGAATTGCAGTGGTCAAACTGTTTAAAATATAGTGAATTAAACTACAAAGTCGTTCATAATGCACAATATTTCCATCTAACATGTATTTTGAGACGCAGCTCATCATTAATGGACTGTTTTCACTAGTTAATAGTAAACTGGTTACCTCACCTGAATATGTTCGTAGATTTCTATCGGATATTATCTTTATATTGATATTTTATTTGTAAACATAATACTTTTTTCGCTTGTTTCAATTAATCTCATAAAACTAGCGAGCTAATTCAGTAGTAGTACTGGCAGTGTCGGACAAACATGACTAAAGGCGCGAAAAACGAAGGAACGGACAAACTGATTCAACTGAGTGACTTGTTTACGCTGGAACCGCTCCGATTGATTCAAATTCAAACTCGTGATTTCGACCATTCAGTTCAAGCGATTTACTAGTAAAAACAGCTTAATTCATTTACGAACTTCGACATGGCACGTAATGATTTAAAAAAACACGGAACGGAGCTTTTTCTACTGCGTCGCAAAAAGATTCACTGTTTCGTACCACTCCAAACGGATCGCGTATCGCGAATCATTTTGATTCAGACGATTTCAAAAGCACTTTTTTTTTTATTAAACATTACAGATATTCAAAACAACAAGACAGTACAAATACAGACAAAATAAATAAAAAGAAACAAGAATACACAGATTTGTTGCCAGGGTAACAAAGAAAAAAACAGGGTAATAAAATTACATCTTAAGATGACACAAAGGATGAATACAGAGATACAGTTTTCATAGCTTTCAAATTAGTAGAACTTTGGATAGTTTCCACATACATATCCAAGTCCACTTTAAACAGAGAAAAAAGAGGTTTAGAGCCAGTAAACTTTTGTTTATGAATGTGAAATTTAGCTAACAGAAAACATAAATTAATTATGTAATATTTTCCTGTATTCTCCTTAGAATATTCAAATAAGCCAAACAAGGCATCTTTAAAACAAAATGAGAAGTCACTTACAAAATAAGATTGAATAAACACCAAAAAATCAGACCAGAATTTCTCTGTGTGGGTGCATTGCCAAAACAAATGAGTGAAGTCTTCTTCAGAACAATGACAAAAACTGCAGTTCACTTCAATGTCAGGCTTATATTTCTTAAGAAAGACTTTAGTCGGGTAACATTTGTGAATCAGTTTAAATGTCATTTCTTTTACTTTATTGGTAAGCAGATACTTATGAGGCAAGGTCCAAACTTTCTCCCAGTGTATATTCTCCACAATATTATTCCAATACGGTATTACATATGGAATTGTTGTTATCTCAGCCTGGAAGAGAGCTCTGATTTTATAGTTATTTTTCTGACGATCTTCAGAAAAGCAAACACCTCCAATCATTGTGTCAGTTAAATTTAGAGAGTAAGAACACGGCCATGGAAATGTAGAACCTTGCAACAGAAAAGAGACACCAGAGGGAACGGCATTGAAAACAATCACATATTCATCGGCAGATACAGGAATATTATATTTCTCTAAAAAATCAGAATAATTATAAAGTCTGCCTTGTGAGTTAAAAAGCTGTCCAACGATTTCAAAAGCACGTACCGCGAATCATTTGATTTAGATCGGGACTTCAAAGCGCGTACCACGAGTCATATGAATTAAATCAGGGGGCCAACCATTTTTTCACTGACTTTAAAAAGTTATGACCAGTCTTAAAGAAAAAAAAACAGATGACTAACTTTTTAAGACTATGGTTTATGCAGCTGGCCACAAGAACTTCGAAGCGCGAATCATTTGATTCAGATCAGGACTTCAAAACGCCTGTCACGAATCATATAAATTAAATCGGGACTTCGAAGGGCTTATTGCGAATATTTTGATTTAGATCGAAGCTTCGGAGCGGGTTCGCAAATCTTTTGATTTAGATCAGGACTTTAAAGCACGTATCACTAATCATATGAATTAAATCGGGACTTTGAAATGCTTATGGTGAATAATTTGGTTTAGATCGAAGCTTTGGGGCAAATTTGTGAATCTTTTGATTCAGATTGGGACATCAATGTGCTTATCGCGAATCATATGAATTAAATTGGGACTTCGAAGCACTTATTGTGAATAATTTTATTTAGATCGAAGCTTTGGAGCAGGTTCACGAATCATTTGATTCACATCAGGACTTAAAAACGCCTATCACGAATCATGTGAATTAAATCCGGACTTCGAAGCGCTTATCACGAATCATTTGATTTAGATTGAAGCTTTGGGGCAAATTTGCGATTCTTTTGATTCAGTTTGGGACATCAAAGTGCTTATCGCGAATCATATGAATTAAACTGGGACATTGAAGCTCTTATTGTGAATAATTTGATTTTGATCGAAGCTTTGGAGCAGGTTCACGAATCTTTTGATTGACATCAGGACTTAAAGAGGCGTATCACGAATCGTGAATTAAATCGCGACTTTGAAGTGCTTATCGTGAATAATTTGATTTAGATCGAAGCTTTGGAGTAAATTTGCAAATCTTTTGATTCAGATCAGGACATCAAAGCACGTATCGCGAATCATATCAATTAAATCGGGACTTCGGAGCACTTATTGTGAATAATTTGATTTAGATCAAAGCTTCGGAGCAGGTTCACAAATCTTTTGATTCTCATCAGGACTTCAAAACGCGTATCACGAATCATATGAATTAAAGCGGGACTTTGAAGCGCTTATCACGAATCATTTGATTGAGGTCTTTGAAGCGCATATGGCAAATATTTTTTTCTGATTTCTTTCCTTCTTTCATTGTTTTTTTTGTTAAACAGTACAAAACATCAAACTATTCAGGCAGTACAGTTATTAAAACAACACCAAAGAAAGAAAAAAGTATAGGCAGACACAAATAAAAGACCCTTAAGAAAATTAACAATGGTTTTATTATGGTAAAGGTGTAGTAACCATGTTTTTGGCGTATTGATTACCATTTGTATAACCACAGTTTTACTACAAATACCCTGGTTATACTGTGTAGCAAAACCATGGTTAATTTGTGTTGCCAGGTTAATAAGAAAATATAAAAATTAATACACTTACACTTTAAGAGGACACAAAGAATGAATTTAGGATTAACCAAGATTTGGATAGTTTCAATATACTTGTCTAGATCAACTTTGAATAAATAACAGAGGGGTTTAGAGACAGATTTTTGTATGTATATGAAATCTGACTAACAAGAACCACAAATTAAATAAGTATTTTTTTCTATATTCTCTTTTGAGTGGTGAAACAAAGCATAGAAAACATCTAAGGAATGTCACTTACAAAACAAGATTGGCTGAACATTATAAAAAATCTGACCACAATTTCTCTGTGTGGGTTGATTGGCAAAACACTTGAATGTCTATAAATACGTCCATAAGGTTTTTGTGACATTTTAATTAACTCATTAATCTGTTGTTTCACTTCTTCATTTTTAAGAAGGGATTGTCTGCTGTTATGTACCCACCAGTGTCAAAAATTGCACAAAATAAACATTGTCAAATCAAGAAACATAAAACACGCTTGCGTAAAACCTAGTAGTTAAACATTAGGACTGATGACATTGCATTTCAAGTTCATGTATTTACTGGGAATCAAACAGTGTTTTGTTTAAACAAACTGCATTTGGCTGTGTTCATAATTTTGTGTGCTAAAACAATGCAGACAGTATATGCAAATAAAGGCTAACAGGATGTTCAATTCATTTTAAGTGAATTTTCCCCTTTCAATTTGTTCACACAGTCATGTCCGACTCAAATCTGTTTAGCTGTTTGTTGTCTGTGTGAAATCCGTAGTTTTTACAAACCCAATCCAAACCACATTTGTATGTGGTCTGAAATCTGATTAAAATAGGAATTTTAGATATGCATTTCAGTCTAAACAGTACAATCAGATTAATATTAGTTGTACTATCCTGGATATTGACTTCACCGTCTGAACAAACGGATCCAGTTTCAGCACTTGCACAGTGATGCTGCAGACAGTCAGTCCTAAATATTGGATTTGAAGAACAAATCAGAATTGGGTGCAAAGCCGCATTCTCTTCATACGTCACTTCTGATAAAAGCTTCTGCTGATGATATTAGCCAGAAACCGGCTGCTCAGAAATACAAACTGATGTTGTTCTTAATCTTGCGGATCGGAACATGTTGACATGTGGATACCAATATCCCAAAAGTACTACAAATTCTTCATTTAAGCTCATGAGTTATGTTGAGGAAATGAATCTTTGAAACAGCATCAGCGACTATTACTTTTTAGTGTTTACCATTAATGTCAACCCATTTTACATCCATAATGTGATGTATTTTTATTTTTATATGAAACACGATACAAAATGTTCTTATTTGGTATTTCTGTCTTGTGTTTAGTATAAATATTTAAACATTTTAAATCAGGATTCATATTTGAAAAGGAAAACAACTTAATTTTCTGGGGGAAAAAGAAATCAAAATTAAGTGTTTTTATGCTTAAAATAAGAATAATATATCTGCCAATGGGGTCAGAAAAATAAACTTCATTCAAAGAGACGACTGATCCCACAGTCATTTTTCAGGAAACAAAACTTAATATTTTGTCATTATGCATCTAAAAATAAATATATCTTACTTTAAGACTGTTTAGATATTTGTACTGAAAAACAAACTTTTATAAAGACAAATGTGCACTGATAAATTATGGGGTGCAGAATAAAAATATCCATAATAGAAAGCAATATTATGGATTATTTTATGCATTTGCATTTTAGTCAGAAGTTAAAATGGCTTATTGATGGATTTGTTTCTTACAAACGCAGCTTTAACTGATGGACTGGAGTGGAGTGGATTACTTATGGATTATTGTGATGTTTTTATCAGCTGTTTGGACTCTCATTCTGACGGCACCCATTCACATCCATTGGTGAGCAAGTGATGCAATGCTACATTTCTCCAAATCTGATGAAGAAACAAACTCATTTACATCTTGGATGACCTGAGCGTGAGTACATTTTCAGCAAATTTTCTTTTTTAGGTGAACTATTTTTTTTATGTAAAAGAGGTGTTTTTTTATTTGCCAAAACATGTAAACAGGATGCACTCAGGCCTCAGCTAGAACAACAGGGGGTCATTTTTGGAATATCATGCAACATTTAAAGTAATAATTTAGATGCATGTGTTTTTAAGAACTAACTTATTTGTATGCATTACTGCATAAAGCAAAACCGTCACTTTAAATGACATTAAATTGAAAGACAGCATTCCTCTCGGTTCTGCTTAGTACCGCATTCCAGAGGGAAGCGCGCGCCACACGGTTTGTCCCGAGATGGGATGCACAGGAGGGGGTTTGGGAATTACAAGCCACAAAACACATACTTTCCAGAGCTCACGCTCGCAGAAGGGGTCGAGACAAGTGCAAATACTTTCCACTTATTTACCTGCGCACATCAAAGGCCCCCAGGTTTCTCAAAACTGGGGGACCACGAGTTCTCCATCAGTGATGACAAACAACAGGAAGCTGACGTCCGGATTTGGCTGTTTTGGTGCCGTGGGAGTTTGCTTAATGATGTGTATTCTTTTGTGTACCTGGGCTTTTATGAGTCAAAAACAATACCCTGTGTTTTAAAGGCTGTAAACTGTGAGCGTGTAATGTTTAGGGCTAATTGATTAGCTTTAACATAAGTTACAGTAAGGAGCGGCTGTGTTACAGTAATGCAATTACTGCTAATGACGCAAGTCACATTCTACATGGCTGCAATTATACATGCACCTGGTTCTAAAATTTATGCACTTACACTACCAGTCAAAAGTTTTTGAGCAGCAAGATTTTTAATGTTTTTTTAAGTCTCGTTTGCTCACCAAGCTTGCATTTCTTTAATCCAAAATACAAAAGCAGTAATATTGTGAACTATTTTAACCATCTAAAATAACTGATTTCTACTTGAATATATTTTAAAATGTATTTCTGTGATCAAAGCTACATTTTTAGCATCATAGCTCCAGGGTCACATGATCCTTCAGAAATCATTCTAATATGCTGATCTGCTGTTCAAGAAACATTTTTATTATTATTATCAATATTTAAAACAGTTGAGTAAATTTTTTCAGGATACTTTGATGAATAGAAAGATCCAAAGATCAGCATTTATCTGAAATAAAAAGCTTTTATAACATTACACACTATATTATTCAAAAGCTTTTTTTTGGGGGGGAAAGAAATTAATACTTTTATTTAGCAAGGATGGTTTAAATTGATCAAAACTGATGATAAAGATATTTATAATGTTACAAAAGATTCGTATTTCAGATAAATGCTGTTCTTCTGAACTTTCTATTCATCAAAGAAACCTGAAAAAAATCTACTCAGCTGTTTTCTACATAATAATAATAATAAAAATAAATGTTTTAGTAATTTATTAAAAATGCATATAAAAATAAATGCATTTATAATTTAATAATAATAAACGCAAATCAGAATGATTTCTGAAGGATCATGTGACCAGAGTAATGATGCTAAAAATTAAGCTTTGATGTCACAGGAATAAATTACGTTTTAAAATATATTTAAATAGAAAACAGTTTTTTTAAAAAAGTAAAAATAGTTCAAAATTTTACTTGTTTTTGCTGTTCTTTGGACCAAATAAATGCAGGCTGGATGAGCAGAAGAGACTTCTTTAAAAAACATAAAAAAAACTTTTGACTGGTAGTGTAAATATGATTAAATCTGATGTATGTTGCACAGTTTCTGACATAAGAGTCACATAGACTTCATAACGAGTGAAACACAAGCTTTGAAATGCTTTCAAAACAATGATCCATCAATGTCTGAGTTAACCAATCATGTCAGTTTGGGGCGGGACTTATCTGTTTGCCTGACCAATTGTAAATGAGGTGGAAATAACATTTGTTATTTGTTGTCATTGTTAATGGTTTTGTTTATTGCTTCTTTAATTTCCCATGAATTCGTGCAGATGCAGTTATGCCGCGTCAGGAGAACCACAGCTTGATTTACTTCAGTGAGAACGATACGTCTTCCTGCTTGGAGAGTTTCAAGGTCGATTCTGAGACTGTTTGTTTGCCAGCAGACAGCAGAACCATGAGCACGATCACATTTCACAACAGTATTTCATTGGAAAAAAGATGATGGATGAAACTATTCAAAAAGAAAGTTATTGCTTAAGTTCTGCTTCTCTCTATAATATCTCGATTGTTTCTTCTAGACAGCCATGAGAGAGCAAATGAAGATTTGCTTAAGTTCCTCCTGAGGAAAAAGTCAAACTGTGCTCAAGATACGAAAGTCAGAGATTTCGTGAACCATTTCTCATCAAATGCTCTGAGCTGCTCCACATTCATTTTAAAGCTCTATATTCATACTATGCGACCAATTTGTCTGTTTTTTAAATTCCTCAGAAATTTTCGACGAAACATCTGTGATGATGTTGATTCTTCAGTGAAACACGGCTGCGAACTCCGTCTCATGAGGTATGAAAGAGCAACACCAGAGCTGTAAAATGTTCATTTGGAAATGTTCTCTCAGGCCTATGAAACTCAAACTGGCAATATAAAATTAAAGTGTCGATCAGGTTTTCATACTGAACTGATTTTCAGTTTTTAGATCAGTTTCTCAAGATGCATTCTTACCATTTCCGCCCATCGGTTTCGTGTTGTTGAACCGTATATCCAAACTGAGCCTCCTTTGAACCCTTGATGATTTTTGCATGTCTGGTGTCGATATTAAAGCAGGTCCACCGCCCTGAAATAAACACAAAACGTTTTTTAAATTAGATTCAGTTGGGTGTTAAATGGATTAAATTAATAATAAATACTTTAACATTTGTAGGCTGTTAAAACCATTGTTTTTTTTTTTTCATGCATCAATTTTGGAGGTTTTATTTTGTTTCCAAAATACATACTATAAAACGGATAGTTCCGGTCCTTGATTCTGATTGGCTGAGCTGCATTTAAAGCTGTTGTAAATTGCTCTACAAACTTACACCTTTCTTTACTTTTGTGTGTTGCTTGGCAACCACTTTGTTGCAACCACAACTGTTTCTGAGAAACTACATGGTTTGGTGGAAGAATACTGTTTTTATTTATATCATTATACTTCAGTTGCTCTGTTTTATGTTGAAACGAAACTGTCATGAATGTTTTGCACAGGCGAGTACACAGAAGCTACAATGATCTATCACACCACATTAAAGAGTGCCAAAACGGTATTTATTGCTTGAATTTTCTAATGAAATGGACAGAATTTTAAATCTGAGACTTTGTTCCATATCAAAAGTAACACAAAGCTTAGCCTATTGCGATTTATTGGATGGGAGGTGCACTATGTACTGTTCATTCATCAAGTTAAAATAGCATAAACCAAAAGAACGATTGGGATTTACAAATCAATATTGGTTCATAAAATAGAGAATATATTAAAATCGCCGTAACTGCAGGGTGTGGTGTTGAACATGAAAAGTTACGCAGTCTCATCTGTTCATCTGTTCTCTTAAAAATAAGTGCATAAGCCTATATCGTCCTGTAGGTTCATAATAAAAAATGAAAATGTGAACAAAAATACAAGCAATTACATTTACATTTATTCATTTAGCAGACGCTTTTATCCAAAGCGACTTACAATGCATTATTATAATTAAAACATGACAATTAAAATGACGGGTAATATTAGATTATGACGGAATTTCTTCTTCAAAATGACGAACAATGTTAAAGTCTAGCGCAACCTCTGAGTAGCTCATTGAGCTACTGGCGCTATCTGTTGCTTTTTTACTACAACACAATTCAGAATACACAACTCTGAAAATAAAATACTGATATGATGACCACAGCTACTGAAAGAGCTTACAGGTGGCGATGGATATAAGCGTAGGCTTAAACCAAATGCCATACCCTCGATTTTCCCCACAAGAAGTTAAACGCCCCAGATATCGAGTGAAATCTGCCCTGAGAAACTGTGGCGTCATGACAAAAGTCGGCATGTTTACATCCTGCCAGAATGGCATCTAGCGTTTCTTGTCTCTGCCATTTGTCAGCACTGTCGTCTACTAAGCCTCAAAGGCATTAGGGCTAAAGACGCAGGTTTTTAGGAATTTTTATTCATCCACAGGCATCTTCCCATTCTTTGCTCCTCTTCACATCGCTAGGAAAAGCAATAAAGACTTACGTCACTTCTCTTCTCCTTTGACTAAAAATTACAACCAAATCCAAATGTGGCATTGTATAAGTATTTTATTTTCCAAGTTTTTTATTTTCCGAGCAATTTAAAAAATGGCTGCACTCAATCATGGGTTTTCTGCTACATATTTCAGACATCATTTACATTATATTAAGCCAAGTCTCAATACCTGGGGTTCCCTTTAAGTTTTTTGGCTTTTAGTATGAATATGTTAGCCTTAAGTTTATCTGTAAGCTATTGTGCTCCAAAAATTCGCATTTAGAAGATATAAGCTTTCAAAACTTACAGTCTTTAACTTCTGCCAATATGGATCAACGATTATGATGACATCACCCTGCACTTTAGCTTCTCATTAAACTTTCTGTCCAATCAAATGCTCTCTAGAATCCGAAGCATCCCGCCCCCTTCACTATAAACAGACGCTGAAGCTGTGGCTGAAATCAGTCAAGTTTGTTCACGGAATTTGTATTTTCTGTATGGTTAATGGCACGTTGTGCATTATATAGGGGATAGGGAAGATTCAGACAGTGTAATTACAGAGTTCTGGCATGAAACTCTAGATGGCGCAGTCTGATAGGTCTAGCTCAATCTGACGTAGCAACATCATTGTCACATGGCAGCTGATTGGTTCTCTCCTGTATTGGTCGCCAATGAGCTTACTGCTCAGTATTCAAATACTTGGCTTTTGTTTGCTGTAGCAGTTCGCAGCGCACTTTAGAAACCCTCCACCTCCCCCATCTCCACCTGTATAGATCTGCTAGGGGGTGATTCATGTCTATATGGGGTTATACATATGTGTTATATGTGCAGCAGCAGTATTTCTTACATGCTTACAGCAGCATGTTGTGGAGCAGCAGCAAAGCAGATCTATTCCACCAAGACCAAATACATTAACATTGTCATGTACATTACAATGCCAATCCTTCCAAGAGTTGTCCTGACAGAAATATGCACTCCACTGGGGCGAATGAAGTCTGGTTTCACATTGTGTCACATGATAGCATGACAGCGGATCATATGCACGAGTCGGTGCAGACCATACAACATATCAGACACATTGGAATTCTACACAGAATGCTATTTTATATATAGATAATGCGATACGGATGAGATTGTGGCTATTATACGCTGTCAAATGCGGCTTTACTGAGCTCAATGGCTCTGGTCCAAGCTGTGATATAAATGAAACGCTACTGGCTAGTTTTAAAAGGGGGCGGGGCTGCTTGATATGTCCCGCCTTGTCTTTCTGTTTCAGCTAAAATTACGTCAACACATAGAATAAGCCTGCATGTTTCAAAGCACTTCAGTCAATATTGCTAAGTTGCCAAATTGGGCTATTTTAACACTGTTGCCACAGGTTGTTTTTGATGTCTGCGGGTTAAAAGCCATATTTAAAGTCATATTTAGCCCCTGAAATACAAATTTACTATGATAAATACATGCGTGTCTACAATTGGACTAGTTTTGGGTAGCAATTGGGTGGGTTTTGTTGTGAAAACTTGGCAACCCTGACTTTAGTGGACCTTTAAATACCCTAATATGAGCACTAGGAATAGTGATACTTGTCTTAGCAAATGATTTTGGCCAACCCAGGCTAATTGGAAATATGTACTTGTGGCAACGTTTCTGTAGCCCTGTTATTACGTACTGCACGTTTCACAGAAGTTTAAAAGGGAAATGTTCAGTAAGTGGCGCTAAAATGCACAACGTGATCATTGCATATTTGTATTATGCTGGTACGGATTGCTATGTTTTTATTATGTTGCTTCTGGTATGTATTTGTGGCGGTACCAGAAATGTCTGATAAGTTTCACTAAAAGGTTAATGCTCTATCGAGTTGAAAAATAACAAATCTCCTACACCAAACTCATTCCCTAAACCTACCCGACAGTATTGACGAATGCAAAATTGGTATAAAAACGAATTTGCTGATGCAATTGTGCTATTGTCACTTACTTATACGCGGGTTTGAGCTGTTTTGTCGAATCGTTTCACGGGATTCATACAGGAATGCCTTACTGCACAAATACATAGACAGACCTGTGTGAAAATTAGGCTTTCTTAATCGAAATGGCCTTGCTGGAAAAAAAGTTGTAATGGTTTTACTGGATATAATGGGACTTGCTTTAATTGGTCGCCTTCTATTAGTGGCTTGTTTAAAAAAAAAAAAAATACACTACAGAAAATCATTTTTTAATGGTTTTAATGGTTAAAATTTGATGGTTTGTAATGGTATTTGTAGTGGAAACCATTAGAATTTCTGTGATGGTTTGTATTGTTTTTTTTCCAACAGGGCTAAATCATACTTTTTCTGAAGTTTCAGAGTTTTACTGCGTCTAATGTTCATTTCAACTGGAAGCTGAAGCGATGCGTACGTATAGGTACGTTTTTTGAGCTTTGCAGAAATGTTGGTAGACACAGGCTATTTCCAGTAAGCCTGCATGTGTAGTTTTTGGCATAAATACTGTGAAATTACTAAAAGGTCTAAATGTTACAATCTGTCTGAGGAACGTTTATTCTATTCTTTAGTTGTTCTTAAGAAGGCACAATTTGTCTCACATGGTGCACAAACAAGATAAACAGTCAATAAGACCACATGAAAGAGCAGGAGGGAAAAATTTGAAGTTTAAAGCTAAACGCCACCGGCAGCACATATCAAAGGGAATTATGCGTCCTGTGATGGTCTGTTCACTTCCCTTGGCTTCTGGATGGACATTCGCAGCCTCTGGTTTTCATTTAAATGTTTATTAGGAAAGGTCACTTGGATGGGAAGCAAGAATATGGTATCATAGAAGTGACATCACATCGCTTTTGAAGTTTAATTTCCTGGGGAAACGTTTCCCCTGACTGGGAAAAAAAGAAAAAGGGTCAATCACATTTCCTCCGAATTCTTCTCACTTTCACAGCAGAATAAAGAAGTCATCAGACTTTATAATACGCAGTGGGTTGGCGTGAAGCCAACACATCAGAAATGAAAATATGTCTCTCACATTTAGTCTCATTGATTGTGGAATGTGTTTTGGACAGCATCGTTTTGTCTCTTTATAGACAGGAATGTTCTGGCTGCAGTATATAATGGTAGTATTTGTGGTGTGATATGTTACCACAGAAAATTATATTCACTTATCCATCAGTTTTGCTTAGAAAAGTAAAAAAATCACAATTTTGGGTCACTGAGGGTTTTAAGAAGAAATTAAATGAATTTTTCCAAACAAAAATGTGTTATTGAATTCTAAAGCAGAATTTTAGAGCTGATCTAAGGCATTAAAATTTTAGCTATTTTTTCTAATTGTTCCATGATATGTAGGAAAGGCTATTCGTTAACATTTCCACTCTAAATTCAGCATGTGCCAAGGACATGCTGAACATTTTTACTGAGGAGCACATAGTTCTAGACTGATGTTTTTAAGCCAGTCACCTGAGCCGTAAATATCATGTGATCTAATAACTCTAAAACCACAAAAAATGACATTGGCACAACATAAACACACGTAATCCCAAACTAGTGACTATCCTGTGACGTCAAAGACAGCAGATCTTCAGTGAATGTGAGTGAATGATTTTTCTGTGAACTAACCCTTTAAGTTGTGTAGTATTTTTTTTACTATAATAGTATTTATTACTATTTTGAATTAGTTTGTATTTAAAATTAGTAATTTTAAAGTTTTAGTCATGTTTAATGCATTTGTTTATTTCTTTGTAGCATTTCAGTTTGACTTATATCAAGTTTTTCATCTAATTAAAGGTTCAAGTGTGTACCGCTGAAACTCTATTGTAATTGTTAGAATGGTCACGGATCAGCGATCTTCACGTAAAACTGATTGTGCAGACCAAACCGTAAGTCGTAGTGACTTGAAACTTGGAGGGATGGTAGTACTCCCACCACCTACAATGTCACCCAGGCTCACCCCAATTGGCCTGACGGGGGCGCTACAGTGATCAAAAGTACGAAATTGCTCATAACTGTCTTATGTCTTTGGAATCCTTGGCTCATGCCAGACAAAACACACACCTCAGATTCGATCAACCTAATTAATTTTTTTTTTTTTGAAAAACCTACTTTTGCGAACTAGTCCTAGGTTTTTCGCCCCTTTTGGAACCAAACCAGTAAAGGAAGATTCTCTAGAGCAGTGGTGCTCAACCCTGTTCCTGGAGATTGACTTTCCTGCAGTGCTCAGCTCCAACCCTGACCAAACACACCTGAACCAGCTAATTATGATCTCAAGGACCACTTGATAATTACAGACAGGTGTGTTTGATTAGGGTCGGAACTAAACTCTGCAGGAAAGTCGATCTCCAGGAACAGGGTTGGGCACCCCTGCTCTAGAGAGTGAATATCAATAATTATCAAAAAAAAGTTGAACTTTCGACTCACTGTTTGAAAGGTGCAGGGCCACTTTTAGTAAAAAGCCTATAATTCCTGAATGACCAAACTCAGAACACTTATGCAAGAGCTTGGCCACCTGGTGGCGCTATAAGAGGGAAAAAAGGCTATAACTGTGCAACCATTTGTCCTTTCAACATGAAAATTGGTGCGCGCGGTCTTTGTCTGAAGTGCCACAGGTGTCTACAAGGACATTTGTGTATCTTTAAAAACAGGGCCGCCATTGGCCGCCGAGTATGTGTTACACAAGGTAAATGGAGACCGATCGGAAAGAAACTCGGTGGGCCTGTACGACTCACAGCCCCAAAGGTCTGTGAGAAATGTGAAAGAAGTTGGCCTTTGGGGGGTGATATCACATTTTTCAACGGTGTAAACGATTGTACATTGCACTGTTTTTCGCACATACGCACTTTATTCATATCATACGATTGAACTCCTCATTCCGGACAACTTTGCCTCTAGAACCACTGCTGTCAGTCAAATAGTTTGTTAAATGATTGAGATGTAAAAAAGCCTACTTTTGTGAACTAGTCCTAGGTTTTTTGCTCAGTCTGGGGAAAAAACACTGCAGTACAGTTCTCTGGACTCTCTAGGCCAATAATTATCAAAAAAAAAAGTTTACATTTATTATTTGGGAAGCTATAACTGGGTCGTTTAGAAAAGGGGCCTGTTCAAATTTACCCAAAATCCTATAAAGCCTATAATGTCAAAGACAGCAGATCTTTCAGTGAGTGGAGTGTGCATAATGATTTGTGTGAACTATCCCTTTAAGTTGTGTTCACTGCTATTTTAGTAGTATTTTTATACAATAATTAGGGGTTCAAGCATGTAGCGCTGAAACTCTATTGTAATTGTTAGAATAGTCATGGATCAGCGATCTCCACGTAAAACTGATTGAGCAGACCAAATCGTAAGTCGTAGAGACTTGAAACTTGGAGGGGTTGTGGTACTCACACCACCAACAACATGACCAAAACTCACCCCAATCGACCTGATGGGGGCGCTACAGTGAACAAAAGTACGAAATCGCACATAACTCATGCCTCAGATTCAATCATGAGCCTGATAAAATTTTTCGGGTATTTCGCCTTTTTTGAAAAACCTACTTTTGCGAACTAGTTCTCGGTTTTTCGCCAGATCGGAACCAGATCCGTGCAGAAATATTCTCTAGAGAATGAATATCAATAATTATCAACTTTCGACTCACAATTGCAAAGGGGCGCCAAAACATTTGAAAGCGACAGGGCCACTTATAGTAAACTGCCTATAACTCCTGAGCAGAATGAGATATCCAAGTCAAACTCAGAACACTTATGTAAAAGCTCAATCTGAGGTCACAGGAAAAAAAATCACAGAGCTTGGCCACTTGATGGCACTATAGGAGGGAAAAAAATACATAAAAATGGCTATAACTGCGTAACCATTTGTCCTATCAACATGAAAATCGGTGTGCACGGCCTTCGAAGTGCCACAAGTGTCTACAAGGATATTTGCGTATCACAAAAAACAGGGCCGCCATTGGGCGACAAATGTTGAGCACCTGTTAGACAGGGTTAACGGAGCCCGATCGGAACGAAACTCGGTGGGCCTGTTTGACCCACAGCCCCAAAAATCTGAGAAATTTGCAAGAAGTCGGCCATTGGGGGAGGGGGTCGGGATATCGTATTTTTCAAGGGTGTAAATGATTGTACGTGATGTGGTTTTCCGCACATACGCACCATATTAGTATCATACGATAGAACTCCTCATTCCAGACAATTTTGCCTCTAGAACTACTGCTGTCAATCAAATTGTTTGTTAAATGATGTAAAATGTAAAAACAAAACTACTTTCGTGAACTGTTTTTCGCTCAGTCTGGAAAAAACACTGCAGTACAATTCTCTGGACTCTCTAGACCCATAATTGTCAAAAAATGTTGAAATTTAGCCTTTGGGAAGCTATAACGGGCTTGTTTAGAAAAGGGGCCTGTCCAAAATATTAAAATAAATAAATCCTAAAAAAAGCCTAAAGGAAAACACTGAAAACTTCACGAAACCTGCTGAGCACATGCAACAGGTGATTCTAAACAAGCATGCAACGTTTTAAGGGGATCAAAGCACAGCTGGTGCTATAACAGTCATAAACATCAGAAAAGATTTGTATGATAAATGACCTGGATTTGCCAAAAAAGCTTTTTTAATCATTGATTTAGGTGGGTACAGCCTTGCTAAATATGTAATGTCTACGTCCTTATATGCATAAATGCCTTAAACGCTTGAACCCTGGAATCGCTGCTTGCAGCTGTATTATTTATATTTTATTTTATTTCAGCCTTATTTCAATTAACAAAAATAATTTTGAGTAGTTTAAGTAAACAGTAGCAACACTGTCTGTATTGAAACCAGACTCCTTTAATAAACCATCTTGGGGAATATGAGGCAACATGATTGTAAAATCAGCCAAGTTCTGTGGCTAAATTACAGCCAATTTTAGACAGTAATGACTATAGCGAATGTTATGCGCTCAGATGCTCTGGATTCTTGAGAAGATCTGGTGACATTAAAGTCATTTTTCATGTGTGATTCACATATGTTTTAATTCAAACAGAAGCCCCAGTAGTTCTCAGATCATTTGTTATTCTGCCTGGATAAAGCTGGTTGGAACCATTATATCAATACTGCATCAATATCAATCAGTTACATCAGGACTGCATCTTGATTAGGCGGCTTAAAGTTTGGGAAAAGAGCTACTGAAAACCAAACTTAATTTTGAACCAACTTAAAGTTTTAGCAAACCGACATGACTAGATTAGAAGACCTGCTAAAACCAATTTAGGCTGGTTTAAAAGGTTTTTTGTATCTGTGTGGTTTTATCTCGGCTCTTTCAGACCGGCTCTGGCTCGGATGAGAAATGAATCCACGACCAACACTTCGGGCCAGAAATGAACCAGACATTACACTCACATGGCAAGTGACTGCGTGAGATTCCAGCATGGTAAAGTCGTCACAGAAGCTTTCTGGGAAAACGCTCTTAAATTTGAATTATTGAACAGGTGGCTTTTCTGACTCATCCAAGTCTCTAGATATGGCTCAGGTCATCAATGTATCAATGTAATTCTCCGGTGCTTTTCTCACCTGTTTTATGATCCAGCAGGTGAAAATCGCATGTCTGATCACTTAATAAAGTAACACAGTCACATAAAAGAGCATAAATTAGGTCAGTATCTCAAAAGTAAATATCGGAAAGAACGACTCAGGAAACTGTGGTTTTGATTAAGCTGAAAGTAGGTTAAAATCTGTCAGATGGATGTTATTTTCGTCCTCATTATTCATGATATCTGCGTGTCAGAACTCCTGGTTGCATATAAACACAGGCCCAGGCACTTCCGGCGTCATCAGCCAATCAGATTGCTTATCGCCGTGGCGACGAGAAACATCTCTGTAAGTACTTAAATTTAATGCATCACAGTGATGCATGTTCACATGTTTTGAATGATATGCCACTTGTCATTAACGGGTGGAGACCAGGAGTTGGGTCCTTTTTCCAAAGCATTCCTTAAAAATATCTTGCCTCAGACGTACTTTTTCCACTTTGAGACGTCTATTGTTTTTAAATGACAGTGTTTTAAGAGCTCCCGTTACTGAGAGACGCACGTAAACGGTGTACGCCCTCTGCTGGACGCCATACGCAAACGCAGGGCTAAAAGAAAGATGTGCTAACGCTCTTTAACGTTTCTGCAATTCTTAATTTCAGGTATTAGGACTGAACGGCTGCTTTTTCAGAACACAATGGGAGTTTTATTCTTCTTATTAGAAATCGTTCTGTTGATGTTTTCTGACTCACTGTATGCTAATGTAAACAAATCAATGCATGTACAACAGATTTGACTGGTTGTTAGCCCAAAATGAAAACTGTTACTACCGATAACAAGTATTTAAAATATTAAATTTGTTATTAAAGATTATGAATTTTGTGTTTGAACCAGATTGGAAGCCACTGCTCTTAAAAATCCATCTAGCTTAAATTCTGGCATCTAGCTAGATTGGATCAGTCTGTATTTATGAGCTAAGACTTGAAGTAACCACTTCTCAGCTCGTTAAAAATCCCTTACGACATATAAATATCTTTGCGAGTTCAGTCCAGCACAGCTCATCGTCTCTGCATACATTTATTGTAATCGAGCCCATGTATGACATGTGCCCTCTTGTGTAGGTCCATTAGATGAGCAAGTGTGTAAGTGGATCCAGATCGTGTGTTTGATCCTGGAATTAGATCCTGCTCATAAAAGTCCATCTGGATGTTCTGGATGAAGGTCACACAGTTCCTTCAGAGTTCCTCTGTTATCAACCTGACGTTCCCAGAGCGGTAAGACCCAGCTAACAAAAATATCTTCCAAGAACGTTCTGTTCAAGTTATGAAAACGTTATTTCTGAACGCTTTAGATGTTCTAAAAAGTTTTTGCTTGATTATGCAAGCATTAAGGGAACATTCCATTTTATCATGTTCCAACAATATTGGAATGGAACTTTGGAATGTTCTTTGAACGTTCTAAAACAAAACATAGCAGCCTAAAAAATATTGGACGAACGTCCAAAACGTTTTAGAAAATAAACGTTCCATGAACAATGTGTAAGTAATGTTTTTGTGCTAAAGTTTTGAGAACATTATTAAAGATCATATACGTTTCTATAAATGTGACTGGAAGAACGTTTATAACCACGCCAGAACGTACTGAGAACGTTCCCTGTCAGCTGGGATTTACTTTATTGAACTTGACATCGTCACATACTTGTATGATAAACCCCAAACCACAAGCAATTTTTGGGAAACTATCTAAAGTATAAATATTAAATGCAGTGCAGCAGATTACAGAATTTATAAAGCATAGCATTTTAGCATGCTAATCTCTTGAACATCTCAAAATAGCATCTTAGACAGCAATTAGATTACAATAAAGAGCAAATGCAGACTTTTGCCTAAATATCCACAGGTTTCTCCTGAGAAAAATAATCCGTAATCTCATATCTGTCTCCTCTGGAGTTTAAGATCTCAACAATAATGTCTCAAACTTCGACATGAACTCATAAATTCCTCATGAAATTATATGAGCTATTTCAAATTTATTTCACTGGATGACAAATAGTGACACATTTGGATTTGCTTCTATTTCTCATGAGGAACCCTAAAAACCCTAGAATCAAAAATCATTTACTTGTAATGGTATTTAATCAGATTTATCTCACTTGTGGAGACTGTTTTGTCCTCAAAGTCTATCTAAGTGCACTGAGAAACGTGCTTGCATAAGCTCACACACCCCCTCACGCTCTCACACACTCACCTGGCATCAGAGCGGTGATCCACAGCAGCAGGATATAACTGTACTCCATACGTTCGTATGTGAATCAGTCAGTGTGTTTGTGTGTATCAGGTCCTCACAGCAAGAGAAGACAGTTGGGTCTGATCAAGTCCTGAACCGCAGCAGAACTACATCTGAGAAGGAGGAGCTGACAGCTGCCTCGAGGAGGAGGAAAACGGGGCGACCGTCCTCAAACACAGAGAGAGAGTTTGGAGCAGGTACCTGACCTGGCTTCTCTTGTAGTTTCCCACATACTTTTACCGCTCTTAAAGCTGCTGCATCTCTCTCTCCAGACATGTAGCTGTGGAAAATAAAGTTCTTCAGCTTTCTGGACTTCATGTCTGTCGGAAAAGACTACACATATTGCTGCCAGAGCTTAACGGACTTCAATAACATGGTGGTTTCCATTCCATGCACTCTTTAAAAACCCCAAGAAATCAAAATTGTTCTAGGTTTATTGGCTCTAGGTTTATTCTCTTGTGGCATCAAGCTTCAAAACATACATATTTTGAGGTGTTTTGAATTTATACACTTAATTACACTTCATGCATTAAGGCAAGACACTACAGGTGAATAGGGTAAAAAAATCTAACTCAATACTTGTAAATAGAACTTGTAAAAAAGTTCAGTTTTTACAAGTTCTTTTTTATGTTTTCTGAAATGTTAAGTTTAAATATGCTAGTGGGTGCATAATCGAATTAAATATGCTAATTTGCTTACATTTCCATAATATAAATCTGAATACTGGATGAAGCCAGGTTTAAAAATCTGATTTTGTTGACATGTTAGAGTAAAACTTTTACTGAGGGGCTATCTATTGTATATCTATTTTTATCACTCAGTAAATTAAAAAATACTGTCATTAGGCAGAAAAAAAAATCTTCACCATGTTTCTAGGATTAAAATGTTAAATAAAATCAGGTGGATGATATATGAACAAACCCTTCTATAAAAACCTTCAGAATATAAATAGGGATAAAACTGCTAAGCTTGATGTATGTAAGTGCTGCAGAAGTAGAGAAACAAACTCATTTTGCGAAAATTGCTTTTGAAAATATGTATTGTATTTAAAATCTGCAGGTGCAAATAGAACGTGAATGATATATGAACAAATCCCTCAGTAAAAACCTTCAGAATATAGAGAGGTATAAACTGTAAATTTTGGTGTATGTAAGTGCTGCTGAAGTGGAGACACAAACTCATTTTGATAAAACAGCTTTTAAAGAAAAGTATTGTATTTGAAAAATACAGACACAAATAAAATATGTATTTAAAATCTGCAGGTGCAAATAGATAAAATGCAATAAAACTGTAAATTTTGGTGTATGTAAGTGCTGCTAAAGTGGAGAAACTCATTTTGAGAAAATTACCTTTAAAAATATGCATTTAAAAATCTGCAGGTGCAAATAGATAAATTGCAATAAAATAAAAATTAGGTAAATTATATATGAACAAAACCCCTCTATAAAACCTTCAGAATATACTTAGGAATAAAACGGTAATTTTTGGTGTATGTAAGTGCTGCTGAAGTGGAGAAACAAACTCATTTTTGAGAATTATTGTATTTAAAAATACAGACGGAAATAGATAAAGTGCGATAATAAAATCAAGCGAATGACATATGAACAAACCCATCTACAAAAACCTCCAGAACACAGATAGGAATAAAACTCTAAAATTTGGTGTATGTAAGTCCTGCTGAAGTGGAGAAAAAACTAATTTTGAGAAAACATCTTTTAAAGATAAGTTACGTATGTGAAAAATACAGGCACGAATAGATAAAGTGCAATAATAAAACCAAGCGAATGACATATGAACAAACCCTTCAGTAAAGACCTTCAGAATATACTTAGGAATAAAACTGTAAATGTTGGTGTATGTAAGTGCTGCTGAAGTGGAGAAAAAACTCATTTTGTGAAAACAGCCTTGAAAGATAAGTATTGTATTTGAAAAATACAGGCACAGATGGAATGACATATGAATAAACCCATCTATAAAAACCTTCAGAATATACTTAGGAATAAAACAGTAAATTTTGGTGTATGTAAGTGCTTCTGAAGTGGAGAAACAAACTCATTTTTGAGAATTACTGTATTTAAAAATACAGACGGAAATAGATAAAGTGGGATAATAAAATCAAACAAATGACATATGAACAAACCCATCTACAAAAACCTCCAGAATACAGATAAGAATAAAACTGTAAATTCTGGTGTATGTAAGTGCTGCTGAAGTGGAGAAAAAACTCATTTTGAGAAAACAGCCTTTAAAGATAAGTATTGTATTAAAAAAAAATACAGACACAAATAGATAAAGTGCAATAATAAAATCAAGTGAATGACATATGAACAAACCCATCTATAAAAACCTCCAGAATACAGATAGGAATAAAACTCAAAAATTTGGTGAATATAAATCCTGATGAAGTGGAGAAAACTCATTTTGAGAAACCACTTTTAAAAATATGGATAGATAGATAAAGCACAAATAAAAGTGAGCAGTGCATTAAAAAACAGTTTTTTCCTTGCTCTGACCTCAAGCTAAAACCTTTGAACCAAAACAGTACAATGTTTAGTTTGTGGTTTAATTTGTCAAATGTGGGAAACCAAAGTAAACACATGAATATCCTGGAAGCTGCTGAGGGGGATATAAAATGCCAGCCACACCAAAGACACTCCTGATTAGCCGTTCACCTTTATGCGGTGACTCAGTGTGTTTAAGAGACTCCAGACGTGATGAGATGTTTGATACGCTAGAACAACAAAGCAGGAGCTGATTAACCACAGACGAGGTCTTTGCCGTAAGTCTGAGTGGAATAAACTTCATCACTTACTCACCCTTGAGTTATTTCAAAAGCCCCATGAGTTTCTTCTGTGGAATACAAAAGATGTAGGTGTCAACGTCCCGAAAAGACATAAAGGCACCATAAAAGTATTCAGGAAGTCTCCCAAAGTCATCTGATAGTTTAATATGAAGAAAAGACACACATTTTTGCAATAATTCAAGGTTTTTTTATACTTGCTTGTCTTGTCCTTTCATTTTTTGGATCTTCTGTGTTTCACAGAGAAAGAAAAATGATATTTATATCTCATTTTCCTGTTATATACACTAATGTTCTAAAGTTTGGAGTTGTAAAGTTCTAAAGAAGTCTTTTATGCTTACCAAGGCTGCATTTATTTGATCAAAAATACAGTAAAAACAGTAATAATGTGAAATATTATTACAGTATAAATTTAGTTTTTCTATTGTAATGTACTTTAAAATTTAATGAATTCTTGGGATCAAAGCAAATGTTCATCAAATTATTGTATTTTATTTACAATATGCTAATTTGTTATCAATAGAATGAAATTATCAATGAAAAAAGAACAGCATTTATTTAAAATAGAAATCTTTAGAACATTAAAACAAGAAAAAGTGTACTTAAAATCAAGATATTAAGACTTGTTTTCAGAGAATATATCTTTAATGTTTTTTTGTTTTGTTTTGTTTTATATATAAGGTAATTAAAATCTATGATTGCAATAAGACAACACTGCATAAAGCATAAAGACTTTTTTCAGAGAATATTTCTAAAATATGATCATACCTATCATTTGTTTTAAGTATAAATTAGTTAAAAGTTAAAAGAAAAAAACCCTGCATAAAATTTTGAAACATTAATATATCAAACATTATTATATTCAAGATATAATCTAAGTAAAACAACAAGTGATTAAGAAATTGGTTTACAAATGTGAAAAGAAAAGCCATGAAAATAAAACAATCTGGAATATGGATTAGGAGACGTCAGGCTGCTATAAACTTTTAAATATAGACTTTGTGGGTGTGTTTCAGCCAATAATGTTCGCAGCCAAAAACGGCTGCAATTAAACCTGCATCAAATTAACTCAAAACGAATCAGATGTGCTAAAATAACATCTAACAGCCACATCAAAAAAGTGAAGTCAGTCTGAATCATGAGGTCATCTGTGTCTTTATTAAATCCCAGGACAGGAAGGGCGTCATGGAGCAAGTTTACGCAAAATTTTGGCGTGGATTTCGTTCATCCGGGCCAGACGGCCGAACCAGTGCAGCAGCATGAAGACCAGACAGAGATGAAGAAGCAGTTGTGTTTGCCAGATCAGGTCTGTTTCACAATTAACCCTGTATATGCATGTGTGCATGTTTATGAATGTGTGTGTGTAGGTGTGTGCATGTGTTTGACAGACGTGTCTGTTTGTGTAGAATATGGAATCCATTATGAACAGGATGTTTCTGTCCAGGTTGAACATCTTCAACTGTTTTATGGAGAAGCTGTGAGCGCAGGACATTTCTAGGAGTTTTTAGTGGTTTTCAGCAGGTTGCATCTATCTGTCATTAATTTTAATTATTAAAAGTCAATTTTTTTAAATTAATATTTATTTTATATTTATTATGTAATTATAATATAGTTTTATATTTTTGTTATTTACTATATGTTCATAATATAACATATTAAATATAATAAACACACACAAATATATATATATAAATTAATAAATTATTTAATTTTATAATACATTTCTGTAAACATATTATATATAATTATATAATAAATATAAAGTACATATTAATTTAAAAATGTGTATTTTCATTTCATATTTCATATATAAGTTCTATTCTATACTGGATTGTCTCCAGAGAGTCAGTAGTTACAAAAATGTTCCAGACAAACGCTTATGCAATCTGTTTTTAAATAGATCTGAACGGAGCTTATTTCATCCAGATTTAGCTGGGAAAAGATTTCTGAAGCTGTCAGGAATCTGAATGTTCAGCAAACAGACACACAAAGTCTGAATTTACTAAAATCATTTACTCTTATGAATACCATGCTCATGACAAGTGATACACTTACGATAGTGAGGACAGCATTAGCTTTAATTTTCATATAGGGAAGTCTTAAATTTACCAAAGTGGGGTGATTTAAAATTCAAATTATAAAACGGATAGTTCCGGTCCTCGATTCTGATTGGTTGAGCCGTGTTCTAAGCTGTTGTAAATTACTCTACACACATTTGTTTACTTTTGTGTGTTGCTCGGCAACCACTTTGTTGCAACCGCAACTGTTTCTGAGGAACTACATTGTTTGGTGGAAGAGTACTGTTTTTATTTATGCCATTATAGTTTATTTGAAACCTTACTAAGTATATGGAATAACCGTTTTATAAAAGCAGTAAGCCCAGTGAAGTGCTTATAACAGCTTATTGCTTCATTCACCCATTTACAGATTGCCCTTTTTAATGACTGTCCATAAAATTGTCTATAAATTGATTAATTAAAAAGCAAGAACCAGTGAACTTTATATACTCAAACAAAACGATTTTGTCAAATTACTGAATCAGAGTAAAACTCTTTTTTTTTGTAATTTTATGTATAAAAAGATTATGTTATGATGTAATATATTTACATTATGAGATTGTTTTATAAATAAAAAGATTATATTTTCATATTATTTCTGTAATGAACATTTTTAGGAGATTCTTGTTTTAATAATATTTTTATTTTATGTATGTATTTATTTTATTTGTTTGTTTGTTTATTCTAACACTTAGTCATTACAGTTTTTTAATTTAAAAATTTCATATAATTTTTATAATTAATATAATTTTTCATATATATATATATTTTTTTTTACTAATATCAGCACTACTACAAATGTATGTAATTGCACTTTGTGACGACTAGGCTTTTTTCTCATTTACTTTCCAGAAATGAAACATTCAAATTTATTCACAAAATGCATTTAACAAATTATTTCACAAATTATTAATTATTTTCACCTGCAGTGGCTGGTGGGAAGTTGTTTTGTTTCATCTCACGGCCACAAGAGGGCGTCATATCATTTTTAATATGTGTCCTGATGACATTAACATTAACATTTACTCATTTAGCAGACACTTTTATTAAATCCTTGATTAAATATTGTCAGAAGGACCTACTAAAAACTAGGAAGATATTAATTCATTATGAAAACTGAAGCTTGATAAGGAACAGTATCGAGGGGTGAAAACCAGAAAGGCATAAGTGACATTTCACCAACTTTACAGGAGGGCCAAAACAAATGTTTACCATAGCTTGATCTGACTTTGTATACTGATTTCAGTCGTTTCAGTCAGATGTACTTTTGCCAGTAGAAAGAGCTCATCAAGAGCTTTCATTTGATATTTTTATCTCCATTTCACCCAAAATGTCACTTACGCCCTTCTGGTTCTCACCCCTCGGTATGCCCAAAACATCATGTGAATGCATTTCTAAATGACGCAAACAGTTTTAATCTTTAGAAAATCATTTACCTGAGTAAAAAACAATGTTTAAAGTCATATTTCTCATATTTAACTTACACTATTTTACATCCTACTGTATATAAAGCAATGAAGAGTCAACATTTTGACTGCCTTTTTTGTGAGATTCACCTGTGAACTGAATCATATGTATCCAGCACATGTTAAAGAGGATCAGAGCTGATTTTAGCATGACAGTCAGACACTGCATGTGTTATATAATCACCAGAGAGAGAGAGAAAGAGAGAT
Organism: Labeo catla; assembly: GCA_012976165.1. Classification (NCBI taxonomy): domain Eukaryota; kingdom Metazoa; phylum Chordata; class Actinopteri; order Cypriniformes; family Cyprinidae; genus Labeo; species Labeo catla. The sequence continues at coordinate 201,496 of VONZ01000547.1, read as the reverse complement.
GGAGGGAGGAGTCGTGTTTGCAGCGTGTATGATTATGTTTGTGTTTGACTCACAGATTCAACAGCAGCAGCAGATGTGTGTCATTTACTCTCTCTGTCTTTCTCCTGTAGTGTCCCTTCATTAGTCCAGCAGCAGAAGACCATACTGGGATTATTTGGAGAGGAAAAAGAGCAGATCTTCATGACCAAAGTTAAGGTAAGAACAGTGACATGAGAGTTTGAATGAAGATGCTGGATAGAAACACTCAGGACATAATTGAGAGCAAGAAAGTCATGAGAAAATTGTGGAAATTAATGTATAATTAAATAATAAAAATTAATATATTTTTGCGCAATTCTTTTTTTAATAATATTATATATTTTGATGAATAAAAAGATTATATTATGATTTAATACAATATACATATAATATACATATAATATAAAATGTATATTTTAATATTTGTTTCATTAATAAAAACATTACATTATGATTCCACATAAATATATTGTGAGATTATATTATTTTTATAATGAATATATATTTTTCTAATTATGCTAGAAATGCATTATTTATTTACTGCACAGTTAGATTATATTATGAATGAAAAGTCTATATTTTATGATCTTATTTTTATAATAAATATGTGTTATGTTTTATAATCTTATTTTATAATTAATATATTTTTCCAGTTATGCTAGAAGTGTTATTTTATATCACCAGTTAAATATTTATTTAATTTTGACAAATTATAAACGATATCATTAGAAAGAAGACCAAAGCCTTAAAATTAGTCTTTATTTTGTTATATGCAATGCAAAATCATTTTCTTAATATAATGAAAAATATTTAACCACCAACATTTTTCTTGTTTTAACCGTGCAACTCACTGATAATTAATATAATTAATTAGAATTAATATACATTTTTTTATATTAATGCTTAAAACAAATAAAAAGTTTAGTTGGGTAAGAAAATAAATTGAATTCAAGTCTTTTTGCTTCCCAAGTAAATGCATCTTGTTTTAAATACATTTGACTAGAAAACAAAATAAAAAATACTGATTAAACAGTGTTGAAATTCTTTCAAATTCATTATGCAGTGAAAACAAGCAACTGGGAATGTGTGTGAATCTTTTTTTCTTTCTTCCAGTGCTCTAGTTTCAATTACAACCACATAAGTGAGTTAAATAATGATGGTTGTGCATTCAGTAGTGCTCATATTGTCTTTATATGAAGATATTAATATAATTCACTTCCCTTCTTGAGCAGAGGGTGCGGATGGATTCCCATTGTGTTTGAATCCCTAAAGATTCGGTTCTAGTCAGAGTGTGCGTGTGTTTGAGAGTAAAAGAAGGAAACACACGGGGGCAAAGCAGGAATTGAGCTGAAACAATAGCAAACAATGAAACGCAGCTGACTGAAACACAAACCACAGGATGAGAGAATCACACAAGAGTGTTTCACCAGTCAGAGTCACTATTAAATGTGTCGTTTTGCATTTCCATGTGATCATATAACACTTTTTAGTGACTGTTAGTCAGGTTAGAGTTGTAAATAGGTGAGAAACATTTATTCTGTGTTTCTTTTCATTTGCTATATAGGATGCATAAGGCTAAAGAGGATTATGTGTAGCAGATCTTTCTCCTGCGAATCCTCCAACTCATTAAATCGAGTTACACAATCTTGGCCATTCGAACGCAACGTCACCAGCTTGAGAGAGAGAGCGGCGCGAGGGAAAATGGGTCATGTTCTCTGTTTGATCGCTGATGTTAGAACATGTGGGATGTGGCAGCTGTCAAACTCTGCATCCCGTTATAAACCTCAGATGTGTTCATTAAACAGAAACCTGCAAGAACTGTTAACCTGAGTGCTCATCGTGAGGGAAAATAATAATTCTCTGGGATTAAACGTGAAAAGTGTGTCACTATAAATAGATGTGATCCTGTCACACAACAGAACTGATGCAGAAAAGCCAGTGTGAAGACTAGCACTGACATAACCTGGTGAAATTGCCCTTTTGATAAGTGAATCATCATTGGCGCTGCTGGTTTCGTCTGTGTAACCTATCATTACTGGCTGTGTTTGTCATCTGTAGATGTCGTGGCACTCCACGTACAGAAGCTCCAAGTTCCGGCATGTTTATGGAAAAGCGGGAAGCAGGGAACAGTGTTATGAGGGAATTCCCATCACTCACAGCGTCCATGACAACCACTTCTGCGCCGTTAACCCCAAATTCCTTGCGGTGGTCACAGAGAGCGCGGGAGGAGGAGCGTTCCTCGTTATCCCACTTCATAAGGTATAGTTAACAACTGATCATTCACCTAACCATACCCTGCTTACCAAAGCAAACTAGTTTAACCAACCAACTGAAGGATAATCATTCTGTGCAAACCCAAGCAAACTAGTTTAACCAACTATTTAGCTAACAAATACACATTAAAATGAGCTAGTTTAACTAGATTAACCAATTGTTCAACTGACACATAACCTTACTGTTCATACGAAAAATAATAAATTTGACTATCCAAAGTAACCATACCCTGCTTACCAAAGCAAAATAGTTTAACCAACCACCTGAAGTGTAATCATACTGTACATACTCAAACAAACTAGTTTAACCAACTATTTAGCTAAGCATAAACATACTGTATATATAAAAACAAACTAGTTTCACTAATTTAACAACTATAAAACTAAAGTATAAACATATGTACAAATACACACTAAAATGAACTAGTTTAACTAGATTAACCAACTGTTCAGCTGAAGCATAACCATACTGTTCATACTAAAACTAATTAGTTTAATCATCCAAAGTATAGCTGTATTGTGCATACCAAAACAAACTAGTTTAACCAACTATTTAACTAAGCATAACCATACTGTATATACTAAAAGAAACTAGTTTCACTAGTTTAACAGCTATGAAACTCAAGTATAACCACGCTGTACAAATACACATTAAAATGAACTAGTTTAACTAGCTTAACCAGTTGTTCAACTGACACATAACCTTACTGTTCATACTAAAAATAATTAGTTTGATTATCCAAAGTAACCATACCCTGCTTACCAAAGCAAACTAGTTTAACCAACCAACTGAAGCATAATCATACTGTGCATACTCAAACAAACTAGTTTAACCAACTATTTAACTAAGCATAACCATACTATATATATAAAAACAAACTAGTTTCACTAATTTAACAGCTATGAAACTAAAGTATAACCATATGTACAAATACACACACTAAAGTTAACTAGTTTAACTAGATTAACCAACTGTTCAGCTGAAGCATAACCTTACTGTTCATACTAAAACTAATTAGTTTAACCATCCAAAGTATAGCTGTATTGTGCATACCAAAACAAACTAGTTTAACCAACTAACTGAAGCATAATCATTCTGTGGATACTCAAACAAACTAGTTTAACCAACTATTTAACTAAGCATAACCATACTGTATATACTAAAACAAACTAGTTTCACTAGTTTAACAGCTGTGAAACTAAAGTATAACCATACTGTACAAATACACATTAAAATGAACTATTTCAACTAGATTAACCAATTGTTCAACTGACGCATAACCTTATTGTTCATACTAAAACTAATTAGTTTAACCATCTTTCAAACTAAAATATAACCATAATGAGCATACTGAAACAAACTATTTTGACCAACCAAAACATTGTTATACTGTGCATAATTACACAAACTGTTTTACCGGTCTGTTAAAGCATAGACATACTGTGCATATGTAAAACTAGTTTAGCCAGTCAATTAACGTTTAATCATACTGTCCATGGAAATTAACTTGTTTAACCTACTTTCCAACTGAAGCATAATTATACTGTACTTAATAAAACAAACTAGTTTAACCAACTGTTCAACTAAGCATAACCATACTGTATATACTAAAACATACATAATTAAACAAACTAGTTTAACTAGATTAACCAACTGTGCAACTGAAGCATAACCACATTGTTTATACTAAAACAAATTAGTTTAACCATCCAAAGTATAGCTGTATTATGCATGCTATTACAAACTAGTTCAACAACTATACAACTAAAGCATAACTATAGTATATAAATACATATTAAAACAAACTAGTTTAACTAGATTAGCCAACTGATTAACCAACTGTGCAACTGAAGCATAACCTTACTGTTTATACGAAAACTAATTAGTTTAACCATTCAAAGTATAGCTGTATTGTGCATACCAAAACAAACTAGTTTAACCAACTAACTGAAATATAATCATACTGTGTATACTCAAACAAACTAATTTAACCAACTATTCAGCTAAGCATAACCATACTGTATATACTAAAACAGACCAGTTTGACTAGTTTAACAATGATGCAACTTATAATATAACCACACTGTACAAATACATACTAAAACAAACTAGTTTAAAGATTAACCAACTGTGCAACTAAAGCATAACCATACTGGTAACCAACATCATATTGTGGATACTCAAACAACTAGTTTAACCAGCTATTCAGTTAAGCATAACCATGCTGTATGTGCTAAAACAAACTAGTTTAACTATCCAGTCAATTAAAGCATAGTCATATTGTACATGTTAAAACAAAGTAAAACCATCTATTCAACTGAAGCATTACCATACTGTGCATACTACAACATTTATTTTAACCAACTATTCATCTGAAACAAAAAAGTACTGTGCATATCAAAACTATTTTAACAAACCAAAGTCATAATGTGCATAATAAAGTTAAAATGTGTATACTAAAAGAAACTAGTTTAGAAATCAAACTAGTTTAACCAACTATTCAACTGAAACATAACCATACTATGCATACTAAAACAAACTAATTTAACCAACTATTACTAAAATTAGTTCAAAACCAAGGCATAGTTATACTGTGCATACCAAAACAAACTAGTTTAACCAACTTTCAAACTGAAATGTAACCATAATGAGCATACTGAAACAAACTATTTTACCAACCAAAGCATTGTTATACTGTGCATAATTGCACAAACCGTTTTACCGGTCCGTTAAAGCATAGACATACTGTGCATATGTAAAACTAGTTTAGCCAGTCAGTTAACGCTTAATCATACTGTCCATGGAAACAAACTTGTTTCTTTCCAACTGAAGCATAATTGTACTGTACTTACTAAAACAAACTAGTTTAACCAACTATCCAGCTAAAGCATAACCTTAGTGTACTTACTAAAACAAACCAGTTTAACCAACTATCCAACTAAAGCATAACCATAGTGTACTTACTAAAACAAACCAGTTTAACCAACTATCCAACTGAGGCATAACCATAGTGTGCATGCAAAAACAAATTAGTTTAACTAAATTTTCATTAATTGAAGCAAAAATGTACTGTGCACAACTAAAATACTTTAACCAACCAATGAGTTAAAGTGAAGTTATAATGTGCATACTTAAAAAACTAGTTTGACCAAACAAAGCGGAGTCATAATGTTTAACCAACTTTCCAAATAAAGCATAACTACACTCAATACTAAAACAACCAACTTTACAACTAAAACTTTTAAACATACTGTGCAAAACTAATCAAAGTGAAGTCATAATGTGCATACTGAAAGAAACTGAAAGAAACTGGTTTAACCAACTATCCAGCCATACTATGCATACTAAAACAAATTAGTTTAATCATCCAGTCAGTTAAAGAGTAGTTGTAGTCTGCATACTAAAACAAACAAGTCTACCCTTGTGAAAATTAACCACAGTTTTATTGTATTAAAAGTGTTGTAACCGTGGTTTTTTGGCTTATTGATTACCATTTGTATAACGTCTCGGTTACGTATGGTAACCCTCGTTCCCTGATGGAGGGAACGGAGACGTTGTGTCGAGTAGTGTACGACACTAGGGGTCGCTCTTGAGAGCCCAAACACCTCTGACAGTTTTGAGAAAGGCCAATGAAAATTGGGTGTGCAGATTTGCATAGCTGACCACGCCCCGGACGTCCGGGTATAAATAGGGCAGTGTGTGCATCTGCTCACTCGTTCTGATCTGAGGAGCCGAGGGTCTCAACTCACTCAGAGGCGGTCCAGGAAGGTGGCACGGAAGACACAACGTCTCCGTTCCCTCCATCAGGGAACGAGGGTTACCATACGTAACCGAGACGTTCCCTATCTGTCGTCCACTCCGAGTTGTGTCGAGTAGTGTACGACACTAGGGGTCCCCGTAGAAAACCGCCACCTTACTGGCCGCGTCACGAGTGATAAGCGCAGAAGTAACAGGCAACGTGTTAACGAAGTGCAGCTCACCTCCTCCGTGACCATCCAACGTCCAAGACTGACCTGTACCAGGGTTCTGCAGCCGGGCCTTCCTCAGTAGAGCGGCCGAGTGTCTTGCGAGCGTTGGGAAAGCGCCTCCTCCCCGAAGGAAAGACGGCGCTACGGAGTTCACAACCTGCCCAACAGGGGGGGTACAAGTGACAACATTAAACATGGGGGCTGAGGTGGGACTCACACCGGGGGAGACCACCAGACTCAGACCCTAGAGACAAACCAGTCCTCAGGGGAAACAACGCACTACAGGAGTTATAGGTGGGGATACACACATGGGGCCACATAAGGAGCCACTACATATGGGGCACAATTCAATCAGAACAAAGGTGACCATACCTTGTGACCGAATTCGTAGCGAGTCCCTCCGCAAAACTCTGCCACGTCCAGAGGTGCCAATGATGGAGATGGTGTCAAGGGTTCACGCTAGGAAACCTACTGAAACTCAGAAGCGTAATCACCGTTAGGGGAAGCGCTTTAAAGCAAGCTCTACACCAACCAGAGAACTGAGTCAAGAGCTGGTATTCAAGACTCTAGCTGCCACTGGCTCCATGCGTAAATTGTAAAATCTGGCAAATGTGTTAGGTGTAGCCCAACCTGCAGCTCTACAGATGTCTGTTAATGAGGCCCCATTTGCCAGGGCTGCCGAGGCAGCGACGCCCCTAGTCGAGTGGGCTCTTACCTCCAGAGGGCAGGGTAGGCCTCTGGCCTGGTAGGCCACCCGAATTGAGTCCACCAGCCAGTGGGAGATCCTCTGTTTGGAGACAGCCTTCCCCTTCTGCTGTCCCCCATAACAGACGAAGAGCTGTTCAGAACGTCTGAAGGGCTGAGTGCGTTCCAAGTAGATGCGCAGGGCACGGACGGGGCATAACAAGGTCAGGTTGGGGTCATCTTCCTGGGAAGAGATAGCTTGCAAAGTCACCACCTGGTCTCTGAAGGGAGTGGTGGGGACTTTGGGCACGTATCCAGGCCGGGGTCTCAGGACGACGTGAGAATCCGCTGGTCCGAATTCCAGGCACGAACTGTTGATGGAGAGGGCTTGGAGGTCTCCCACTCTCTTTACCGAGGTGAGCGCAGTCAGGAGAGCCGTCTTTAGGGAGAGAGCATCGAGTTTGACTGACTGAAGAGGCCCCGGAGAACCACAGCAAGGTCCCAAGAGGGGATAAGATGTGGCCGAGGAGGGTTCAGTCTCCGGGCTCCTCTCAGAAACCTGATTACCAAATCGTGTTTTCCCACCGACCTGCCACCCACCAGGTCATGATTAGCCGATATGGCGGCCACATGAACCTTAAGTGTCGAGGCAGATAGGTGCCTGTCCAGGCCCTCCTGGAGGAAGGATAACACTGATTCGATGCCGCAACTCCGTGGGTCCCTTAGCCGAGCAGAACACCAGTTCACAAACCCGCGCCATTTAGAGTCATACAGCCGCCTGGTAGAGGGAGCTCTTGCCTGAATGAGTGTGTTCACCACTGATGGTGGGAGATCTCTGAAGTCCTCCTGGTCGCGTCCAGGGGCCACAGGTGGAGGTTCAAGAGATCGGGGCGCGGGTGCCAAATTGTGCCCTTCCCCTGGGAAAGGAGGTCCTTCCTCAGGGGAATGCGCCAGGGAGGAGCTGACGCCAGGAGAACCAGGTCCGAGAACCAGGTTCTGTTGGGCCAGAAGGGGGCTACCAAGAGGACCTGCTCCTTGTCCTCCCTGACTTTGCACGAAGTTTGTGCGATCAGACTCACCGGGGGAAACGCATACTTGAGCCGGTCCTTCGGCCAACTGTGTGCCAGTGCATCTATACCGAGGGGAGCCTCGGTCAGCCCGTACCACAACTGGCAGTGGGTGGATTCCGGTGAGGCGAAGAGATCCACTTGCGCCTGGCCGAATCGATCCCAAATCAGTTGAACCGACTGAGGGTGGAGCCTCCACTTGCCTCCGAGCGAAACCTGTCGTGACAGAGAATCGGCCACTCGATTGGCATCGCCCGGAATGTGAGTGGCCCGTAAGGACCTGAGTCTGTGTTGGCTCCAGAGCAGGAGGTGGCGGGCTAGTTGTGACATGCGAAAGGAACGTACACCGCCCTGGTGGTTGATGTAGGCTACTGTAGCCATGTTGTCCGACCTGACCAACACGTGCTTGTTCTGAATCATAGGCCAGAACCTCCTCAGAGCTAGAAGCACTGCCAACAACTCCAGACAATTGATGTGCCAATGCAGCCGGGGGCCTGTCCAGACCCCGGAAGCTGCCTGCCCGTTGCAGGTGGCACCCCAGCCTGTCCTGGAAGCGTCCGTGGTGACAACGACGCGTCTGGACACCTGTTCCAAGGGCACTCCTGACCGAAGGAACACGATGTCCGTCCAAGGGCTGAGTGTCTGGCGGCACGATGGTGTGATGTTCACCCGGAACGTGCCGTGGTGCCACGCCCTCCTGGGGACTCGGGTACGGAGCCAATGCTGCAGCGGTCTCATGTGCATCAAACCCAACGGCGTGACCGCGGCTGAGGATGCCATGTGCCCTAGGAGCCTCTGAACCTGTTTTAGGGGGACCACTGAGCCGCACCTGAGCGTTGCCACGCATCTCAGAACTGACTGTGCACGCTCCGGGGAGAGACGTGCAGACATGCCGACCGAGTCCAGTTCTACACCGAGAAAAGAGATCCTCTGCGCCGGGGAGAGTTTGCTCTTTTCCCAGTTGACCTGAAGCCCCAAGCGAGCCAAATGGTTGAGAACCATGTCCCTGTGTACGCAAACCGTATCCAACGAGTGAGCCAGGATCAGCCAGTCGTCGAGATAGTTGAGAATGAGAATGCCCATTTCCCTGAGGGGGGAAAGGGCAGCCTCTGCTACCTTCGTAAAGACGCGGGGCGACAGGGAGAGGCCGAAGGGGAGAACCTTGTACTGATATGCCCGTCCTTCGAAGGCAAACCGTAGAAGCGGCCTGTGTCTTGGAAGGATCGAGACATGAAAGTACGCGTCTTTCAGGTCTATCGCCACAAACCAATCCTGGAACCTGACGTACGTAAGAATGTGCTTGAGGGTCAGCATTTTTAACGGGAGCTTGAGTAGGGCCCGATTCAAAACCCTCAAATCCAGGATAGGTCTGAGCCCACCACCCCTCTTGGGTACAATGAAGTAGGGGCTGTAAAACCCTTTCTTCATTTCGGCTGAGGGGACAGTTTCTATCGCACCCTTCGCCAGAAGGACTGCGATCTCCGCCCGAAGAACCGCGGTGTTGGAGCCCTGGAACGAGGTAGTGAGAACACCGCAGAACTTGGGCGGACGACGTGCAAACTGGATAGCATAGCCGAGCCGAATGGTCTTGAGCAGCCAGCGGGAAGGATTGGGGAGATTCAGCCAATCCAGAAAGTTCTCCGCTAGGGGCCGCAGAGGAGTTACATTCGGCGTACCAAGGGTGGGGGAACCTTCGCTGGGAAAACAGCGTGTGGTCGGAGGTAAGAAGCCCCGAAGGCCACTGGCTGCTTTGCCCAGGGAGACCGAGCCGTGCGAGCTTAGCAGAGGATCCACCCGACAGGGGAGATCGTCTGACCAAGCCCGTTGTTCTAGAGCAGGAGGGAGCACAGAAGGTGTGTGACCGCATGCCCTGAACGGAGGAGACAGCATCCGACCATCGAGCGGAGGGTCGGGGGTGCTGTGTAATATGCCCAGAGAAGGAGAAAATTGCTCTTTTGTTGACCAAGTGGTGGCCGTCTGCGGGGTGGCAGACAGCCGGGTGGAAGCCGAATCCAGCGCTCGTCCCCTCGTCGAGTGTGGATCCGGACAGGCCAAACGATCCCTCCTCCCTGGGCTGCCCGTCTCAGGTACGCTTCGAAACCTGCCGGGGGTTCTTAGTGGCCTGAGGACGAGCTGGCGGTGCCACCTTCCTACGAGTGCTGGACCGTTGGGCGGGTCTGGCTGCAGACCCGGCGGGCTGCGGGGTCTGAGCCACCCTCGTAGGGGGCCTTCCACGGCGGGGAGCAGGCGGAGGCTGCTGCGTCGGCTGAGCTGGGCCGGAACTCGCTGCACGCCGAGGCAGGATGTGCTTGATGGCCTCCGTCTGCTGTTCCACGGTGGAGAACTGCTGGGCAAACTCCTCCACGGTTTCGCCGAAGAGGCCAGCCTGGGAAATGGGAGCGTCGAGAAAGCGAACCTTCTCGGCGTCTCGCATCTCGGCCAGGTTTAACCACAGGTGGCTCTCCTGGACCACCATAGTGGACATCGCCCGCCCCAGAGCTTGCGCAGTAACCTTCGTAGCCCGTAAGGCATAGTCGGTCGCTGAGCGCAGCTCGTGTAACAGCTCTGGGTCGGGCGCACCCTCGTGCAGGTCTTTAAGAACCTTAGCCTGATAGACCTGCAAAATCGCCATAGCGTGGAGGGCGGACGCAGCTTGCCCAGAGGCAGCGTAAGCCTTCGCTACAAGCGCAGACGAAAACTTACAGGCCCTGGACGGGAGTCTCGGGCGGCCCCTCCAGGAGGCGGCGTTTTGCGGGCACAAGTGCATCGCACCCGCTCTCTCCACCTGGGGAACCTCCGAATACCCCCTCGCTGGACCGCCATCGAGGGTGGTGAGGGCCGGGGAGTTAGCGTACCGTGAACGAGCCGACAGAGGGGCTTTCCACGATTTCGTCAACTCCTCGTGCACTTCCGGGAAAAACGGGACCGGGGAGGAGCGTGGCTTCGAGTCACGCCCCCTGCCCAGGAACCAGTCATCCAGCCTTGAAGGCTCAGGGCTGGGCGGTAGTGCGGCGGCCATTTCGGCGTCTGCCACAGACTGAGATTCAACCGCCGGAGCGGCGAACTCGGTTGTGACGTCAGCCTCTGACGGCTCTCCCTCCGATGCTACGGACGCTGCCTTTTCCTCAGCAGGAGCCCTGAACAAAAGATCCAGCCCATACTGAGACGAGCTTTCAAAATCGTCCGGAGACTCAATCGGTAGACACACAGGGTGAGCGGTTTGCGAGGACGCAACTGGCAAAACTTCGCTCAACACCTGCCGCTCTTCCTCGACGCACATCGCAACGGCCTCGTACCCGGAAGTAGAAGGACCGGAGCGGGAAGCCGCAGTGCTGACAACCTCCCTCAGCGAACGCTGCGTCAGCATGCTCACGCCCCAAGCATTGAACACAGCGTTCGTGCCGATCGTTCGGGGAAAGGTAGAATACGCACCCAGTAGGACACAGACGGAAAGGCATCGTGAAACACACAATCCGTCTGTGGAGCTCTTTTAGAGAAAATTTGCTCTCTGCAGAAGAGAATCTTCTCTTGAAGATCGCCGTCGACGCACCCAGGGGACTCTCACAACAAGAGCAGTGTCAGAGAGGGAGAGACCGCTGTCTGTGCCGTAGATCCAACGACGAGAGAGGTGAATGTTGCCGCTTCTCACGCAGAGACGCTGCATTCGGCTCCGAAAAACAGAACGAGTGAGCAGATGCACCACTGCCCTATTTATACCCGGACGTCCGGGGCGTGGTCAGCTATGCAAATCTGCACACCCAATTTTCATTGGCCTTTCTCAAAACTGTCAGAGGTGTTTGGGCTCTCAAGAGTGACCCCTAGTGTCGTACACTACTCGACACAACTCGGAGTGTACGACAGATAGGGAACCACAGTTACTAAAAATACCATGGTTAAACTATGGTTGGTGTAGCAAAAGTATGGTAAATGTGTGGTTACCAAGGTTTAACTATAGTAACCATGGTTTTTTGGTTTTATTTGTGGTAAATTCATGGTTAATTTTCTTAAGGGAAGTGCCTAATCATACTGTGTGCCAAAAACAAAAAACAAAAATTAATCAATTACCTAACTAACTGCATACTATAACAAACTAATGTAACTGACTAAGTGAAGCATAACCATACTGTTCATCTTTAAACTAGTTTGACCAACCAACCTAATGCAGCATAAACATACTGTAAGTACTAAAACTACCTATACGAAAATTAACCGTAGTTTTACTACAAATAAAACAAAAAAAAACCCTGATTACTATAGCTAAACCATGGTAACTAACCACAAATTAACCATGGTCTTGTTACACTAACCATAGTTTAACCATGGTATTTGTAGTAAAACTATGGTTATACAAATGGTAATCAATGCACAAACATATGGTTACTAAACTTTTACTATAATAAAACCATGGTTAATTTTCATAAGGGTAACCAACCGGAGCATAATCATTTTGAAAATACTGGAACAAACTGGTTTAACTATCAAATTAACTACACCATACCCCTGTTGTATATAATAAAACAGTTTATTAGTAAATTGACTAGTTAATCAATCAGTTGAAGCATAACCATTTAGTATATAGCCAAAAGTGCTAGTTTAACCATGTAACTAATTACACTTAGACATATTATGTATACTAAAACAGACTAGTTTAACCATTCAGCGAAATGCATCGTAACTGAATTACTAAAACTAGCTTAACCACCAACTAAACATAACCATACTGTATAAAACAAAACAAACTAGTGTAGCCACCAAAAGCAAGAGCATCTGTTATATACTAAACAGACTAGCTTACTCATCCAGTTAAAATGAAACACTTTTTAGTTTAAGTATTTACTTAAACTTCTTTAACCACCAACTAGAGCATAACTGTACTGGATGTAATAAAACAAACCAGTTTTGCCATCCAACCAGTTAAAACATACAGGTGCTGTGCATACTAGAACAAACTGGTTTAACTATCAAATTAATCACGACATACCCATACTGTATATACTGAAACAAACTAGTTTAATAAACCAATTGAAGCATAACTATTTAGTATATATGTAAAAGTACTAGATTAACCATGCAATCAATTAAAACCTAAACATATTTTATATACTAAAACCAACTAGTTTAACCATTAACCATACTGGAATTAGCTTAACCACCAGCTTAAGTGTAACCATACTGTATAAAACAAAACCAACTAGTTTAGCCACCAAAAGCATGAACATTTTTATATACTAAACAGACTAGATTTCTCATTCAGTTAAAATTAAACACTTTTTAGTTTAAGTACTTATTTAAACTACTTTAACCACCAACTAGAGCATAACTGTATTGCATGTAATAAAACAAACCAGATCAAATTAACCACAGCAAACCCATGCTGTATATACTGAAACAAACTAGTTTAATAAACCAATTGAAGCATAACTATTTAGTATATATGTAAAATTACTAGATTAACCATGCAACCATTTAAAACCTAAACATATTTTAGATACTAAAACTGACTAGTTTAACCATTAACCATACTAAAATTAGCTTAACCACCAGCTTAAGTGTAACCATACTGTATAAAACAACCCAAAGCATGAACATCTTTTATAAACTAAACAGACTAGATTACTCATTCAGTTAAAATTAAACACTTTGTAGTTTAAGTACTTACTTAAACTACTTTAACCACCAACTAGAGCATAACTGTACTGCATGTAATAAAACAAACCAGTTTAGCCATTCAACCAGTTAACACACACAGATACTAGAAAAAAATGGTTTAAGGATTTGGTCTAAGTACTATCACAGTAAAGTTGTTTGACCAGAGATCATGTGCAAATGCCATTAGAGACAACAGTAATCCATAAGCGTGTGTGTTCAGACACGTGTGTTCAGCGTTGGGAGGATGTATTGATATCAGTGTCTCTCTGGGAGTGAGAGATAGAGCCATGTGTGACTGGTACAGACGCTCAATCAGCCCTCTGTTAAGAGTTCTGATACTAGTTAGTTCAGTCTTCAGCGCACACAAACTCTACTGAATCAAAACCACATCAGAAATGTGTTTTACGAAACTAAACAGAGGGTAGTGAATTCAATTTTAGTGAATTAAACTTTTATTGCTCAGCAAATTCATAGTGGCTGTTAAAGACTTCTGTAGAACAACAAAGGATAGTATACAGCGCCATCTTGTGGTAACATAAAACACCACTACTAGAGAAAACATTTGCTACTGAGAGTTTTCTGTGTGACAACTAGCCCCGGTATGATTATGAGCTTATTTTGTCTCAGCCGGGGCGAATAGACCCTCATTACCCAAAGGTCTGCGGCCACCAGGGCAGCGTGATGGACATCAAATGGAGTCCGTTCATGGACAACATCATCGCGTCCAGCTCCGAGGACTGTACGGTGAGAAATTGACCAGTTAACCGTGATAATGATGGTGGTAACATTAATGCCAATGCAGCCGTGACCTTTGACCTCCAGGTGAGAATCTGGCAGATTCCTGACGGCGGTCTGAGGAGGAACATGACTGAAGCTCTGATGATCCTGATTGGTCACAGCCGGAGGGCGGGGCTTATTGAGTGGCACCCCACCTGCAGCGCCATCCTGCTCAGCGCCGGATACGACTGCAAGGTAACCAAGGCAACCAGAACTAACCTGCAGTGATGTGAATGACAAACCGTTGGTGATGTTTTGTTGTTTGCTTGACAGATTCTGATCTGGAACCTGGAGGAGGGCGTGGCTGTGAAGATGATTGACACCCATCCAGATGTCGTCCTCTGTATGTCCTTCAACACTGATGGAAGTTTACTGGCCACAAGCTGTAAGGACAAAAAACTGCGGATTATTGATCCGCGTTCAGGGAAAGTTCTTCAGGTGAGTGCAGATGTTATATACCGCAAAAAAATGTATTTGGAAATAAATGTTTTTTTTGTGTGTGTGTTATTCTTATATAACATTTTTTATCTTTTTAAATAAATATATATATAAATATATATGTCGCTGAATTATACTTTTTTATAGTTTTTATAGTTTCTATAATCCAATATTAAATCCATTTTCTTGGAAATAAATAAATATGTTTTTACATTAATCCTGTTTGGTGTAATGTAATTAAAATAAAAATATGTCAGTATTTTTTATTTAAAATAAAGCATTATTTGATATTTGTGTTTTATTTTTAGATTTATATTTTAAGTATACATTATATTTAACCATAAGTGTTTGTTTAATTATGTATATTATTTGTAAATAAATGCTATTTTTGCATTATTCCAATTTGGTGTCACAGAATTATAATATTTATTATTATTATTATTAAAATTATTATTATTATTTGTTTATAATAAATATTAACAAATAATTGTACTTTTAAAATATTTTAAAATAAACATTTCTATTTTATTTTATTTTTAGATTTATATATTAACTACATTATATTTTAACCATTTAATTATATTTTGTTAGATTTATGATAATCATAGAAATATACATATATTTAATTTAAAGTTTATTTGCTATTTTATTTTTAGATTTAAATTTTAACTATACATTATATTTAACTGTACATGTTTGTTTAATTCAATATATTTTGTTGGAAATAAATGTTATCTTTGCATCATTCCAGTTTGGTTTCACTAAACTGTATTTTTTATATTTGTGTATATACTTTTAATAATAAATAGAAAAATATTTCTATATTTTAACAAAACAATATTAATTAAAAATGTTATGTTTATTTAATATTTTGTATTTAATTTTTAGATTTACATTTTAACTATACATTATATTTAACTGTACTTGTTTGTTTAATTTAATATATTTTGTTGGAAATAAATAAATAAATAATCTTTGACAATTCCAGTTTGGTATATATATATATATATATTTTAATAATAAATAGAAAAATATTTCTATACCTAAACTAAAAAATATTAATTAAAAATGTTATGTTTATTTGATATTTTGTATTTAATTTTTAGATTTAAATTTTAACTACGCATTATATTTAACAACATGTTTGTTTAATTCAATATATTTTGTTGGAAATAAATAAATTTATTTTTAATTAATTAATTAAAAATAAATTAAATAATCTTTGCACTATTCCAGTTTGGTGTCACTGAACTGTATTTTTTTGTTTGTTTGTATATATTTTTTTTAATAATAAATAAAAAAATATTTCTATATTTTAACTAAAAAATATTTATGTTTATTTGATATTTTGTATTAAATTTTTAGATTTAAATTTTAACTATGCATTATATTTAACCGTACATGTTTGTTTAACTCAATATATTTTTTGGAAATAAATAAATAAATAAATTTATTTTTATATTAATTAAAAATAAATTAATTAATCTTTGCACCATTCCAGTTTGGAGTCACTGATTTTATATATATATATATATATATATATATATATTGGTATATTTATTTTTTTCATAATAAATAGAAAAATATTTCTATATTTTAACTAAATAATATTCATTAAACATGTTGTGTTTATTTGATATTGCGTATTTAATATTTAGATTTACATTTTAACTATGCATTATATTTAACTGTACATGTTTGTTTAATTCAATATATTTTGTTGGAAATAAATAAATAAATAAATAAATAAATAAATAAATGTATTTTTATATTTATTATATACTTTATATTTATTATTAATTAATTAATTAATTAATTAATAATAAAAAATAAATTAATTAATCCTTGCACTATTCCAGTTTGGTGTCACTGAACTGTAATTTTTTGTATATATTTATATTTTTTTTAATAATAAATAGAAAAATATTTCTATATTTCAACTGAAAAATATTAATTAAAAATGATATGGGGTTTTTTTATATTTTGTATTTTAACTATGCATTATATTTAACTGTACATGTTTGTTTAATTCTATATATTTTGTTGGAAATAAATAAATATTTTTAATAATACATATTAATAATTTAAAAAATGTTAGATTTATTTTATTTTTATATTTTAGCTGAGCATGTTTGTTTAATTTTATATAATGTGTTTATCTGAACAGGAAGCAGACTGTAAAAGCACGAGAGTGAACCGCGTGGTGTTTCTGGGTAATCTGAAGCATGTCCTCACCACAGGCGTCTCCAGGTGGAACACTAGACAGATTGCATTGTGGGATCAGGTAGGATCTAAACTGTTTAATATCACTTGGCTGAAATTAGTCAACAAATTCCTGCAGACATTTGTTTAAATATGCAGGAGGATCTGTCCGCTCCCATCACGGAGGAGGAGATCGACGGGCTGTCCGGTGTCCTCTTCCCCTTCTATGATGCAGACACACACATGCTTTATCTGGCCGGGAAGGTGAGCGACTCTCCTTTAAAACAACCTGAACTGTGCAGAACTGTGTGCGTAATCTTAATGTGGAGATCATCTCACATTCACAGGGAGACGGAAATATCAGATATTATGAGGTCAGTCCTGAAAAACCATTCCTGCAGTTCCTGATGGAGTTCAGATCGCCGGCTCCTCAGAAGGGTCTGGGTGAGTTACTGTCACCAAAAACATTTACAGATTACCACATAAATTACATTATTTTTGGGGCAAATTTCATTATCAGGACAAAAAAGAACATGCAAATGGACACATTTTTTATCTCACTATTTTATTTTAGTATTGAAATATAAGTACAAATATTAATAAACAAAAATGTATTCAAACTTTTCTAATTATTATTGAAATAAAATAAAATTACAACATAATCTGCAAGAAACTGAAAAATAAGTATTTTTAAAACTACATAATTTTATTGGAAATAATGGAATACAGTATAATGGAATATATAGGTAGCCAAATAAAATGAAATAAAGCTAATAAAGTGGTTATATATTATATAAATAATATAAATGGAAATAAATGTTATTTTTGTGTTCTGATTTGGTGTCGCAAAATTCTATATATTTTTCATTTTTATGATGATCATAAAAATATATATATATATAGAAAAATATTTCTGTATTTTAACTAAAAAAATATTAATTGAAAATGTTCTGTTTATTTGATATTTTGTATTTAATTTTTACATTTAAATTTTTATCTTTATTTTTATCTTTATTTAATCTTTATTTTTTTATTTATATTTTAACTGTATATTTAACTGCACATGTACAAGTTAAAAATAAATTAAAAATGACAATAAAACAAACTAGTAACTTGCTAATCATGTTAACATGCTAGTAACATGCTAATCATGTTAGAAACATGCTAACAAAATTCTAGTAACATGCTAATCATGCTAACAACATGCTAATAACTTACTAATCATTCTAACAACTTGTTAATAACTTGCTAATCATGCTAGCAACATGTTAGTAACATGCTAATCATGTTAGAAACATGCTAATAACATGCTAATCATGATAGAAAAATGTTAGCAACATGATAGTAACATGCTAAGCATGCTAGCAACACGTTAGTAACATAACTAATCTGTAACATGCTTAGCATGGTTGCATCAGGCTAATCATGTTACAAACATGGTAACAAATATGTTGGCTTTGGTGAGTAACATCTTAAGTAAATGACAGGAAAATCTAGAATGTTAGTAACATCTTAATGTAAACAACATGCTAGTAACGGTAATCATCTTAGCAACATCTAGTAACATCTAATCATACTACAAACATCTTAACAACATGCTAGTAACATGTTAGCATGCTAATCATGCTAGCAACATGCTAGTAACTTGCTAATCATGATAACAGCATGCTAGTCATGTTAGAAACATGCTAACAATATGCTATTAACTTGCTAATCATGCTAGCAACATGTTAGTAACATGCTAATCGTGCTAACAACATGCAAGTAACTTGGTAATCATGCAAGCAGAATGCTAATCATGAAACATGCTAACAACATTAACATGCTAGATAACAGTGCGTGCAACAGAATGTTAGTAACATGTTGTAACATCGTGCTAACAACATGCAAGTAACTTGGTAATCCTGCAAGCAGAATGCCAATCATGCTAGAAACATGCTAACAACATGCTAGTAACATGCTAATCATGCTAGCAACATGCCAATCATATTAACAACATGCTAGTAATATGCTAATAGTGCTATAAACATGTTAACCACAAGCTAGTAACATGTTAGCCATGTTAGAAACATGCTATCAACATGCTAATCAGGCAAGAAACATGCTAATAACTTGCTAATCATGCTAACAAAATTCTAGTAACTTGCAAATTATGCTAACAACATGCTAATCACGCTAACAACATTGTCATAACATAATCAGCCTATAAAAATACAAGCAACAAGCTAATCATGCTACAACACGTTAACAACATGTTAAATCATGTAAGCAATGTGTTAAATTATGCTAGCTGCTTTCATACTTTTACATCTGCTTTAAACATTCAGGCTAGGCTTTCTCAAGCCAACTTAAAGTTTGTTCTCAAACTTTACTCATCTAGTTAATATTGAAATATTAGTATGAACATTAATAATAATATAATAATAAACTAAATGAAATTATATGCTTCAGGGTCTTTCAAGTGATTATTCATGTAAAACAGAATTACAATAAAACTGACAAGAAATGGAACAAATAAAATGGGAAAAAAATAAAGTACAAAAGTAACCAAATAAAAATGCTAAAATGACTGTTTGATGTTGGTGTGCAGGTGTGATGCCCAAACGCGGCGTGGATGTGGGTGAGTGTGAGATCTTCAGGTTTTATAAGCTGGTGACTCTGAAAGGTCTGGTGGAGCCCATTTCCATGATCGTCCCGCGCAGGGTAAGCAAAACGTGACTTTACCTTTGAGCTTTAAAAACAAGATGAAATGAGATTCATTCATTGAGTGAATGCCAGATAATATCAAGTTAGAGTTCATTTGATCTAGATTCAAATCTTTGTGTGAGTAAATGTATTTCTGTCCGCCGCAGTCTGAGACGTATCAGGAGGATATTTTCCCAATGACGGCGGGCACAGAATCGGCCCTGTCGGCCGCCGAGTGGCTCAGTGGGATTGACAGAGGTGACGTCTTCATCTTCATGTAGTTTTAGGAATGAGTGGATAAATAAATATAATCTGAATTCATTCATGCGTCTGATCTGTGTGTGTTTGTACAGGGCCGCTGCTGATTTCTCTTAAAGAAGCTTATAAACGTCCAAATCCAGCAGGCCTCAAAGCATCCAAACGGGACAGACGGACAGTAAAGGGCATCGATCTGCTGGAAAACATTTCCCCAAACACAGACAAAGAGGTGTGTCTCTTTGGCTCATTGAGGCTGCATTTATTTGATCAAAAATGCAGTAAAAACAGTAAAATTCTGAAATATTATTACAATTCAAAACATCTGTTTTCTATGTAAATATATTGTGAAATGTAATTTATTCCTGTGATCCAATGCTGAATTTTCAGCATCATTACTAATACTACTTTTTCAGTGTCACATAATCCTTCAGAAATCATTCTAAGACGCTGATATAGAAAATCATTACTATGGCAATTTTTGGCCATATATATTGGGAAGTCAAACATTTCTTCAGGTTTTTCAATTTAGTAATCATGTTAAAAAAAGACACTTAAAATCTACAAGAAACAGAATAAATAAAAGCAAAAGAAGTACTTAAAATAAGAACAGAAGTATCCAAGTAAAATAAAACTAATAAAATTACTATTGTACTAACAATTGTATTTTATTTTATAATTGAATTTAGTTTATTTAATATTGAAATATTAGTATAAATATTAATAAACTAAATGAGATGATATGATGTTTCTGAATTATTCAAACATTGCTTCAGTTTTTATTCAAGTAAAATAAAATAACAATAAAATTTGCAAGAAATATAACAAAAACGTGATTTAAACAAATATATTGAAAAAAATGGAAAATAAAATTTAAAATAAAAAAGTGCTAAAATGCAAAAGTAGCTAAATAAAATTAAAAATGACTATTACATTACACATTTTTTATTTTATTAATTTAGTTTAGAATTAAATTGGTTTATTTGATATTGAAATATTGGTATAAATGTAAACTAAATTAAATTAGATGGTGTTTCTCAATTATTCAAACATTGCTTCAGGGTTTTTTTTAGGTTTTTATTCAAGTAAAATTAAATAATACAAATTACAAGAAATAGAACAAAAGATGTGATTTTGAAAATAAATTGAAAAAAAGGACAATAAAATTTAAAATAAAAAACAGAAGTAGCAAAATAAAATAAAAAATGACTATTACATTACACATTTTTTATTTTATTATTTTAGTTTAGAATTGAATTAGTTTATTTAATATTGAAATGTTAGTATAAATATTAAGAAACTAAATGTAATTATATGGTGTATCTCAATTATATAAAACATTGCTTTAGGTTTTTCAAGTTTTTATCCAAGTAAAATAAAATAATACAGTCTACAAGAAATAGAACAAAAGAAGTAATTTTGAAAAAAATAAAAATAAAAATAAATAAATAAAATACACATTTTTTATTTTATTATTTTATTATTTGGTTTACAATTCAATTTTTCAAGAAATAGAACAACAGAAGTCATTTAGAAAATAAAATTGAAAAAAAAAATGGAATAAATAGTCAAATAAAATACAGAAGTAGCAAAATAAAATTAAAAATGACTATTACATTACACATTTTTTAAATTTATTATTTTAGTTTACTTTTTTTTCCCTTGTTAACACATTTTCCCATATATATTGAGAAAATAAAGCTTTCTGAGTTTATTTAATATTGAAATGTTAGTATAAATATTAATAAACTAACGGAAATTATATGGTGTATCTCAGTTATTTAAACAGTGCTCCAAGTAAAATAAAATAATACAATTTACAAGAAATAGAACAACAGAAGTAGTTAAAAAAAATAAAATTAAAAAATAAAATAAAATACAGAAGCAGCAAAATAAAATTAAAAATGACTATTACATTACACATTTTTTATTTTATTATTTTAGTTTACTTTTTTCCATGTTAACATTTTCCCATATATATTGAGAAAATGAAGCTTTCAGAGTTGATGCATTATCTGTGTGCTTTACTGCCATCTAACGGTGAAACAGATGAAGTGCATCTACAGCTGGTTTCACATCTGGACAACAATCTTTTAAAGTTAACTTTTTTTAGCATATTTTTCACTAACGTAATTATAAATTAACCATGTACAAAGGCAAGTCTGAGTTTCTGCATGTGGGCTCATGCAAAAACTGTAATATTCAAACATGAATAAACATGCTGCATGAATATCGTGTTATTAATAGAGAATGAACATGTTTTTGTGACTGTTTTGGCCTGTTTTGAGTTTAGGTTTGGTTATTTTCTTATTTATTTTTGGGTTTTAACTTTATATTGTCGCCCATATAAAATTACCAGGGTGTTTTATTTTTCTGGAGAAACATCTGATACAGGAAATTGTCCATTTGCTCTCTTTTGATCTCTCTTTGACAATCTTTTGATGTCTAAAAAATGTCTTTTCTGTCTCATGAGCAGCTTCTGAAGATGGTCTACAAGCAGCAGGATGAAATTAGGAAACTCAAAGATGAACTCGGAGGAAAAGACGAGAGAATCCGACAGCTGGAGCTGGAGCTCAAAAACCTGAGAAACACGTGACGACCAAAACAGCTGCTTGATTTGTGTTAAGTTTACACTGACAAAAAGGAATTGTTTTATTATGATTTTATGGAATTGAATAAACATTATTGAAGATTGATGTACGTTTGTACTGCTGTCAGTACAAAAATATTTTGTTTTGTCCTGTAAAATACAGATGTACAAATGAAGTCTTGATATTTACAAGCGATTATGATTCTAACAGATGTTCTTCATTTGTTGAGGAAGCATATGAAGTTCTGGTTGTCTGTCAGCAGATGGCGCTAGAGGAGAGAGCAAACGCATTTCAAACTCTCTCAATCTGCTCTAGATATACATGAGATGTTCAAAATCAGTGATCGTGTTCGTCATTAATGCTGGCGTGATGTATATATGTATTTGTAAGTACTACATGACATGACATATTCCTACGAAATAAAATACTGCTCAACCACTTCTGACTATTTTTCTGAAAGTCGATTCGTGAAAATGAACAGTTGTGGAAGCCTTAACCAGGACCGGGAGCTGAAATCACAAATCATATGGTAAACTATAGGCCACACAAACCACCTGGAAAACAAAAGAAACTTATTGAAATACTAAATCAAGTAGCCGCTAATCTAATAACAAGCATTAGTTTTTATTTTTAATTCATCTTTCCTGCAAATGAGGTCAGAAGCATTTGTGATTATTACAAGGGTTTATGTTTTTTTTAAATGAATTATCTATGTAGGATTAGTGTTGGTAAATTAACCTGATTGCTAAAGCTGAGAAAAGAAAGTCCTTTAGCCCACTGTAATCATAAGCGACTACAGTTCTCTCCTTAAATATAAAGAGGTCAAACAACAGATCCAATTGCAAATGGCAATCAATCGCATTCAAAATAAGTTTTTGTGTGCATAATATATGTGTGTGTGTGGTGTGTATATTTATTATGTATATCCGCGAACCGAAATCCCGATCTGAATAATGATTCGCAAACCATCGTTTCAGATTGCGACTGCGGAACGTGCATCGCGAATCATTCAAATCGCGAAATGATTCGCGAACCGGCTCCGAAGCTCCGATCTAAGTCAAATGATTCGCGATCCGCGAACCGAATTCCCGATTTGAATAACGATTCGCAAACCATCATTTCAGATTGCGACTGCGGAACGTGCATCGCGAATCATTCAAATCGCGAAATGATTCGCGAACCCGCTCCGATCTAAGTCAAATGATTCGCCATCCGCGAACCGAAATCCCGAACTGAATAATAATTCGCAAACCATCGTTTCAGATTAGGACTGCGGAACGTGGATCGCGAATCATTCAAATCGCGAAACGATTCGCGAACCCGCTCCGAAGCTCCGATCTAAATTAAATGATTCGCGATCCGCGAACTGAAATCCCGATCTGAATAATGATTCGCAAACCAGATCGGAACTTCGGAACGCGAATCATTCAATTCGCGAAATGATTCGCGAACTCGTCATTCAATTTGCGAAATGATTAGTGAACTGGCGAACCTGCTAAACTCCGATCTAAATCCAATGATTAGTAAACTATCCGAACTCCGAAATCCCAATCAATGATTAGTAAACTATCATTTCAGATATGGACTTCGCAACGCGAATCGTGAATCATTCAATTCGCGAAATGATTCGCGAACCCGCTCCAAAGTACCGATCTAAATCAAACGATTTGCGATCCGCGCTCCTAAAACCATAATTTCAGAGCGCTACTTCACAGTGCAGATCGCGAATCATTTAATTCGCGAGATGATTCGAACCAGCTCCAAAATCTGAAAAGCTCCGAATCAGACGTCATAAAATGATTCGCTATGATGCTCGATCCGATTGAAGAGCTATGAAATATTTAATAATTCTGCGACTAACTGATTCGGAGTTTCGAAAAGCTCCGTTCGAAAGCTCCATTGCTATTCGTGCTTTTTAAAAATATCACAAGCCATGTCGAAATTCAAGAATGAATATGGCTCTTTTTTATCTGTTTTTTTTTTGCTACTGAATCGCTTTGAACTGAATGATTGAAGTCACGAGTTTGAATCATCGGAGCGGTTCCAGCGTAAATGACTCACTCAATTGATTCGGTTTGTATGTTCCTCCGCTTTTGGCGTCTTCAGTCATGTTTATACTACACCGTCACTACTAATACTGGCTTAGCTCGCTAGTTTTATGACATTAACTGAAATAAGCGAAAAAGGTATGATGTTTACAAATAAAATATCGATATTTCCATTCCAAAAGATGACATCCAACACAAATCTACGAACATATTCAGGTGAGGTAACCGGGTTTACTGCTAACTAGTGAAAACACTTTATTAATATGACGAGCTGCACCTCAAAATACATGTTAGTACATATTAGTATTTCACTATATTTGAAATAATTCGACCACTGCAGTTCAGTTGGTGACAGTTCAAAAGGAAATCAGTTTTTTTTTATCTTGTTTTTTATTTTGTGGATATTGTAGCTAACAGCTTGCTTTGTACATTCAGTTTGACAACAAAGAGGGTAAACTTTATTATTCAACTGAACTGTGCACGCATGTTTTAAACACTTCGGCTGGCATTTACGTCCTTGAAAGTGAAATTACAACAACAGTGCTTAAGTGTACTTTAATTGTTTGATCAAAATAATTGCTAGGGACAATTTAGAAGTTGCTGGATATTGCTAGGGACATGTCCCGATAGTCCCTACTAAATTCCACGCCCTTGATAAGTATTAATAGTCGTTCTAATTCTATGAGATTCAATTCAAGTTTGATGTAATGGTGCATTGGTGTGGACGCTAATAAAGGTATCATTATAGTTTGTGCTTAATGTGAACTGGCCTATTCTTCACTCCCTCACAGGGTTCAAAAGAAAGGTTAAAAAGGTCCAAGACGCTCTTATTTACCTCCAGGATTCGTGGCCTGAATGTGGATCTCTCACCTCATTTAGAATGAATGACAGATCCGTGTAAACAGACATTCAAGGTTTGCGTCCCACACGCAACCTCTCACAGCATGTGTCTTGGAACGCAACAGGAGCGCTTTGAAAACCCCTGCCAAAGACTTGCAGAAAATGTCAACGATAGCGCTCAGGTTTCACAAAGAAAGAAGAATTTCTATCATTTGTCTAGTTGTGGCCAAAATGAAATCACCTCCAGCTGAATATTTGAGGCTGGAAACCAATATCAGAAGACGAACATCAGCAATATCTTTTACTCTTTACTCTTTTAGAGCTATCATTATGTAGGGCCATTACAAAAAGAGAGTGCCTTGGGATACAAAATAAAATGTGAAAGAAATAGTTCATTATAAATTCTTTATATATTATAGTTTTATATGTAACCACTTTTTTCTGAACCATATATTCTTTCTTTAGAACACAAAAATTTGTATGATAAACAGGCCAAAATTTACTGAAGATCTAGTGTTTTAAGATACTTTATAAGTCATTGCACCATGCTTGCAAAGTCTGTAATGCATGTAAAGACAATTTGTATCTATAAAGAAAAGAGTATCTGTGGTCCAGTACTGATAATGTCCCTCAGACACATTGGCACACATTGTTCTGCTTTCCAGAGTTAATATGATCACTGTCTGCCAAGAAGACTATTACATTGGTGTAATCAATCCTTAAGACTGCAGACGATGTTGTGATGCCTTTGTAATGAGTTGGTGAGCTTTTAGATATGAGATGAGCTGGATAATGGCTTCATCTGATCTGAGGGACCAAATGAAGCTATATAGTTCATGCATAAATGTCAAAGACGGATCGAGAAGGCGCGATTGTCGGGTTACGCCCAATGGAAACACGATCGCCGGTGACATGATCTGCTTTCATTCGGCCGATTTGATGATTAGAGCGTTATCAGTGTCATTAGACGTCTTGGAAATGGCAAAAATAATGACCAGAGTGACTGATACATTGCATCATGGGAAATTGTTCAGACCCAGACGGCATAATTGAAGTAATAAGCTTAGCGAACATCAATCATAGTGACTGTAGACGGCGCTGGAAAAAAGATTAATGGCATCGCAAGTCTTGCAAAATAATAATTCGTCTTGTCTAATGCAAATACAATGTATGACACATAATCAAGTCGTTTTAAAGAGCAGTTCCTTTAAAATATACTGTCGAAACTTTTTTGAGCATGTGTTAGTGAGTTAGCCATGTTAGTTTGTGCTTCTTTGTCTCACCATCTCACATGCATCCTAAAAATATGCAAATTTACATACAACCCTAAAGAGATCATCTAACCACCTTCAAACTGCAAATTACAAGCTGATGAAATAATAACAGTTTTGCAGCATTTAATTTGATTGTAGATTGATTCAGATGTTCTCAGCGCAGTCTGATTTGATTTGCGGTGCCATTTCTAATACGTACGAGTGGGGACTTTGAATTGTAAAACTGAATGAAATATCTTGCACTTCTCCAGTTTCTATTATAAAGGTGAAGTGTGTCAATTTTTGCATGTTTATATACATTCTCGTAACCCACTGTATTATTTACAGGCTTATTTAAAGACAGTGTAGCAGACCTGTCTGAAAAGTGAATATGAGGTGCTCGACACTATAAAACAGTTTATGAGGTGCAAAAACGTTTTATTGGGAATATTTTCAACAGAAGAACGAGAGGGCAAGACGAGTTCAACAGGGCGTTTGAGGAATTTCTCAGTAGGTCGATATTCTGCGACTAGAGAAATGTTTTGAAGTTTGTGTTTCTTGGCAACATTTGATGATCTTTATGTTTAAGTGGTCATTCTTGGTTTGTTTTCATGCTTGAACAGCTGTAAGATTGTGATGCATGTATTTTACAGACAAATCCTAAAGGGAAGTGAGCACTTTGTGTGATAAAGCAAACAGTTGAAGTCAAAAGTTTACATATACCTTGCAGAATCTGCAAAATGTTAATTATTTTACCAAAATAAGAGGGATCATACAAAATGCATGTTATTTTTTATTTAGTTCTGACCTGAATTTCACATAAAAGATGTTTACATAAAGTCCACAAGAGAAAATAATAGTTAAATTTCAGTTGTCAAAAGTTTTCATACACGTGATTCTTAATACTGTGTTGTTACCTGAATGATCCACAGCTGTGTTTTTTTGTTTAGTGATAGTTGTTCATTAGTCCCTTGTTTGTCCTGAACAGTTAAACTGCCTGCTGTTCTTTAGAAAAATCCTTCAGGTCCCACAAATTCTTTGGTTTTTCAGCATTTTTGTGTATTTGAACCCTTTCCAACAATGATTGTATGATTTCGAGATCATCTTTTCACACTGAGGACAACTGAGGGACTCATATGCAACTATTACAGAAGGTTCAAACACTCGCTGATGCTTCAGAAGGAAAAACAATGCATTAAGAGCCGGGGGGTGAAAACTTATGGAATTTGAAGATCAGGGTAAATTTTACTTAATTTGTCTTCTGGAGAACATGTAAGTATCTTCTGTAGCTTTGAAGGGCAGTACTAAATTAAAAAAATACGATATTTAGGCAAAATAAGAAAAATATACACATCTTCATTCCGTTCAAAAGTTTTCACCTTAATGCATTGTTTTTTCATTCTGAAGAATCAGTGAGTGTTTGAACCTTCTGTAATAGTTGCATATGAGTCTCTCAGTTGTCCTCAGTGTGAAAAGATGGATCTCAAAATCATACAGTCACTGTTGGAAAGGGTTCAAATACACAAAACTGCTAAAAAACCAAAGAATTTGTGGGACCTGAAGGATTTTTTTCTGAAGAACAACAAGCAGTTTAACTTCAGGACAAACAGGGAAATCACGAGCAACTATCAATAAACAACAACAACAAAAAATCACTCAGGTAACAACACAGTATTACTAATCAAGCGTTTGTATGCTATTATTTTCTCTTGTGGACTATACTGTATGTAAACGTCTTTTATGTGAAATATCTTATTCAGGTCTGTACTGAATAAAAAATAACATGCATTTTGTATAATCCCTCTTATTTTGGTAAAATAATTAACATTTTGCGGATTCTGCAAGGTGTATGTAAACTTTTGACTTCAACTGTATATGTCTGCATTTCCTATAAGCACTGCATCAGTTTTCCTGTTTATTTGATAGTTTTAAAGCTGTGTGTTTTAAAAATCTATTAAGTTATCCACACTTTTATGTTTTAAAAAGTCATTAAACAGTATGAATTATTATGCAAACATCACTGGTTTGTGTTTATGAACTGAAGCGAATTCTCTTCAATCTATTTTAAATCTCTTCCCAACAGGAAATCAGATTCCAAATTGAATTCTTGAAGGTCACCATCTTCAATACTGGATTAAAGGCCACTACGTTGACCCGACCAAGATGACATCGGATGAACAGGAAGTGAGTCTTGAAATATCCTTTTCCAGGCATTGTGCTTGACGGCATTTGCTTTGAATTAAAGAATGTGTGGAAGGATGTACCTTTAACCATACATTCAAGGTTCAGACGAGCACTGGCACTGTTGACCGGTAGCTACTATTGTGTCTTCTCAGATTTACCCTGCTGAATCGATATCATTTGTCCTAACTAACCTCTATGAACTTTATTAGGTGGATCATTCAGTCTAATGTGCTTTTATAACTTTATTACATCTCTTTTGCGGCTGGCATCTTGTTCCCAGTGTGCCATTGATTTGATGTCCAAGGTATAAATTGGCAACAGTAAAATCTGATGGGAAATGGTACATTTTATGATCTCGCCGTGTTCTTTTGGAATGTAATATTGGGTCATGAGCTGTGGAGGTTTTGTGGGAACATTTCAAAATGTCTCGGCTAATCTGTTTTATATCTGTAATTAAATACTAATATTTAATAAAAAGGGGAGTTGGCTGCTGCTGGTGCCAGTCAATTTTACCCAAGTGTCAAGGCTTATTTCTTCCAAAAATGAAGCAATCCATTCTGATGTTCCTTTTCGTACTGTACCAGGGACGAGCTGGATTAGATTTTTTCATAATTCACTCATTAAAAACATGCTGGCAAATATGTTTTTTAATTTAAAATTCAAAATAGGGTTTTAATCAATCGTATATGGTGCTTAAAGTGCTTAAAGTTCTTGAATTTGACTTTTTGCAATTTAAGGCCTGGAAAACCCTTGAAAATGGCAATATTCCAGAAGAGGTACTTGGAAAAAGTGCTTGAATTATTGAAAGACAATGTATCTATGAAATAAGTCTTCAACTTTTATTTCAGTTAATGTTATAAAAATGTCATGTGTAAACATGGCGGAAGATGCGAAAAGAGGAACGGATGAACCGAATCAATTCATTTGTCATTTACCCTGGAACCGCTGAGATTGATTTCAAGCGAATCACTAGCAAATTAAAAGAGACATCCATTTTCGAATTTCAACATTGCTTGTAATGATTTTAAAAAGCATGCAGTGATGTGTGAAACAGCTTTTCGAAACTCTGTCTGCCTCTGTCTAATCCATTGCGCCGCAAAATGATTCACTGTTTCGAATCCCTCCAATCTGATTGCAAATCATTTGTTTCAGATCGGAACGGGTTCATGAATCATTTTGTGAATCGAATGATTCAAATCAAATGATTCGCAATACGCGATTTGAAGTTCCAATCTACATCAAATGATTCGTGATATGCGATAGGTTAAATGATTCGTGATCCACGCTCCGAGTCTTGATCTGAAATGATGGTTCGCAAATCATTATTCAGGTCGGAACTTTGGAGCGTGGATCGCGAATCATTTGATTTACATCGGGACTTCGGTGCGGGTTCGTGAATCATTTGTTTCAGATCAAGATTTCGAGGCAGTTTCAGGAATCTTTTTTCTGATTTTTTTTTTCCCCCTCAACAGTAGAAAGCATCAAACTATTAAGGCAGTTCAGTTATTAAAACAAAACAAAGAAAAAGGAAAGAAAGAATACACAAATACAAATCTCTTAAGAAAATTAACCATGGTTTTACTATAGTAAATGTGTAGTATTGTAATACTTTAGTAGTAATACTTTGCATGTGCTTCGCTTTATTTTTGCCGTTTTGTTTTCTTAGTATGTTTTTATTTATCTATTTCTCTTTTTTTGAATTTGTAAAAGAAGACATTTGATAAGTGGGATTTCTGATTGGAGTCCATTAAAATAAAAAAAGGAGCACTTGAAAAGTCCTTGAAAATTCTGAAATTTCATTCACAGTATATGTACGAACCCTGTTAAAATGTTGAAATGTTTTATTATTTTTTAAATTCATTATTTATTTTATTAGGCTTACTGTATTAAATGTAAAATTAAAAAATACTTTTTATTTTATTTTATAGTCTTAATTTTATGAGAAAGAAATTCTGAAAACCGCACTGTTAACTTCTGTAAATGAAAATCACAATGGATTAGTAACATTATAAAGTTCAAACTTTGGTTTTACATCAGACTGATTTATATATCAAGCCATAACAGAACGATATTATACGATCAGGTGCAGTTTATTCTTTCAGAATGAAATACACAGAGCCTGCAGCTCTAGCTGATATTTACAGAGATGAGGGGTTTGTGATTTATTATGGAGGAGAAAACATCATGCTTTACATGCTGATGCTGTTTTGCAGGGGAGAAAAATGACACTGGGCGTCGCAGATGGGTCTATCCATCACTGACGTGCCAAAACACAGACAAGATTGAGTCTGAAGTGTCCTCAGAAACACCTGTTACTGCAAAATGCCATGTTTGCATTATAATACAGAATCAACGCTGCTTCTGAAACTTGCTCCCTGGTGAGTAAACAGACATTAGGCTTATTGAACTTGTGATGAAGAATGGATTGAAACATTAATTATTTTCATTCTTTTTCTTTCCCTAATTTGTACTGATGTACAGTTGATTAAAAACCTGAAAACAAGAGATTTTAGCATTGACATACTGAAGGACCAGAGTTGATGCAGACGTGACCCGAAAGTTATAAACCCTGACAAATCGAGAGCGATAGAGAGCTGATGTGATGTGTCTCTCTCAGTCACCCGTGAAATCAGTCAATAAACACTGGTTTCCTCACTCCCGTCTTGTTTTTCCTTCTCTGTTTGTGTTGGCTGGCCTCAGTAATGACCATGCTAGGCACGAACCCTCAATCCAGCGTAAGGTCAATGTTCCTCAAAGAGGCACTTAGCGACCACGGCACGCTGGGATACTGTAGGTGTGCCGTGAATATTAATGACCGTCTCTGCCGGTCATGTGGAGTTCTGAGAATCGAGGTCAACAGGCTGAAGTTGTGTACGCCAACATCTGCAGATGAGAAGAAATCTGGTAACCGGCCACAGTTGAGTAATCTCAAACCATGTGACTGACAGAATGAAAGCAAGGTGAGACAGTGAAAGAAAACAAGGGCACAGTAAAGCAATATCTTGGCAACCATCCTAAACAGTCGTGTATTATGATGGTATGTTTTCAGGAAAAGTAAAAATCTCTCTCTCTCTCTCTCTCTATATATATAGAGTATACAGTATGTATATTTTATTAGCAGTATGTTTAAAAAAAACTTTTAAAGGAGAAAATCTCCCATTGACTTGCAGTGTTAGAAAGTTTATCAAAATACAGTGCTAATGATGCCATTGTGTTGCTAACAACATGCTAATTGTGCTAACAATGTGTTAAAACATGTTAGCAACATGTTAATCATACAATCAGTGTGTCAAAACATGATAGCACCATGTTAAAACATGATAGTAACGTGTTAAATCATGTTAACGTGTTAAAACGTTAACAATGTGCTAGCAACATGCTAATCATGTTAATAATGTGCTAGAACAGGTTAGGAACATGTTAAAACGTAACATAAGTCATGTTAACAATATGCTAAAACATGCTAATCGTGCTAACAAGTTAAGAACATGTTAAAATGTAAGTAACTTGTTAAATCAACAACATCTTAAAACATGCTAATAACATGTTAATTATGCTAGCAATGTGCTACAACAGGTTAGGAACCTTTTAAAACATGTTAGTAACGTGTTAAATCAGGTCAGCAACATGTTAAAACATGCTAATAACATGTTACGTATGTTATCAGTGTGCTACAACAGGTTGGGAGAATGTTAAAATATGTTAGTAACGTGTTAATTAAGGTCAACAACGTTAAAACATGCTAAAATCATGTTAATTTTGCTAACAATGTGCAATAACAGGTTAGCAGCATGTTAAAACATGTTAGTAACATGTTAAATCGTGTTAATAACATTGAAAAAAATTAATGTGTTAAAACATGATAGCAACATGTTAACCATGCTAACAATGTGTTAACACATGCTAATCATGTTAACAATGTGCTAAAACGTTAGTAACGTTAAATTAACATGTTAAAACATGCTAACAGTGTGTTAAAACATTGGATCAACATGCTGATCATGCTAACAATGTGTTGTTGCAACATGTTACAAAACGTTAGTAATCTGTTAAATCATGTAAACATGCTAAAACATGTTAAAACATGCTAACAACATGCTATTGCTGTTAACAGTGTGTTAAAACATGTTAGCAACATGTTAGTAACGTGTTAATTAAGGTCAACAACATGCTGAAACATGCTAACAACATGTTAGTTTTGCTAACAATGTGCTACACCAGGTTAGGAACCTATTTAACATGTTAGTAATGTGTTAAATCAGGTCAGCAACATGTTAAAACATGCTAATAACATGTTAATTATGCTAACAATATGCTATAACAGGTTAGGAGAATGTTAAAATATGTTAGTAATGTGTTAATTAAGGTCAACAACATGTTAAAACATGCTAACATTATGTTAATTTTGCTAACAATGTGCTATAGCAGGTTAGCAACGTTAAAACATGTTAGTAACATGTTAAATCGTGTTAATAACATGTTGAAAACAGTTAACAATGTTAAAACATGATAGCAACATGCTGGTCATGTAAACAACGTCTTAACATGTTAACAAAATACTAATCATGCAAAATGTGCTAAAACAGGTTAGCAACTTGTTAAAATATGCTAACCATTTGTTAAAACATACTAGCAACATGCTAACCATGCTAAAAATGTGTTAAAACAGGTTAACCAACATGTTAAAACATGCTAACCATGTGTTAAAACATGCTAGCAACATGCTAATCATGCTAACAATGTGCTACAACAGGTTAACCAACATGTTAAAACATGTTAATGGTAACAGTGTTCTAAAACATGTTAACATTACATTAAAACATGTTAGCAACATGCTAATCATGGTAACAATGTGTTAATACATTTTAACAACATATTATGATAATGTGCTAAAACAGGTTAGCAACATGTTAAATCATGTTAACATGTTAAAACATGCTAGCAATGTGTTAAATCATTCTAGCAACATGCTAAAACATGTTAGAAAACATGTTAAATTATGATAACAATGTGCTAAAACCTTTTAAGCAATTTGCTTAAACATTTTAACAATGTGCTAGAACATTGGCTTCGAGTAACATCTTCAAACTTCAAGCTTTTTAAAGTTATTTCAAACTTTCAGACAGTTTTGTCAAGCCAACATCAATGTTTTACAAACTTCACTCATCGAGTTATTATTGTGTTTGTTCATAGTTTTATGATGAACACAAATAAACTGTCAGTTCCATTTACAGTGTCAACATATTTCAACAATTATGATTTCAGCATATTTCCGGTTGAAATGAAATTAAAAGTACACTTCTGTTAGCAGAGTTGTTGAATGCAACAGGCATTAAAGTTTGTGACAGTTTTTACATCAACAGTTGTGCAGATGTTCTCACACAGGCTGAATGAAATGTGCAGCACGTCGACTCGTTAATCATACATTTCTGATACATCTGCTCGTGTTCTTTTTGAAATGTAGCACAGGGTTATTTTTCAGCACAGAGTCTAGGATTGTTTGTCAAGTTAATGAGAGGACGAAATATATTACACTCTGAGAAATACGCGTGTGCGTTTCTTTAAGCATTAGTGTGTAAGTATAACCGAGTTTTCCCCAACTTTGCCTCAAGGTGGACTTCATCATGAGTTTTCACCGATTGCTTTATGAGACAGCCTATGATAAACGAGGGCTATCTGAGGAAAACGGAAATCAAATTACCCCCGACAGGCAATCCAAATGCCCGCTAGCGCTTCCGTTGAGTCAGTAGCATGCTGTTGAGAATGAGTACTGCTCACAGATAATCAGTCAGGTAATAGTTTCCCATTCTTCAGAAATCCCAGCTGTCTGTTTGGCCCTCTTTGTGCTGCATTAGCAGAGGGACGTCCGCTGTATTACGCAACCTTCTCAATGAAGTTTCAAGGATTTGCGCATTAGCTTGTTCATTTTTGCCTGATTGCTTATGTTTCAGAGGCTTCTCTTTTAGATCTACGAGAACAAACTTCAGACAATATTTTGATGCATTATGATGCAAAAAACAGCCAAACCCAGTGTGGGTAGCTTGTTTTTGTCCTAGCGTCTCCAATATGCTATATATAATTTGTATTGATTAATGTAATGAAAAAATAAATGAAGAATGTCTTGGCAGACATTTTACCTGAGACTGTTTGCAATCAGTCTCCTTCACATGCAGCTAATGGTTGAACATTTAGCACTGATAGCGTGAGTGCAGAGGAAGATGGAACAAACAGGTGGATGAAATGTTGTCCTCAGGAGATCTTTGCTCTCTCATCACCAAAACAAATCCATAGCAGATGGCTAATGACAGACAGACAGAGCAAAAACAACACTCCATACAGGAGTGAACTATCAGGAACACTGGAGTGAAAAAATCAAAACACCATATCACGCTGTTGCTGTGCTTTGTGCATGATTAGTATGTTGCTAGCAGCGTGTTTTAGTATGTTTCTAGGTAGTGCTATTAATATGTTGCTGAGCTGTTCAGAGTGTTTTAATGCATTGCTATACTGTTCTGAGTGGTTTTCAGTGTGTTGCTGTGCTGTTGCTATTAGAGGTCGACCGATATTGGATTTTACAGATAACGATAACTAGGTTGGACCACACTGGCCGATACCGATACTCTACTATTTAAAAAAAAGTAGCCTACTGAACCATACTTTGTTTTATCAATCTTAATGTTACAAATGGACTCATATTGTAAAGTGTTACCATTACATCAACAATCAAGCTAAAGATGGCCATCTTTAAATATCTGCATAAAGGCCACAGTATTGAAATTGCATACATATGGATATTGTGTACTTTTACAATTTAACTGTTTCTCTTCTAGAACATTTGTGGTTATCTAATCAAAATATAAAAACATGTTAGTCACACAACGGGCAAAATTGCAGCGCTGTGTCTAGAAGAACTCGCAGCTATCTGGTATCACACACACTGGTCACATTCAATTCAAGCAGCGGTCTACAAGACTTTATTTGATCACCAAATGGGCAAAAGTACTGCCGTCCTTTCTCCACTAATGCAGCATCTAGTCAACAAATTCATCGCTTAGTAATGACATAAAAACATGCACTACAGTATACTGTACAAACCGCTTTGTTGTCGATGTTTTAAATCCGCCTTTGAAGTTTCCCACTCTGTGCAGTGCATAGTGTAACCTGTCTAAAGAAAGTGATTTCCACCACTAGAGGCCGCTCTTGTGCTGTATAACAAAGACTATAGGGACTTTGCTGTATTATGACGACCTTCCCAGCCGCTCCAGCAACAGACTCCACCTGGAAAAAAACTATCGGCATAGATTTTTGCCGATAACCGATAGTTCCGCCAATCAACTATCGGTGCTGAACACTAGTGTGTTCCTGTGCTATTTCTAAGTTTTTCCAGAGTGTTTTTGTTTTTATGTTAAATGCTGTTAGTGTGTTGCTGTGCTGTTTATAGTGTGTTACTATGCTGTTTTAGTGTGTTGTGTTGTGTTGCTGTACTGTTGCTATGCTATTCTGAATGTTTTTTATGTTTTTATGTTAAATGCTGTTAGTGTGTTGCTGTGCTGTTCTAAGCGTTTTTAGTGTTGGTATGCTGTGCTAAGCTTTTTTGACTTGTGTGTTGCTCTGCTGTTGCTATGCTGTTCGAAGTGTTTTTAGTGTGTTGTTGTGGTGTTACTATGCGGTTTTAGGTGTTTTTTGGCGTTGCTGTGCTGTTCTGAGTGTTTTTGGTGTTGCTATGCTGTTGCTATGCTGTTTTGAGTGTTTTTATTGTCTTGCTATGCTGTTCTGAGTGGTTTTTAGTTTGTTGCTATGCTGTACTGAGTGTTTTTAGGGTTGCTATGCTGTTACTTTTCTGGGTGTTTTAGTATGTTTTTATGTTAAATTCTGTTAGTGTGTTGCTATGCTGTTCAGACTGTTTTAATGCATTGCTATTCTGTTCTGAGTGGTTTTCAGTGTGTTGCTGTTGCTATGCTGTTCTATGTGTTTCAGTGGTTTTCTATGCTGTTCTGAGTGGTTTTGGTGTGATGCTATGTGGTTGCTGAGTGTTTTTATTGCATTGCTATGTCGTTCAGATTGTTTTTAGTGCGTTGCTATGCTGTTGCTATGCTGTTCAAAGTGTTTTTAAGTGCGTTGCCATGCCGTTGCTATCCTGCTCTAATTGTTTTTAGTGCATTGCTATGCTGTTGCTATGCCATTCGTAGTGCTTTTTAGTGTGTTGCTGTGCAGTTGCTAGCTTGTTCTGAGTGTCTGCCAAATGGAGTTATCCATTGAGACTGTAGATATGGACCAGATCACTCCTACAATATAAGTTTGTTGGATTTATTTTACATATTTCCGTTTTTTTATCCTACAATCAATAGTAAGTAGGGAAGCTTGACATTAGATAACCAATAATACTGATTTAATAGTTGTGTAACCAAACAGAAATGCATTTTGTTTACTCTCAAGGCTAAAATAAAAGACCGAAGTATCTGCAGCCAATTTAATAATAAACTGTTGTTAGGGGATTAGGACATTATAATAGCCAAAATTTAGACTTGCGTCACCATTTAATGTGTGACTGGACAAACACCACAATAGTGTTTATATTTATGAAATATTATTAATATGACCTGACATCGCCCTTTCATGGATGTAAAACTGCTGGGAGACATTTTCACCATTTCCACACGGAAAGGGACATAAAAGAGAAGCCATCACATGAGCAGGACACGCAGATGGATGAAAATATGCTCAACAGATGGAAAAAGGCAAAAACTTGTAAAACTGACTGGGAACTGACAGTGTCCCATGGAGCCATTCACTGCATCTGAACTTCAAAGACACATCTGGATCGGCCCAAACCTCCTCGGAGAGACGTCCCCTGTGGACACAAAGAGATTTGACTCATTACACTGTTTCAGTGTCCAATGTCATGTCCAATGTCAAAAATAAAGCATCAGTTTACCAGGGAATGAATCTAGTTGTAATGAGGATGTTGCATCAGGTCAGTC
The DNA here is from genome assembly GCA_012976165.1 of Labeo catla. Taxonomy (NCBI): domain Eukaryota; kingdom Metazoa; phylum Chordata; class Actinopteri; order Cypriniformes; family Cyprinidae; genus Labeo; species Labeo catla. Next base: position 163,582 of record VONZ01000547.1, on the reverse strand, counting down.
TCATGAAGCCTGTTAGAACCATCTTCAAGGTTGTATTTCAACCCAGGATTAAAAGAATAAAAACAGTAAATTATGTGACTGTTAATCATATTTTTCTCCCAAATGTTCATTGTTTTAATGCAAAATAAGAAACAAAAATACATAGGATTTAAGAAGACTATACCGAAGCCTTATTGTGAGATTCGAGCATATTTCTCTTTGATGGAAATTAATGCAATGATCAAAAACTTTTTTTCCAGGCCGTATGTCATAAGCCTCCAAAGCAGTTTTGGTTTCCCCCAAAAATAGCAAATCTGAAGAGTGCATAATCTCAGAGCATATCCCTGCTGCACTGAAGTTAGACATTTGTCTGGTTGATCAAGCAGCGCCGCCAGCCTAGTTTAGCATCTCATGAGGCCCGCAGGGTTGATCCGCTCCAGACTGCCACTCGGCGATAGGATTCTTTCAGAAGAGCTTCTGTTTGGCTCAGATAGTGAAATAAAACAGAAAATGTGTTTACCAAAAAGTTCTGCCCGTCAATCACAATAACTAAACCTGAATCTCATTTTCTATAATGCACTCATTTTTTATATTTATGAAATTTTGAACGTATCAGAGGTGACGTGAATCAAAAATTAAAGACTAAATTTCCTTACGGCACATTACTGATCTCATTGTGCGTGCATTATGCTGTCATTGCATGTTATTCTGAATTTAAAAAATGTTTGTCTTCATAACATTTCATTGCTCTGTCTCTGAAATAACCTTCCTTTTCATGTGATGTCATTGTTTTTTTCCCAGCTATCAGGAAACATTCTCAGAACTTTGGCTAAAGTTCTGTCAAGGTTGTTTCAAAGTTATGAACAAATGTTCTTTCAGTTGGAGTTATCTGTTTTTTATTTAATCCAAGGGGGTAGGATTTAGTAGGGACATGTCACTAACAATATCCAGTAACTAATAAATTGTCCCTAGTTTAATTTTGATCAAACAATTAAAAATGTGTGTTTGGAACCATTGTTGTTTTAATTGTGTTTTCAAGGACACACATTTAATCCATGTGCGGAGTAAAAACTTAGAAGGTTTAAAACATACATGCACAGTTCAGTTAACCCAGTTAAAACTGAATGTACAAAGCAAACTGCTAGCTGAAATATCCATAAAATAAGAAACAACACTGAAATGTGTGGTTTCCTCTTAAACTATCACTAACTAAATTAAAATATAGTGAATTAAGCTACAAACTCGGTCATAATGCACAGTGTTTCCATCTAACATATATTTTGAGGTGCTGCTCATCATATTAATGGAGTGTTTTCACTAAGTAGCAGTAAACCAGTTACCTCACCTGAATATGTTTGTGGATTTGTATATCTTTGGAATGGAAATGGTAATATTTTATTTGTAAACATCACACTTTTAAGCTTATTTTAGTTAAAGGAGAAATTTACAGATAATATACTCACCCCCTTGTTGTCCAAGATGTTCATGTCTTTCTTTCCTTAGCCGTAAAGAAATTGTTTTTTGAAGAAAACATTTAATTTTTTTAGTTTGGGATTTTTCTCCATATAATGGACTGATATGGTGCCCCGAGTTTGAGCTTCCAAAATGCAGCTTAAATGCAGCTTCAAACGATCCCAAATGCGGTTGTAAACTATCCCAGCTGATAAAGAAGGGTCTTATCTAGTGAAACAATCGGTTGTTTTCATTAAAAAAATACAATTTAAATACTTTTTAATCTCAAACGCTCATCTTGTCTTACTCTCCCTGAACTCTGTGTATTCTAGTTCAAAAAGGTAAAACATCGAAATAGGAGGATTTTGAAGTTGAGGAAGAACATGAGATAGGAATTTTTTGACATACCCTAACTGTCATGAACCGGAAAAAAACAGTCCAGGCAGAGCAAGACAAGATGAGTGTGACATTAAAAAGTATATAAATTGTATTATTTTTATGAAAATAACCGATCGCTTCGAGAAGTGTAGAAACAGTCAAACTGATTCAACTGAGTAAGTCATTTACGCTGGAACCACTCCAGTGTAAACCAAATCAATAGAGCCATTCATTTTCGAATTTCGACATCGCTTGTGATAATTGTAAAGAGCATGTATAGTGATTTGTGAAACGGAGCTTTTCGAAACTTTAAATTACCATTACCAACATTTGAATAACTATTGTGTCGCAAAATGATTCACTGTTACAAAAGCACTTCAAATCGCATATCACAAATCATTTAGATCGGGACTTCAGAGCACATAACGCAAATCATTTGATTTAGATCGGAACTTCTGAGCAAGTTTGGGAATCTTTTGATTCAGATCGGAACTTAGGAGCGGATTGTGAATCATTGCATGAATTGAATGATTCGCTCCATAGTCTCGATCTGAAATTATGGTTTGCGACTCATTATTAAGATTGGAACTTCGGAACGGGTTTGTGAATCTTTTGATTCAGATCTGAACTTCAGAGCATGGATCGTGAATCATTTAATTTAGATCGGGAACTAGGTGCGAGTTTGGGAATCATTTGATTCATGTCAAGACTTGAAAGCGCGTATTGCGAGTCATTTGATTGAGGTCGAGACTTTGTAGCGCAAATCTTTTATTCATATTTTTTGTTTTTTATTAAGCAGTACAAAACATTAAAACCATTAAGGCAGTTAAAAAAAACAAAAACAAAGAAACAATTATAATATAATATAATTGTTTATATAACAATTATAGTAAAAGTGTAGTAACCATGGGTTTAACAGAACTTTGGATAGTTTCCATATACTTGTCTAGATCAACCAAAAAAAACAAAAAAAAGAGAGAGAGAGGTTTAGAGCCAAATTATGTGTGAGAATGAAATGAAATTAAGCTAGCAAGAAAAACAAATTAAGTTATATTTTCGTAAGCTCTCTTTGGAATAGTCAAACAATCCAAAGAAATCATCTTTAAAACAGGAAGAAAGGTCACTTACAAAATGAGATTGGATGAACAAACAAACAAAAAAGAAAAGTGACAAATACAGCAACTCACTTCAATGTCTGATTTATAAAGACGTCCATAAGCTTTTTGTGAAATTTGGATTAACTCAGTCTGTTGTTTGACCTCTTCATATTTAAGGAGAGAATTTTATCATTTTGCAAATATTATGGGAAAGTTATGCTTTTGAATGTTCTCTGAACCACCTAAATCTAGCATTAACAATTAAAAACACTGAAAACTATAATGTGCCAGAAAAAAGTTATGACTGATTTTTAAACGTGATAACAGATAACTTTGAACGAAAGTTCTATTAATGTTACTGGAAGAATGTTTTTGTTTAGAATTTTGAGAAAACCTACTGTACCATATGCTCACCTGCTACCTTATGTGTCCTCATACTCCACCCATGTATTAAATGTACGTCCTTGAAAGTGAAATTACAACAACAGTGGTTCCATATACATATATTTAATTGTTATCCATATCTATTTTATTGTTATACAGTTTATGCAAACTGCACATCATGTTTTGTTTTTAACAGAATGTTTTCAAAACATACTGTAACCTAGCTGCAACACTATTAACTATTGTAAAAACATTTGTGCTTACTGGAATGAGCATTTAGCTTTAACTACGCTTGTTTAAACAAAGTTATCAGTTGTTTGAGAGGCGCAGAAGCAGGTTAACTTGTCAGAGCGATGCGCACGGCGGCCCCACAGCCACGTAAGCTGATGAAAGGTTGCGTCAAATTCTCTGAACCATTAAACAGAATTACAACCCATGTCGTTCAGAGGAATGACCGAGAGGAGCTTTGATTTGTGCTAGGCCCAGGAAAATATTTCAGGGGAGAGATCGGACAAATTAAGCTGCCATATAAAGCAACGTAAGAGCTTGGGCTTCAGCGATGTGTGTGAACATTTGAAGGAAATCAGAGGGCAATGATACATTAAACAGTGTTTCACAGTGTAATCCACCTCTGCGTGATGTTCTCAAAGACTGAACATGAGGAGATGATTAGCAGGAAGGCTAAATTGTATATGGATGGAAAACACAGAGGAATGTTTTTCTCATCCAATGCTGTGGAAACCAAAACTGTGTCTTGTCACGTTACAGGCTTCTCTTACTTTTTAAGTATGTAAAACATGTTTGTGTGTGTGTGTGTGTGCGTGTACTTGTTTTTGCTACATTGTGGGGACCAAATGTCCCCACAAGGATGGTAAAACCTGAAATTTTTGACATGGTGGGCGCCAGCCTACGGTTCCCACAATGTAAAAAATGATTAAAAATAGTAAATGATGTTTATTTGAAAATGTAACAATGCAAACATGTTTTCTGTAAGGGGTAGGTTTAGGGTTAGGGTTGGGTTAGGGGACAGACAATATCGTTTGGTTAATATAAAAACTATAGAAGTCTATGGAAGGTCCCCACAATTCACAAAACAAACATGTGTGTGTGTGTGTGTACGCATGTGTGGATATATGCACACACAACTATGCTAGGGCAACATGGTAATTTATGCTAGCAACATGCTAAAACATGCTAACAAGTTGTCAATGTTAATTCATGCTATAATCATGCTAGCAACTTATTAAATCATTAAGAAACATGTAAAATCATGCTAGTAACGTGAAATCATGTCAACGTGCTAATGCATGGTAGCAACATGCTACCAATGTTTTAATCATGTTATCATTAAATCATGTTACCAGTTTGCTAAATCATGCTGGCAGCATGATTAAAAAAGTAGAAATGTGCTAAATCAAACATTAGCAAAGTTAAATTATGTTATTAATGTGGTGAATCATGCCAGTATTATACTAAAACATGTTAGCAATGTGCCAAGCTAGCAACATGCTAAAACATGCTAGCAATGGACTGTGTGCACAAGTGCAGCGTCGAACTTCCGCTGTGTCCAGAAGTTGGGAAACCAGTTTCCGGTTTACTTTGCATTGCCCAGAATGTCAGTATTTAGATGTCTCCGAGATGTGTCTAAAGCATTGGTCTCAAACTCAATTCCTGGAGGGCCACAGCTCTGCACACTTTTGCTCCAACCCTAATCAAACACACCTGATCCAACTAATCAAGGTCTTCAGGATCACTAGAAACTATTAAGCAGGTGTAGGTTGGAGCTGGTTGGAGCTAAACTGTGCAGAGCTGTGGCCCTCCAGGAATTGAGTTTGAGACCACTGGTCTAAAGTGAGCATCAGCGATGTTCATCGTATCATTGATGCCTGGTCTCCTGCTCCAACACGCAGGCGGAACAAGGGATTTAATCTCTATATATCTCTATATATAAAATCTTTGCGTGGCAGGGGCAGCTGCCACAAAAACCTGCCACTCGACCTGTCACCGCCACAGGCAGCTGCCACTCCACCCGCCACCGCCAGATATGCATCAATCGGTGTATACAGATGCATATGAACAAACATAAAGTGCAATTCTATTCTTATTTGCATATTTGCTGCCTTAACTTATGCTTTAATCTTCCCTTTAAATAATGGTGCGCGCAGCACCGAAGCGTCGCGCCTGCCTCAACAGCTCTCACGGCGTATTTCCACTACAGCGTAGCGAGCGTTTTCCATTCATTCCTATGGAAGTTGAGCGTACACGCACTGCGCAAGCGTTTAAGCTCAGCTTCCATAGGAATTAATTGAAAACGCTCACACCGCTCTGCTCGCTACATGCCAGTGGAAATACACGGTCACTGTTTACACTCCGATTGATGCATATAAACAAACAGAACGTTAAATTCTATTCTTATTTACATATTAGCTGCCTTACCTTATGCGTCATTCCTCCCTTTTAATTCGTAATGGTGCGCGCAACACCGAAGCACCGCGTCTGTCTCACTGTATACACTGATTGACACATATCTGGCGGTGGCAGACGCGTATAGCGGTGGCAGGTCGAGTGGCAGGCAAATTCAGCAGTGGCAGGTTAAGTGGCAGGCGCACGTAGTGGTGGCAGGACTTTGTGGCAGCTGCCCCTGCCACTCAAAGATTTTACTCCTTCTCGTGTATGTGTGTGTGTGATAATTGTATTATCATTTGTATTGACCTTTGCCCTTTCTCAGCTTATAATAAAGATCAGGGCACAGGTGAAGTCATTGTCAGATCATTGTGCTAGCTAACATTACAGGCATGAGGAAAGCCGAGAAACTTCTCAGTTGGTGAAGCTAGGATTGATAAGCCAACATTTATAAGCTGGCTGCTTTAATAACCCGGCATTTGTATTGTTCCCGGGGATTTTGCTATGGTAATTCATGTTTAATATAACTCTTAAATTAGTACGCAATGAAAAGAGTTGCTAAAACTGGCAAGTGAGTTTACCTGGCTGGTCCCCAATCGGATTATGCACACTTGTTCCGTTAAGGTCATTCATAATGTAACTCAAATATAATGAAAACAGTTAGTAGGCAGGTAAGTAATTGCAAATTAAATGTTTTTAACTGGAATGGCTTTTAGCTGCCACAGGCATGCCTAACAAAATCTGTGGTGATACTGCTGGAGCCAATTATTGTTGCATTTCAAACGAAAATTTTAGGAAAAAAGCGTGCAATAGTAGAGTTTTAATTCATTATCATCATCATCATTGTTTATATAACATTTAATATTTAATTGTGCATTCCCTAATGTTTACATTTAGATTACCGTCACCTTCATATCATGTTAATTATAGTATCATGTTAGTATCATGATATATACTTTTAAGTTAGATTTAAAGTGAAAAGATCTTGTTCTTATCAATATCAGAATTATGCTAATTCATTAGTAATATCAAATAAAATATTTGGAAGTGATTGTGAAATTACATGATGTACTTAAGTGGTTCAACAAAAGTGTACATTTTCATTTAATTACGATTAACATGCAATTAAGTGTCCAAAAGCATTACATTTAATTTCACATAAGTATATTATTTTAAATCGTTTTCATGATAAGTACTTTTAAATGGACTCGTAGCACAATGATCTGGCAATGACTTCACTGAGCCCTGATCTTTATTAGATTAAACTATTTCAAATAACTCTATATAGAGTTTAAATCCCTTGTTCTGCCTGCGTGTTGGAGCAGGAGACCAGGCATCAATGATACGATGGACATCGCTAATGCTTACTTAGACAGATGTCAGAGACATCTAGCAAATCGGAAACTGGTATCCCGACTTTTGGAGGCTTGTGCACATAGTCCATAGTAATGTAAAAAAGGCTAACAATGTGTTAAATCATGATAGCTATATCTTAAAACATGCAGACAGTGTGGTAAATCATGTCAACAATGTGCTAAATCATGATAGCAACATGTTAGCAATGTTTTAATCATGCCAGTAACATGCTAACGCATGTTAACAATTTGTTAAATCATGCTGGCAGCACGCAAAAATGGTAGAAATGTTCTAAATCAAGCACTAGCAATGATAAATTATGTTATTAATGTTTTAAATCATGCCAGCATTAATATCAAAACATGTTAGCAATGTGCCAAGCTAGCAAACGCTAAAACAGGTTTGCAGCATATTAAACAATGCCAGAAGTGTGCTAAATCATGACAGCAATGTAAAAATGCTAACAATGTGTTAAATCATGGTAGCAACATGTTAAAGCATGCTAACAATATGTGCTAAATCATGGTAATAACATGCCAGCAATGTTTTAATCATGTTTTAATCATAACATGTTAAATCATGCTGGTAGCATTCTAAAACAGTAGAAATGTGCTAAATCAAAGAATGTTTAATTGTTATTAATGTGTTAAATCATGCCAGCATTATACTAAAACATGTTATCAATGTGCCAAACTAGCAACATGCTAAAACAGATTAGCAACATATTAAAAATGCTAGGAATGTGTTAAATCATGATGGCAACAGGCTAGCAATGTTTTAATCATTCCAGTAACATGTTAAATCATGTTACCAATTTGCTAAATCATGTTAGCAGCATGGTAAAACAGTAGAAATGTGCTAAGTCAAACATTAGCAATAATAAATTATGTTATTAATGTGTTAAATCGTGCCAGCATTATACTAAAACATGTTAGCAATGTGCCAAGCTAGCAACATGCTAAAACAGATAAGCAACATATTACAACTTGTTAGGAATATGATGTGTTAAATCATGATAGCAACGTAAAAAATGCTAACAATGTGTTAAATCATGACGGCAACATGTTAAAAAAAATGCTAACCCTATCATGTCAACAGTGTGCTAAATCACGGTAGCAACATGCTAGCAATGTTTAATAATGCCAGTAACGTGTTAAATCATGTTACCAATTTGTTAAATCATGTTAGCAGCATGCTAAAACAGTAGAAATGTGCTAAGTCAAACATTAGCAATGTTAAATTATGGCATTAATGTGTTAAATCGTGCCAGCATTATACTAAAACATGTTAGCAATGTGCCAAGCAGCAACATGCTAAAACAGGTTAGCGGCATATTAAAACATGCTATCAATGTGCTAAATCATGATAGCAATGAACTTAAAAATGCTAACAATGTGTTAAATCATGACGGCAACATGTTAAAAAAAATGCTAACCCTATCATGTCAACAGTGTGCTAAATCACGGTAGCAACATGCTAGCAATGTTTAATAATGCCAGTAACGTGTTAAATCATGTTACCAATTTGTTAAATCATGTTAGCAGCATGCTAAAACAGTAGAAATGTGCTAAGTCAAACATTAGCAATGTTAAATTATGGCATTAATGTGTTAAATCGTGCCAGCATTATACTAAAACATGTTAGCAATGTGCCAAGCAGCAACATGCTAAAACAGGTTAGCGGCATATTAAAACATGCTATCAATGTGCTAAATCATGATAGCAATGAACTTAAAAATGCTAACAATGTGTTAAATCGCAATAGCAACATGTTAAAACATGCTAGCCATTTGTGCTAAATCATGATAGCAGTGCAAAAATGCTAACAATGTGTTAAATCATGATAGCAAAATGTTAAAACATGTTAGCAATGTGTTAGATCATGTTAGCAACATATTAAATATTACCAGTAACGTGTTAAATCATGTGAGCAACATTTTATTGACTTTGTCTAAAATCTTCAAAGTTTTTTTTAGCTGTTAGGCAAGGCTTTGTCAAACCAAAATCAAAGTTTGTCATCAAACGTTACTCATCTAGTTATAACCGTTCATGTGCAGCTCCTGTTTGAATCGCCGCGAAGCTTTTCCCGCCGTGCGTCTCCTGAGAGGCTGTAACTGAAAGCCAAAATAAATACAAACACTGTAGATCAGACTGTGAAAGCAAATGCCTGTTGAGGCAAACTTGTCAATAAATCAACGATCATGCTGCTGAGAGTCAAAACCTCTGGAGATCCCTGCGGTTCAATTTAACAAATAAACGCCTGCCTCACGCCAAGATCTGATGTTATTACAAATAATTGTCTTTGAAAAATAAACGTTTACACTGGACGCGCGACAAAGCGACCGTTGCAAATTTGTCCTTCGTGTCAGTGCGAGCGCTTGAGTTAAGTCAGAAATAGACACAGCAATCAGTTTTTCTGTCTGTAGTTTGTGGTGTCGGCTCACGTCGTGCCGCATCCGGTATAGATAATTCGGTATAGATTACAATAGACTTTATCGTGTTGCGTTGTGAAACTCATTTCAGAGGTGGAGCAAGTTTTGATTAAAGATTATGAAGACATATTTTATTTTCTTTGGAACAACATACACATGACTCATTCACATTTAGACCTGACACATAAATTAGCAAGGGGAATGTTACAATTATTCAACAAATATTTAATAAAGAGTCAACTTTGATATGCCAGAGAGTTCAACCTCTTTAACACTGTTGAGGTCTTGCTTTCATTGTATTGTACATCTGTGGGAATCTTTAAAAACCTGTTAAAATATGTACAGAACAACCTATTAGCATTTATAGTGCATGTCTTTAAATAAAAATTGTGAAAAATGCTGTAAAACGCAAAGTAAACATGCAGGAGTGGCTTGGGGACCCCAATAAAATTTTATATCAGCAATTAGCTTCATTTGAATATGAAGCTCAGTGCTGCAGAGAAAGATGGATTCCAGATGGAGACTGATGTTGAGAGTAAGATCATGGAATATTATTATTCCCCGGAATGGTGATGGACAGATATGTAAACGTGCTTAGATGCTTAACACATTTCCAGCTGTGGTTGTGTGGCCTTATTTTCACACCGTCCCAATGGTGTTTCCAGAGCTGCTGGCACCTTTCCGTCTGCATTGTTTAGATGAATTCCGCACAGACGGAATTCCGAACCCCCTCCCATTCGCAAATGTCTGAGATGTTATGTAATTCCCTCTTGGCCTAAATTATCGCTTCAGAGAAAGGCAGTAATATATTTGAATTCAAATTCAAAAAATTACATCACCTTTAAAGAGTGAAGTTCAAAAGGGATTTGCCCTCAAAATTTAGAGCTTTATTCCTTTCTATGCAGGTTTTTACTGAGGGGTTTGTTCATATATCACACGCCTGATTTTTATTTTATTTAACTTTATCTGTGTCTGTAAAGGTCAAATACATATCTTTATAGGGCATTTTCTTAAATTAAGTTTTCTTTTCACCTCAGCAGCACTTACACCATATTTACATTTATTCCTGTGTATGCTGAAGGTTTTTATAGTTTTATGCATATATGTTTTATACTTTTTTTTTTTTTTTATTAATATGTCAACAGAATAAATGAATGCATTTATGTGTTCCAAAGTATAGCAAAAACTTTTCTATCTGAATATATTTTAAAATGTAATTTATTCCTGATTTCATTTCTCCAGTCATATGATCATTCAGAAATTATTCTGATATTCTGATTTGCTGATCAAAAAGCATTTATTAATAATATTATGTTGAAAACAGCTGAGTAGAATTTTTTTTTTCCAACAGCATTTATCTGAAACAGAAATCTTTTGTAACATTATAAATGTCTTTATTATCACTTTCCGAAAAATGTATATACTGACTCCAAGCTTTTGAATGGTATAGTGTGTAATGTTACAAAAGCTTTTTATTTCAGATAAATGCTGATCTTTGGATCTTTGTATTCATCAAATAATCCTAAAAAATATTCTTAACTGTTTTAAATATTGATAATAATAATAATAATAATAAATGTTATTTGAGCAGCAAATCAGCATATTAGAATTATTTCTGAAGGATCATGTGACACTGAAGACTGGAGTAATGATGCTGAAAATTTAGCTTTGATCACAAGAATAAATTAAGCTTTAAACGTTATTTAAATAAAAAACAGCTATTTTAAATAGTAAAAATCGTCCCAGGTTACGTATGTAACCATGGTTCCCCGAGGGAACGAGACGCTGCGTCCGGAAAACGCTAGGGGAACGCCTTTGGCGGAACCACGCTCTGAACACATGTGTAATCTGACCAATGAGAAAGCGGGACGTCACGGGCGGGTGACGTCATCGACCAGGAAGCATAAAAGCACGTGCGAAGCCGGCCGCGTCAGCTTCGGAGAATGAAGCGAGCGCTCAGCAGGGATGCCAGAAGGATGGACCGAGACGCAGCGTCTCGTTCCCTCGGGGAACCATGGTTACATACGTAACCTGGGACGTTCCCCTTCGGGAACTCGAGCTGCGTCCGGAAAACGCTAGGGGAACGAGATGCCCACGCCACCAGACTTCGAAGTCCCTGCCTAGGGAAATTGCTAGGGCACAAGGACAGATGAGCCAGGAGTGGCTCTAGTGTCTAGGTGGTAGAACCTGACAAAGGTAAGTGGCGTAGACCACCCCGCAGCATTACAGATGTCCCGAATTGGGACACCTAACAGGAGTGCTTTGGAAGCAGCCGTAGCACGAGTAGAGTGGGCCCGAAGGCCCATAGGTGAAGGAAGGTCCGAAGACTCATAAGAAGTAGAAATGGCATCTACGATCCATCTACTGATAGTTTGCTTGGTAGCAGGACGCCCCTTCTTAGGGGGGCCGTAGCAGACGAACAGTTGTTCTGACTTACGCCACAGGGCAGCTCTGTGGACATAGGCATCTAGGGCACGTACTGGGCAGATACAATTTTGCTTCTGTTGGTCGGGCTCCCGAAAGGGAGGAGGACAAAAGGCCTGGAGCACGACTGGCTGAGGAGTGTTGGTGGGGACCTTAGGGACATACCCCGGCCTGGGGTACAAGAATGCCTTGGTCATACCAGGAGCAAACTCTAAGTGAGAAGGGGCCACCGAAAGGGCCTGCAGGTCCCCTACCCGCTTGAGGGAAGTAAGAGCCAGCAACAAAGCTGTCTTGATAGTTAAAAGGCGATCAGGTATCTCTTCTATAGGCTCGAATGGAGGCCTACAGAGAGCCTCAAGCACCACAGCCAAATCCCAAGTAGGGATATAGGGTCGTGTCGGAGGCCTCAGCCTCAGTGCACCGCGGAGGAAACGTGTAACCAGGGGGTTCTTACCCACTGACATGCCACCAAGAGGGGCGTGGTAGGCCGAGATTGCTGCCACGTAGACCTTCAGGGTGGAGTGGGCTAACCCTGTGGAGAAACGGGCCTGCAGGAACTCCAGTACTGTACCAACTGGGCAGTTAGCTGGGTCTTGCTGGCGTTCTCCACACCATGAAGTGAAAAGCTTCCACTTCAGGGCGTACAGTTTCCTCGTAGAGGGAGCTCTGGATTGGAGGATGGTCTCAACAACCTCGGTTGAGAGACCGGAAGCTATGAGTTGTGCCCCCTCAGGGGCCACACCCACAGCTTCCACAGCTCCGGGCGGGGGTGCAAGATGGTACCCCCCCCTTGTGAGAGGAGATCCCTCCTGACGGGAATCTCCCATGGAGAGCCGTCGAGGAGAGATATCAGGCTCGAGAACCACACTCGGCCCGGCCAGTGCGGGGCTACTAACAGTAGACTGGCTCCGTACCGGCGCACTCTCTCCAGAACTCCTGGGAGCAGAGCGATCGGGGGAAAGGCATACAGACGAAGCCTCGGCCACGTCTGTGCCATAGCATCCAGCCCCAGGGGAGCTGGATGAGCTAGAGAGAACCAGAGGGGACATTGTGTGTTCTCCCTCGTGGCGAAGAGATCTACTTGGGCTGGACCAAAGATTCTCCATATTTGCTTCACCACCTCGGGGTGAAGCATCCATTCCCCGGGCCTCGGCCCCTGCCTCGACAGGATGTCTGCTCCCACATTTAGATACCCAGGAATATGAACTGCTCGTAGTGAGAGGAGTTTGTCCTGGGACCACACAAGGATCTGGTGCGCCAGCTTGTATAAGGGGCGCGAACGCAGACCTCCCTGGTGGTTGATGTAGTAGACCGCGTCGGTGCGTACTAGCACATGGCGATCTTTCAGGTCTGGAAGAAAGTACTTCAGAGCTCGAAATACGGCCAGCATCTCGAGGCAGTTGATGTGCCAACTGAGATGGCGACCACTCCACAGACCCCGGGCGGAGCGGCCACTCATGACCGCCCCCCAACCGGTGAGGGATGCATCCGTCGCTAGTGAGACACGGCGACAAGGAGCTCCCAACACCGGGCCCAGATGTAGGAACCAAGGTTTCTTCCACATATCTAAGGCACGTAGCCCTCGGCGCGTGACCTTGATCATGCGGAGCGGGTTTCCCCTCAGGGAGAACCCCTTGGTTTTGAGCCACCACTGAAGGGGTCTCATGTACAGCAGGCCAAAAGGTATCACGTTGGACGCAGCTGCCATCAGACCCAGCAGTTGTTGGAACTGCTTGACAGTGAGTGACCGGCCTTCTTTGACTCTCTTGACTGCGGTGAGGATCGACTCGATCCGAGCAGGAGACAGGCGTGCCTGCATCGTGGTCGAATCCCACACCACGCCCAGATAAGTGGTCCTCTGTGATGGAGAAAGCACACTTTTCTTGGCGTTTAGTCTTAACCCCAACGCTTTCATGTGTGCGAGAACGACATCTCGATGTCGAGCCGCTAAACTCTCGGACGCTGCTAAGATCAGCCAGTCGTCGATGTAGTTTAATATGCGAATGCCCTGGAGCCGAAGAGGGACCAGGGCAGCATCCATGCATTTCGTAAAAGTGCGGGGGGAGAGTGCTAGGCCGAACGGAAGAACCCGATATTGATAAGCTTTGCCCCTGAAAGCAAACCTCAGGAACTTCCGATGTTGAGGAAGGATGGAGATATGAAAGTATGCGTCTTTCAGGTCTATCGTCACAAACCAGTCCTCGGACCTGATCTGTGAGACGACTTGCTTGATTGTAAGCATTTTGAATTTCAGCTTCATTACTGAACGATTGAGACGACGAAGGTCTATGATGGGACGCAACCCTCCATCCTTCTTTGGAACAATGAAGTACCGGCTGTAAAACCCGGATTCCCTGTCCTGGGGAGGGACCACCTCGATGGCCTCCTTCCTCAGAAGGGAGACTACTTCTTGCTCCATAACCAGAGCCTGCTCGGGGCCCACCACTGTGGGAAACACCCCGTCGAAGGGCGGCGGCGGAGCGCCGAACTGAATGGAGTAGCCTTTTTCTACTGTACGCAGGACCCATGCAGACACGTTTGGCAGTAGCTTCCACGCTGTCAGATAGTCTACTAAGGGAACCAGCCGCTCGAGGCTGGCCTCTGGTGTTAATTGAACTTCTAGCTCGGAGACCTGTAACGGCAGACCGGCAGGAGACTGCCGAACTAGCTGTTCTAGAGACCCCCGTGGGGGTAACGAGCGTCCTGGCTCCGCTACGAGACCGGGCGGAAAGATCCAGGGCGTACGCTCGTCGGAGGCCGCTGTGTTCTGTAACCCTGGCAGAAACATCAGACTGACCCCCCGAGGGCACCGAGGGGAGGTGGGTACCGTGTAATGCGGTAAAACCCACTCCCCCCCGGTAGGGGCTACCCTCGGCGGTCCTGCCATGGCGTCAGGACCGCGTTTGAGCCGGGGCCCTCTTAGCCTGAAGCACGACCCGCAGGTCGGGCCTCGCCTTAGAGGACCCCGGTCTAGAGTGCCGCGAGTCTCGGCCCCGGGACGGGGGAGCGCGAGAGGCGACACTCAACTTCTGAACCTCACGGTGCGAGGAGCTGGTACACGGCTGTGACTGCTCACGCCCAGCAGCCACATGAGCTAGCGTCCGGCGAGGGAGGAACCTCTGGAACGCCTCCGCTTGCTTGCGTGTCTCCTGGTACCTGCTGACGACAGAATCTACTGCGTCGCCAAACAGGCCAGAAGACTCAAGCGGGGCGTCCAGGAGGAAGACCCTGTCCTTTTCCTTCATATCGGACAGGGTCAACCACAGGTGCCTCTCCGCTGCCACCATGGCTGCCATAGACCGCCCCACTGCACGGGCGGTCTCCTTGGTGGCGCGGAGAGCTAAGTCAGCTGTTTTTCTAAGTTCCTCCAGATCTACCTTCTCGCCTTCCGCCAGCTCTTTCAGCAGGTCAGCCTGATAGGCTTGGAGCAGCGACATGGTGTGTAGGCATGCTCCAGCCTGACCTGCTGACGTGTACCCCTTACCCAGAAGCGCTGATGTAGTGCGTAGCGGCTTCGAGGGTAAGGTAGGAGCCTTCAATGACGATGCCTCACCGGGGGACAGATAGCTCGCAATCGTCTGTTCCACCCGGGGCATCGCCTTATAGGCTCGCTCATCGAGCCCCACCACATTCCCATAATAGTCAGAGGCGGGGACGAAGAGACGAGCCGAAAAGGGTCTAGCCCACGACCTCGAGATCTCATGGTGGAGGTCGGGGAAGAAGGGAAGGCTCCTTCTTGGAGGTGGATTTTTACTCCGCAGAAACCGCTCATCTAACTTGCTTCTCTGCGGAGTTGATTCTTCCTCGGCGGGCCAACTGATGTTTAGTTTGGCTACCGCACGAGTGACCACCTCCAAGAGCTCCTCGTACTGTGGGGATTGAGGGAGTACTTCGGTGACACTCTCCAAGTCACCCTCGCCAGAGGATGACAACAGGAGAGAGGAGCCCGCCCCCTGGGTGGAAGTAGCCGCAGAGCGGGCTTCCGAACCCACGGAACGGGCTGCGGATCTGCTGGGTGAGGAGGGAGATAGGGGGTCACCCGTCTCCATTCCCTCCAACAGATCCAACTGCGAACCCCAGGAATGCAGTACCCGCTCCGCCTCGGCGGAAGCGGGGCCAGCACCCTGAGGAACGCTGGTGAAGGATCCCTCCTCAAAGAGATCCTTCCGGGAGCGGAGCGTCCGCAAAGGAAGACCTTCACAATGCGGGCAGTCAGCCCCCTCAAGGGCTGACGCTGCATGCTCCGCTCCCAAGCAGACCACGCACATGCTGTGTGTATCCCCGCTAGGAATGTATCTTTTGCAGGGAGGAACACACAGCCTGTAACGTGATCCACTATCACTCCCACTCTTTACTAAAGCTTTCTTAGACATCGCCCTCAAAATAAAGTTGTGCAAACTGGCACAGAAAAACAGGGTCGATGAAAGACAGACAATTTCACACAGAGCGCTCCGCTGAAAGACAGAAGCTGACGCCGGCCGGCTTCGCACGTGCTTTTATGCTTCCTGGTCGATGACGTCACCCGCCCGTGACGTCCCGCTTTCTCATTGGTCAGATTACACATGTGTTCAGAGCGTGGTTCCGCCAAAGGCGTTCCCCTAGCGTTTTCCGGACGCAGCTCGAGTTCCCGAAGGGGAAATTTCATTTTTTTTTTGTTTGCTGTGGTTTGGATCAAATAAATGCAGGCTTGGTGAGCAAAAGAGACTTCTTTAAAAAACATAAAAAAATCTTACTGTTCAAAAACTTTTGACTGGTAGTGTATTTGCATCTTTACTCAATTTTTTTTGTACCAAATTCACCTTGGGTGTCTTGCCTTATAAGGTACGCAAACTTCAGAAAGCTTTTGATCTCCATTTAAACCCATTAAATGTCTTACGACACTTCTAGACACATTTGTCTTTATGGAATTAAACTAATCCTGATGTTTATTTGATTTATTCATAATGCTGGAATCTGTCAGTGAGAGATTTCTAGCTGTGATCATCCCGTGTTTCTGTTTTGATAATCAGCAGCTTCTGGCTCTGGAAGTGGAATAATTTTTTCGCCAAAATGAACACAGCTCATTTGAACAAAACGCAGATACATAAGCAAAGTCACACATCTGCTGTTCAAAAACCTTGACATGGATGATCATTAGTGTAATTTCTCTCTTCATAAGCACATTTTTGCACAAATAATGTGCTCAGCAAAGAAAATGTTTAGTTGAGTTCAGCATACATTTTTCTTTATGTACATTCAACTTTGTTTATTAGATGTTAGCAGGATGAAAACGTTGTTATTGTATTTCCTTTTGAATAATCTGTCGAATAATCTTTTTCCCAGCATGATGGTGTAGTTATGACACCGACCAGCAGGGGCTAAAAAAAAAACAGAGTAGATCTTCACATCTTCAGCTCCAATCTTCTTTAAGATTTAAAATGAATACCCTCAGATTCTAGTGAATAGTCTTTTCTGTCAGCATTAATCAAATGAGGTGAAATGATGGAGAAAGATGATCTTGAGACTAACTTCTAGTGCCTATTAGCTACATTTATCTGCTTTGACAGCTGGTGTTTAATGCTGAGGCTGGTTTAGTGCTTAGCACAGGCAAACCGAGTAACACTGGAAGAGCAGACACCTGTGGATCAGTGCAGAGGCTGAAAAAACATGACTGAAATTTCCAAGCAGCCACAGAGATGTTAAACAGTCGAAAATTGGGTTTGAAAGGGTCATATAAGGACACGGGGAACAGGGAATGATCTCAAAATGTTCTGGCAAGGTCCTCCTCCAAAGTTCTAAACCAGAAAGTCCATCTAGTAAAGTTAATAGAATGTTCGTTCAAAGTTATCTGTTCTTTACTAATGTTAGCACAAAAATGTTACTCATACATCATTAATGGAACTTTTTAAAAATGTTTTAGTTGATTTTAAAATGTTACTACTTTTTTTTTAGAATGATTAGAGAACATTAAAAAGTAACAAACAACATTAAAAAGTAACAACAACATTAAAAAGTTATAAACAAAAAAAATGTTCTTCCGGTTCCAAACGTTGCACAAAAATGTTACTTATAAATCATTTATGGAACATTTTCAAAAATGTTACTAAGATATAGAATGTTCAGATAACATTCAAAAGTAACATTTCTCACATTGTTTGCAAAATTCTAAAATAGAAAGTGTCCAGATGTTTCCATAATCAAGAAAAAACATTTTAAAGCATTTAAGAATGGATGTTTTGAACATTTTAGAGAACATTTGTATATGTAACCACTGTTATTTTAATTTAACTTTGAAGGCAGCCAAGTGTTTAAAACATACGTGCACATTTCAGTTGAATGATAATGTGTACCCTCTTTAACTTTGTTGTTAAACTGAATGTGCAAGCTGTTAGATGAAATATTCACAAAATAAAAAACAACACTGAAATGTGCGGTTTGTGCGTGAACAGATTTCTACTTGTCAGCAACTGGACTGCAGTGGTCAATATTTAAAATATAGACAAATAAGCTACAAATTTGATCATAATGCACAATGTTTCCATACAATATGCATTTTAAGATGCAGCTCATCATTTTCATCGTCAGTCTTTTCACTACCTCATCTGAATATTTTCGTAGATTTGTGTTGGATGTTATCTTTGAAATGGAAAATCAATATTTTATTTGTAAACATAATACCGTTTTTGCTTGTTTCAGTTAATGTCATAAAACTACTGAGTTAGGCCAGTTGTAGTACTCAAGGTGTCATATAAACATGGCTGAAGACGCAAAAGCCGAGGAACAGACAAAGTGATTCAACGGAGTGAGTCATTTACGCTGGAACCGCTCCGATGATTCAAACGTATGACTTCAATCATTCAATTGAAGCGATTCACTAGCAAAGACCAGTTTGAAAGAGCCATTCATTTTTGAATTTCGAAATTGCATGTGAAATTAAGCTTTTGGAAACTCCAAATCAGTTAACCGTGCATCGCAAAACAATTCACTGTTTCGAAGCGCTCCAGTCGGATCGCGAATCATTTTATTCATATCGGAACTTCAAATCGCGAATCATTTAGATCAGGACTTCCGAGCAGGTTCGCGAATCATTTTATTCAGTTCAGGACTTTGGAGCACACATAGCGAATCATTTGTTAGACTTGACTTCTGGTAGAGTTTGTGAATCTTGGGACTAATGGGAACATTAGCAAAATGTTATTGGAACATCTTTTTGTTAGCTGGGATGGTACAGTAATGGTTTCAAATGTCAAAGTAGGCTACTTTAAGTATTGTGACTGAATGATTGCCATATTAATATGGGATTTATATTCTAAGGTTCAAAGAATAGCATATATTACCATGGTACATGTCCAATAAAATCCAATATATTATTCCACGTGAAAAATAACAATAATAACAAGAACATGAAACTTTTTACTTTTTTTTTATCTGTATTTAGCTTTATAACTCCAATCTGTTTTGCTGAATTGTGGCTCTGGGCTTTGAACGGTGCTTTAATATCTAAATGAGTCATTATAAACGTTTCAAATATCTTAAATCTCCAATATTAAAAACGCCTGAAGCACCGGAGGGAATAATCTCATTGTTCACAGGTGAAAATGCTTTGTAGTTCACCTCTGAACGTTTGCTTTTCCACCGTATCTGCTTCCTAGATAATCCATTGTCATTTGACAGCTTTTGCTTTCTTTAAAAGTGAACTCTCGACCTCACTGTCGCTACAGGAAATGACCCGTGTGTGTGCGACAAAGTGGGGAGGTCTTGAAAACGCCAGTAAACTGTTTTACGTGGCTCTCGGGAGCTGCTGTGTAAGAGTGTTTTATACAAGCCATGAATCTTCAGGGACGACGTGTCCTCAGTAAATCACAGCTTATATTTAGTGTTTAGCTCAGTGATCTGTCAAAACACAAGCACATGTATGGAGCAAAAAGTTTTTAAAATATGACTGTGCAACAGTTTCCAACTTCCTACGTGGACAAGCTTAATTGAACTCTTGAGAAAAACAGATTTAACAAAGGCTAGAAGTGGTTTGCTGGTCTAACTTGGTTTGACCAGCCAACTGAAGTGCCCCAAACCTCTCTAAAACATCAAATCAGACTGGCTTAATCAGATCAACCAGACTGGGAGACCAACTAAACACTTTAAGCTGGTTTAAGAGGGTTTCTCTTTACCACAAAAGATCGATAGAACATCAAATCTTACTACAGCTGCAGACAAAAAGTTGCCTTTGTCTAAAGATGGTAAACTAGAAATGTCCCTCTTGAAAAGACTATAGTTTAAACTTTTACACTGCCATTTAAAAGTTTGATTTTGATTTTTAAATACTTTTGAATAAAGTCTCTTCTGCTCAACAAGGCTGCCTTTAATCAATCAAAAATACAGTAAAAACAGTAAAATTGTGAAATATTATTACAATTTAAAATAGCTGTTTTCTGTGGTAATATATTTTAAGATTTAATATTTATTCATTTTAATGGCAAAGATTAATTCTCAGCAGCCATTTGGCAGTATTCAGTCATGAAAATTGCTAAATATAACATGTATACATAAAATCTAAATATCACCCTACTTTTTAGTTGAATTTAGCTTATTATGACAAAAAAAGAATAAGAGAAATATGCTTAAATCAACATTAAAAGCTTACAGAAATGTTCTGGGTTCAATACAAGATAAATCTTAAATGAATGAAACACTTCATCTCAGTGTTTTTATTTGTGGTCATTATTTTTGGCACTTCATGGACAAAAACCAAAAGATTGCACAACAAATAACAACAGTCTGGTAACAGTCCAAAAACATGTTCACATTATGAAAATCCGTAAGGTAAATCAAACGACTGGAAACAGCCAATCCAAGCACTCAATTATGTCTATAATATTTATTACTCATCCACTTGGACAAACACAGTAGTACATCTTTGCTCTGTAATGAGTTTTGCAGCCGTAAACACCATGTGACTAACGACTGTGGTAAAGAAATGACATCAGAATGACATTACAAACTTTCACAGGAGCCTCCAAAAACAAAGCAAGCTATAATATCTATTTCAATATTGCTTAAATATTCTATTTAATATTGCTTTCAGAAACCTGTAGTTCGTCAGAATCCACAACTCCTGTTGAAAAGTCATCAATAGAAAAATATGCTTTTCAGAGTCATGGCGCAGCATGTCCGATCAGCATTAATGAACCAAACAATAACGCTGGATAAAACAAGTACGAACCGACTAAGTATTCAATCCATACCTTCAGAAAACTCAACAGCATCTCTAAAGTCAGAACAGCCGAACCAATAAACACACAACCACATGAAAAACTCACTGAAGGAAGAAGTAAATTAATTACAGTGTTCTGCATGTTGGCATCTAAATTGTTAGATGCAATTACAATCATGATTATTATCAAAATGATTGTGAGCGTCACTCCAAACAGAGCTTTGAGCACAATCACGCACAACATTGTGAGTTCAGCACCTATTGCACAGAACAGAAATAAAAGGAATGATTCTCTGACCCTCAGTTTTTTTAACACAAATGATAAACTTACAAATGCAATCGCACCGTTTGTGACTCCAAAAGCAGCACAGCATGCTACAAAAACATCAGAGAAAGTCCTTACGCTAGCAATTGATCCAAGAGTCACTCCTAGACCTACTGTAAATAATAACTCTGTTTCGATTTTGTTACTTGACTTGCGCATTGGGAAATACTTTAGAAATGCAGCCACAACTGTGGAGCACAGAGCCAAATTTAGTGCAAAAGCAACATGTGGACTCAAAGCATTTCTTAAAGACGCCATAAATGTCACGAGTCCAGCTAAAGTTGCCTCAAGAATTAACATTGTGTGCTTTCGTTCAGTAGCCAGAACAATCGCAATTAGTGAAACGAGCAAACTCCATCCAACCAGTCCTAAAGTGTCAAGCATTTCAGATGAAACCTGATTTTCTCCAAGTTTGCCATCAATTTCTTTTAGTCTTTGTAAGAGCTCCAGCCTTTCAGCTTCTAACTGTTGAGTTCGATTCAGTGCTGTGTAAAATCTGTCACTATTGAGCCAAACTAACTTGTTTATTTCTTCTACCAGAGCTGCTTTTTCAGCAGGTTTTGGTTCAGAGTCTCTTATGATGTGAAATCTTCCTCCACATGCGTTGATCATTTCTCTGGACACTCCTGTGAGATGTTCCTGGTGATTTTGGAGCAGAAGAACAATGCAGTACTGCAGGACTTCTGCTCCCAGCAGCTCCTGGGCTCGTTTCACAATATCACACTGTTGTGATTGTTGATCTTCCAGATTCAGGACCATTAAAACGGCGTGAGGTCCCGGAGACGAGATAAACAGCGCTGTTGTGAAGGTCTGTCTCGCTGTGTCCTCCTCACAGAGGTTTGGTCCAGTGACCAGCATCATTCTACGACCATCGTCTGTAAATACTGGAGTCTTTACAATCTCTCTCTCCTCCTGTCCACCGTCTTTCCTTCCTGACAGAAGATCTACAGCGCTGAATCTGGAGCGACCTCTGATTCCCACTATCAGGATCCTCAGAGCCTCATCATGAGAAGCTAAAAAAAGAAGCTAAATTTGAATTAAAAGTTAACTTTACAGTGTTTGTATGACGAAATTGTTTATGTAAACCATTTAATGTCCATGTTAATGTATTACAATGTTTATTTATTTATTTTTTGTGGTTAAATAGGCACATTTGTTTACCTACAAACTGCCACTGACTTTGCATTACAACCATGAATGCATGGTGTCCAGTACAGTGGACACATTTACTTTCAGTTATGGAGAGTAGAATACAAATATAATAAGTAAAAGTAAAAAGAGATTACCTTCAACTTTTATAGATGTGATGTGAAAAGCAACAATCAGTGTGAGGATCCATTTGAACTGTTTCCCGTTTAGTTTCATTTTTCAGCCTGGGAAATTAAGCCCCTCTTACTCGCTTTCCAATTAATGTAATCTACAGTATAACCAATGTATGATGCATCGTAATTACTTACAGCACGATCGTTTTATTGCACAGCACTGACAGTGCAGGTGAATCCTATTTCTTGGTTTGTAAAGTGAGATAAAAGTTTCACTTTTATTTTTGCTCGCGTGCTTCTTGTTACAGCTATATTTAGCACTAAGTCGGATTCCTATACAATGAATAATGATACAACGTAACCAAGACCGAACAACTTGAGCAAGCTCGCTTTTAAACCAACTTTATTCAATTAGTTTAGTATATAGCAGCAATATCACCGCAGCGGCTTTTAACTTTCTGGAGGCAGGGGACGGACAAGTTTGACTCAAAAGCCAATTAGAATGCTCACTTCTGCTGCGCGGCATGTTTCCTAACCAATCATGTTTCGCGTTTCGACTCAGGGGGCGGGACATAACAGTGCCTGCTGTCAGTGGCCTCAAATCTTCAAAGTCAACAGTTTTTCCCAGCAAAATGTTAGGGAAATGTCCTTGTTTGACGATATATATATATTTGTATACTGAGTGAGAAAACACAATATCCCGCGTATTTATAACAGTTGTTTATAAACAGAGCTAGCGATATTCTTTTGAAACTGTTCTTTTTGAACACAAATACGGTCTGATTCACTCTGAATCATTCATGAAACTGTAGGACACAAATAACGCTGGATGAAGAGGAATATTTACAATCCAAACCAGAGATGAAAATCTGTATTGAGTTCAACAGCTATGTGCAGCTTATTAATGTCTCCCACCAGGTAAAGTCGTTTTCTGACCAAAGCGTTTTAAAACATTAACAGTACACCAAAGCATCTAAAATACATTGTATACACCATACTACTAAAATCAGATAAACATTCAGTTCCAAGGTACAGTACCACAGTATTACCATTAATATGTAGGCTACAATATTACTGTCACAGTAGGCTTTTTAAAACAACATTTTGAGTAACTAAATAGGTTGAAAGTTGTTTGTGAATTATTATATCACTATTAGATTTCCACAATCAGGATCCTCAGAGCCTCACCATGAGAAACTGGAAGAGAAAGTGCAAAGAAGAAACTTATTTGCCACTGCATGGGGTAAGAAAAATAATTCTTCTTCAAATCATTGGCCTTCTTTTAAGGATGTTTAGGTATCTTTTGGTGGAAAACAAAGTGCTGATTAAGAAAAATGTTTTTGTAGTGTTTGTATACAACAGCAATGACACCAAATGGTATGGATTCTCACGTGTCATGTGACTGACAGTGATTTGGCAAGTTGATAAAAAGCTGAAAGGGAGAATGAAACTGAGAGAATATTGATAACATTAGTATATATCAAAATTTTACTTATTTTCACTAAATTGTATAAGATGCTGTATTTTCCAGTCAGATGAACAATCGTTTGTTTTTATCTTATTTGACTTCATCTTATAACCACAGGTGTTGTCGTGCAAAGTGAATTACAGAGTTGGTTTTGATTTGAGAAAACCAAAAACAAAAACAGTTCTGCATTTAAAGGGCTCGTGTCATGCATTATTTATTCATATAATTATTTTCCCTGCGCATGTGTGAGATTTTACTGCAGAAAATCTGCTGAATGAGGGAAACAGGAGAATATGTTTAAGCAAATCATTCACAAAGACAACAAATCACCAAATAGCATTTAAATCAGACATTTATTGAAAACGAAATGTCACAGTTGATGTGAGCCAGATCAGAAACAATTACAGATGCTTGACTGAAATATCAATGAGAAAACAGTTTGCACACTGTTGCATCTGAATAATTCTGTTATTAGACATAAATGCTTTTGCAAGCTGAAAGCAGTAAAATTAATCTGCATTGATTCTAGACTTCACTAGATCTAGTTCTATATATACCTTAAGCAAACTCAACAACATCTCTAAAATCAGAACAACTGAAGCAATAAACACAAAACCACATGAAAAACTGAAACCATGCAAAGAAAAACTATTTGACAATGGGGGTAAGAACGATAATATGTTGGGGTCGAAGCCCGCACTGGTGTGGTCTGTCTCTTATTTTCTTGATGACTGCTAAAAGATCTAAAAATACTCCATCATATGTGATCATACAGATAAGAATAAGGTCTTGTTTGAAACTGCAAAGGGTCTACTTTTATTTGTGTGTAGTCATAATAGCAACAAAGCAATTTGCTTTTGTAAAATAAAGAAAATAACAGTATTTAGTAAAATGTAGAAAATGTGTCTGTATATTACAGATAACAGCAGATTCTAAATTTCTTCATTTTACGATTTCTCTCAGATTATAAATGTCTCTTTCAATTCAAAGTAACATCTGTGACTACTGAGCCAAACTAACTTGTCTTTTTTTCTATGAGAGCTGCAGTTTTGATCCAGAGTCTCTTATCGTGAAATCTTCCTCGAGTTACGTTGATCATTTCTCCAGCAGTCTTCCTTGATATAGAACTTGTTTCACAATAGCACACAGTTTGATTCTTGATTCAGAACCATTAAAGCAGTATGAAAGAACTGCTTGTTGTTTTTTTTCTTTCATCCTCATGCAGAGCCATGATTATAGCCCTGGTATGAGCTATAATCAGCACTGAAGAAGCCAACAGCAGCAGTGGATAAAACAAGAAAGAGCTAAGGTGGTGTTCTATATATACCTTAAGCAAACTCAACAACATCTCTAAAATCAGAACAACTGAAGCAATAAACACAAAACCACATGAAAAACTGAAACCATGCAAAGAAAAACTATTTGACAATGGGGGTAAGAACGATAATCTGTAATATAAATGTAAATGCTTTGTGACTGACATTTAAGCAGTAACTGTATTTTAAAGTTATAGTACAATTAATAAAACCATCTCATTATTGGTTAAATAGTAGAAGAGGGCAGACACTAAACTTCTGAATATGACGTGAAATGAAAGAATCAATATTAGAGAGCAGTTTGATTTTCTGTAAGCTAATTTTATCTTTTAACCTGGTCTGTCATATAAAGAGAGTCATTGACTTGGTTTCAACATGATGAAAAGAAACAAATCAGTATGTAAATTTTGCTATTATATATTCACCCTCATGTCATTCCAACCATGTAGTACTTCCTTTAGTTAGCAGGAAGTTCACACTGCTCCTTTATGTACAATAAAACTGGATGGTAAAGTGACAATCACATTATGAGATGCTATTTTATTTAAAATGAGTTGATCACCATTCTTTTAACATACATGAATTTAACCCTTCTTGTGTTGGAGACACAAGAAATGGACAATACAGCCAATATATGCATGCCACTGAGTGTATATATGGGTCATTTTAATTAGGTGTACAAGTAGAATTTGACAATTTGAAGAAAAAAGTTTTCCTGTTTCCCAAAAACCTAAAAATGACCTTACATAGCTGCTTTGAAACAATCTATATTGTATAAAGTGCTATATAAATAAAGGTGATTTGTAGGAATGTGCATAAAATACCATCTATGTTTGCTACTGTCCACCATGTTACCATGTTACTGGGTAACACAGCTGACAGGTAACTTAGTTGACATTTTTAGTGTTTTGGGCCTATACTCAACATGAAAGCCTAGAGCTACTGAGCATATGGTATGTTTAGAAATATATTTCCATAAACAAAACAAGTTTTAGTTAAATTGTCTTGTTAAAAAAAAAAACAAAGCACTAATACTTGTGTAACACAGACAGTCAATTAATCCACTTCTGAAACAGGTCTGCTAGTTTAACCAATAGTAGGGGAAAGAGAGAGAACATAATGTCTAGTGCTTCATCCATGTGCTTCTAGAGGAAATATCATACTGTGCAAATTATGAGAGAATGGAACAAACCATTCCTTTTTGAGGGGGGTGTTCTAGTGGGTAACTTAGTTGACAATGGTTTTTCGGACACAAAACAAGTTATATCACAATAAACACATATTCAACACAGTAGAACATGATTCAACATTTTTTAGTTCTCTGCCAAAAGATATGAAGGATGTAAACACATTTACTCAGCAAGAAGAAATGCTAGAGAGCTGCTTGAAAGAAAATGTAAGCAAGTGAATTTCTATATAGTGTATAGTTTTTATTTGTCCACAAGCTTAAAAACACAAAAACAAGCTTATGTATGTTTTATGTATTGTCACGGGGGCGGAGCAAAGCGACAGACACAGTGGGTGTGACGTCAGGCCTCGGAGAGGCTTTTATTAAACAATAAAACAGAAAGTGTCCAAAAAGGGGGAAAAAGTGTCCAAAAGAAAAAGGGGGATCTGGTGTCCTCGATGTGACAGGGTTCCGTGAAGGAGGGGTAGTGTTCCGAAGGGAAGGGTCCAGGTAAGGGGCGGAGTCCGGCGGCCGCACGCGCTCCCCACTCAGGTCCGGGGCGCGAGGGGCGGCGGCTTCTCTAGCGGCATCGTCCTCCTCCACCTACGTGGCACTTCTGGGGGATATCACGGCCCGGCATCTTGGCCCGTCAGCCGTCACGGGTGCGGTCCTCATCCGAACCCGCGGGGTCCGGCAACTCGTCCTGCGGCGCTGGTTCCCTCTTCACCCCTTCCTGGACCCACGAGGACACCAGCGTGCATGCACGGGGAAGAGACCGGTCCCCTGAGGAGAGGCGCGCTCGGCATTTTAACAGCGGCGGTGATGAGGCTTCATTCACATCAGGTGTGCCTCATCACACGCCGCCAGACCTGGATGTTTCAGCGCCCCTCCTCCTCCCACACGCCCACTCCCGTCGGGAGCCTGGTGAAGGGCGGCGATTACCGACGGGGTGAAGCTGATAGTTAGGGGGGAGGCAGCCGACTCGTCACAGTATTTATATTTATATAGCTTAATATACATGAGTTGCCAAAATGTATATACTAGATTTAAAAAAACTCACTTAATACACAGCAATGTTGAAATGTGTATTTCTGTATTTGATCAGCTCTGAATGATGGATGCAATAGCAAATAATATTCAATTCATCTTTTTAAGTGTAATACTGTCTGTTGGATTTTTATTTACAGTTAAATGTCCAGATGAAGTTAAATCACAACAACAACATGATCTGAAAACAGCATTAGTTTGTCTGCAGACCTGCAAAGGAGGTAAGTGGACATTTAACACATTTTCATATTATATCTTGAGTTAATTGTGTTTTAATTGCTGTTTGTGACATAATCTGATGAAGTCTGACTCTGACTAATTACTTGTAATAAACCAATCAGTAACGCTACATAAAGCAGGTAAGAACTGAGCAAGTTTTCTATAATTACCTTGAGAAAACTCATCACTAACCCTAAAATAAAAAAAAAGACTGAACCTATGAGCACACAAAGACATGGCAAAACCACTATAACAAAAATCGAACACAGCACATTCTGTAGAGCGTCATTATTTAAACACAAACATGCTATTGTAAATCCTAATATCAGTAGAATTATTGTCATCTTCACACCAAGCTGAGTAAATAACACATTCACAAACCCCAGTAAGAGTGTCGCTCCAACAGAACAACACAGAAATGCCTCAAGTGCAAAGACTGGAGATTCACGACTAATATTTTCTGTGCAACGTATCGATGCAGAAGCCCCAATTGTGACCCCAGGAGCTGCATAACATGCTATGAGCACATCTGACCACGTCCTGATGCTGATGATTGTCCCAAAGACCAAAGCTGAACCTAGCAAAAATGGTAGATACATCAAATGAAGTATTAGCAGAAAGGTAAAACATTCAAAAATATCCTCTATGATGCAGCTGAAGTCTTGTCTCCTGATAAGCTCTATCCCTACAGTTTCCCTGGAGTCTTTGAGTATGATTGCTAGTGATGATACCAAGGCTAAATTTAGAGGTATGGAAATATCTGGATGAAGAACATTTCTTAAACTGATCATAAACAATACAAGTGCACCAGATTTCACCCTAAAATGTAAATATGTGTGGCTCAGTTTACTGTAAATAACAAGAGCGGAAAGTGCAATCCATCCCACAATTCCGACGGCTTCCCATAAACTGGTATATAAGAGGTTATTTTCTTCATTTACATTTTGATTGTCATTTTCTTGAAGTATTTTTTGTACTTCAGCTTCTACCTGTTGATTTTCATTCAACACTGAGTAAAATCTGTCACCATTAAGCGAAACTATCTTGTCTATTTCTGCTACGAGAGCTGCAGTTTGAGCAGGTTTTGGTTCAGAGTCTCTTATGATGTAAAATCTTCCTCCACATGCGTTGATCATTTCTCTGGATGCTCCTGTGAGATGTTCCTGGTGATTTTGGAGCAGAAGAACAATGCAGTACTGCAGGACTTCTTCTCCCAGCAGCTCCTGGGCTCGTTTGACAATATCACACTGCTGTGATTGTTGATCTTCCAGATTCAGGACCATTAAAACGACGTGAGGTCCAGGTGATGAGAGAGACAGCGCTGTTGTGAAGGTCTGTCTCGCTGTGTCCTCCTCACAGAGGTTTGGTCCAGTGACCAGCATCATTCTACGACCCTCGTCTGTAATTACTGGAGTCTTTACAATCTCTCTGTCCTCCTGTCCACCGTCTTTCCTTCCTGACAGAAGATCTGCAGTGCTGAATCTGGACTGACCTCTGATTCCCACTATCAGGATCCTCAGAGCCTCATCATGAGAAGCTGAAAGGGAAAGTTAAAGAGGAAATATCAGAAAATGTTATTTGAATTAAATCTGCTAACTTTACAGTGTTTGTATGATAGAATTGTTTATGTAAACCTTCATGTTTAACACTCTGGTGCATGTAAATTTATTAGAATGTTAAATTTTGTATTAAATAGGCACGTTTGCGTACCTACAAACTGCTATTCACTTTACATTACAACCATGAATGCGTGGTGTCCAGTACAGGAGACACATTTACTTTTAATTATGAAAGGTAGACTACAAATATGTTAAGTAAAAGTAAAAAGAGATCAGATACACAATTAAATTTTACATTACCTTCAACCTTCATAGATGTGATGTGAAATGCAAAAATCAGTGTGAGGATCCATTTTGGCTGTTTCCATTTCAGTTTCATTTTCCAGCCTGGGAAATAAACCCACTCTTACTTGCTTCCCAACATCTGTGAATTTAATGTATAATCTTACAATATAACCAAAATGTAAGATGCATCGTTATTACTTACAGCATGATCGTTTCATTTTACAACATTAACAGTGCAGCTCAATCCTATTTATTGGTTTGTAAAGTGAAAGCTAGCATGCTTCTTGTGTTACAGCTATATTTAGCACTAAGTCTCGGGACATAACAGTGCCAGCTGTCAGTGGCGTCCAACTGAACTTTTTGACTGGAGAGCACGTCTCAGTAAAATGCTGCTTTTCCTCAGCCAAATATTACGGAAATACCATTGTATACTGACCGAGAAACACTGTATCCAACAACTTTTCAGATATTCTGTCGTGTGTTGCGTATTTATAATAGTTGTTTATAAACAAAGCTAGCGATACTCTTTTTAATCTGTTCATTTTGAACAGAAAAACTGATTCACTTTGAATCAGGTGCATAGCGTCTGGGTATTGTGGCGGGAGGAGCAAACGACGAGAGAGAGAGGCTTTTATTAAACATAAAATAAACAAAAGTGTCCAAAAAAGGGGGAATAAAGTGTCCAAAATAAACAGGGGAGTTCCGTGAAGGAGAGGGCAGTGTTCGAAAGGGAAGGGTCCAGTAGGGGCAGGGGCGTGTCTACGTGGTGGCCAGGGGTGCCCCCCCTACCAGATATCTAGCTATAGGCTTGTTTTCAGTAAATTTCTTACTGCATCTGGCAGTGGCGGATCCTGGCATGAGTAATAGACCAGCTTTCTTCTTCTTGCAAGCAGATTTCCTTCCTTCCTCACACAAAACTGGACGTGTACTTTTAAATATACATTGTTCTTTTACTAATTGGCTCTGCTCTCGCTCAGATATTGCGTGTACATGCTCAAACGAAGAAAAGAAGAGTTTTTTTTTTTTTCTAATTTAGGTGAAGAGTATAGGCTTTTCTCACCAAATGGAAGCAAGCCGATTGTAGTCAGCCTTCTCTATGTATATGTTATTTAGTTAAGTGCTTATTGTAAATATTATTATTTAAATTATTTTATTTATTTGTATTTTGTTGTTTTTGTATATAGTTATACAATAAAAGCGAATCAACCAGACCAGAAATTAGTCACTGAGGGTGCTTCTGAAATTAGTAAAGGTGCTCTAGCCTTAATGCACAATTTCACATATTTTGTCCCGTCCACAGCTATAGTTATGACTATGCCGATCACTGTTATTTCGAGAGTGAATCTCGCAAAAATATGCAGATGTCATTCCCAAAAAAACAAAAGTTCTACATTTTAAATGGATAACTGCCAAGAAAGCTCACAAAAAGCGCTCCCATTAAAATCACTAACCAGCTGTCACTCACAAAGTTCTGTTATGACCAATGAATCTCTCTACACTGCACAATCAATCTACTATTTACATACACTTACAATGAAAGGATATAACTCAAAACTGGTGTGGGTCACAGCTGGTAGGTATGAGACAAAACCAGCATGTACATTTATGAGGATGGCAAAAGTGGTTTCACTTAAAGTGTTTTCAGTAAAGCCTCTTCATTGAATGTGTAGCTACAATTTCTCATGTGGTAACATAATTAATTTGATTTTATTCAACCCAAAAATATTAACTATACATTGGGTTACAGTGATAAAATGAAATTTAAGGGCTAAAACATGTAGAAATAACCCTCCTTCCCCCACTCATTTTGTGGCCACCCTCTTTTGAGGCTGTGCCCCAGCCTGGCCCCCCCATTTAAAATGCTCTAGACACGCCCCTGGGTAGGGGGCGGAGTCCGGCGGCTGCACGCGCTCCCCTCTCTGGTCCGTGATTAGGGGAGGGGCTTCATCCAGCTGCTTCGTCCTCCTTGGCCCAGGGCACTTCTGAGGGATTTAACGGCCCGGCATCCTCGCCCGTCAGCCGTCTCACGGGTGCGGTACTCATCCGGACCGCGTGTCCGACAGCACGTCTCTTCGGCAGCGCTCGATCCCATCAATGCTCCCTTCCTGAACCCACAAGGACACCAGTGTGCATGCATGAGGAATAGGCCAGTCTCCCGAGGAGAGGCACGCTCGGCATTTCAACAGCAGCGGTGATGAGGCTTCAGTCACGTCAGGTGTGCCTCATCACACGCTTCCAGACCTGGCTGTTTCGGCGTCCCTCCTCTCTTGCACACCCACTCCCAGCCGTCGGGAGCCTGCTAAAGGGCGGCAATTAAGGGACAGGATGATGATGATAAGTAGGGGGGAGGCAGCTGACTCGTCACAGTATGCAGGTGCACACTTATCAGAACAGAGCCTGTGTTGCAGCCATTAAAATAGTTCAGTTTTGGATTCTAATGGCAAAGTGGCTAGATTTGTTTCGTTTCTTTATTAAGTTAATTTAGAAATATGTTTGGAACATATTATATTTGTTAAATTCAAGCTTTTGTTTTTTAAAGTAACCACCAAGCGGCCAGCGGTAATGAGTTGAGCAATAGCCTTCTCAAATGAACACAACTTGCCTAAAATAAAATCTATAGACATAAAACAATTAATGCATTTCACAATATTAATTTAAACATCTAACCTAGATAAATGTGCGCTGTTAGACGTATATCCAATAATTTGTGCGGGTTAGCTAAAGCGCACTCTGCGGGACATGGAAGTGCCAGGGCGATCACTTGCATTTTTTTTCTTAATAACAGTGGAAACCTAAAACACACCATCATTTTTTCTCACAAAGGTAAGAGTAATACATCATTCAGAACTGCAAAAGGTCTACTCTTATTTGTGTGCACTCACAATATCAACAAAACGTTGTGCTTTTGTAAAATAAAGGAAAACAAACATGCGTTTTCTGCCTGCTTTGAGTAGGAGCGCTTCACAAAATGACCCAAAACTCAGTGAATATTTGCCTCACAGACATGGTAAATATATCTGTAGAATGTTTTAAATCACTACTTTAAAACGAAGTAATTCGTGTAATGAAATCATGTTATATTGCGTAAAGTTAATGTGAAAAAGGTCATGGCATCCAACCTGTCTTCACATTTAACATGAAAAACAGCAATAAAAACGTAGGCTTAAACTCAGTTAACTGGCTGATTTATGAGAAAAATAAAACAATGTTGGCAAAGTTATAGGTTTGTTGGCTTTTCTGAGGTAGGCTAAATGTTTTGTTACTACTATTATGACTATTCACAAGATTTGAATAATCGATTTCATTAGTCATCTTTTTTAATAATATTTTTTTCATGTTTATTTTGTGCTGCAAATATTAAAGAGGAGAAGATAATTGATTCACCTGCCACTTGATCTGAGGCGAATATAGTTGTCTCACTACACATTAAAGATTGTAAAAACACTTTTATTGTCTGTATTTTGTCATAAAATTGACAATTTATAGGCTGAGACTTGGGTGCTACAAATAATGAATGGATTTGAAAATGTTAAATATTATTTCCAAGCATTTATACCGTAAATAAAACAGCTGGTGAATACTCAAGTAATGTTGTGTACTTAAGTAAAGTCAACAAGTTAACCGAGTTGGAGCCAATAATGATTGGGGGGCTGACTTGCTACTCCATGTATCATATCTCTATTAGAAAACATTTTGTGCTAAATATAGAACTGATACCATGATACCAAGGCAAATTTAGTCTTATGGAGACATCTGAACAGTCTTTACAATCTCTCTGTCCTCCTGTCCTCCGTCTTTCCTTCCTGACAGAAGATCTGCAGGGCTAAATCTGGACTGACCTCTGATTCCCACTATCAGGATCCTCACTTCAGAGAAGCTGGAAGAGAAAGTGAAACATCATGCAAAGACGAAAATTATTTACCAGTGCATGGGGTAAGAAAAATAATTAAATAATAATAAAATATAAATAATATAGTAATTAAATATATTCTCTGAAAATAATTTGTCTTCAAATGATTGGCTTTCTTTTAAGGATGTTTAGGTATCTTTGGTGAAAAACATAAAATACTGATTAAAAATGTTTTTGTGGTGTTTGTATACAACAGCAATGACACCAAATGCAACTGATTCTCATATGTCATGTGACTGACAGTGATTGGGCAAGTTGATAAAAAAGCTGAAATGGAGAATGAAACTGAGAGAATATTGAAAAAAATAAATAAATATAACAAATATAACAAAACATTTTCATATATTTTGTTATACATATATATATATATATATATATAGTTACAATTCCCAGAGAAAACAAACTGGAAAAATAATTGTAATAATGTTGGATAAATGTATAAATGTAAATAAAAATAAAATAAAATAAAATAAGTTAATAAATAAATGTTTAAATTATTGTATAAATATATATATATATATATATATATATATATAATAAGAAATAATTCTTAGTTAAATGATTGAATAGTAGAAGAGAGCAGACACTAACCATCTGAAGATGAGATGTGAAATGCAACAATCAATATTATCAGCCAGTTTGTTTTCATCTTGTTCAACCCTATCTTGTATATTACAAAGTTGGTTTTGATTTGAGAAAACAAAACAAAGTATTTGAGAATACTTAAGTGATTGAACATAAATACTCTAAGAAACAAGATTGTGTTTTTACAGTGTTTTTATTTATTGAAAGCTGAAAGCAGTAAAATTAATCTGGATTGATTCTAGATTTTAC
Organism: Labeo catla; assembly: GCA_012976165.1. NCBI lineage: Eukaryota > Metazoa > Chordata > Actinopteri > Cypriniformes > Cyprinidae > Labeo > Labeo catla. The sequence goes on along the minus strand of VONZ01000547.1, from coordinate 129,095 downwards.
TAGATTCTCATATGCTTTAAAAACACTTACTGCAAGATGATGTAAAATCAAAAACATGTATAGAACTGTTATTTAGAATTACTTGATTTAGGTGAATTTCATGAATTTTATTTGAAGTGTTAAGTACAATGAAGAAAACATGTCTGTATATCACAGAGAACACAAGACTCTTAAAAATGTACATTTCTATATTTACATATTGATTTGTTTCTCAGATTATAACTGTTGTGTCTCATTCAGTGTAGAGCAAAACTGTGATCACTGAGCCAAACTAACTTATCTATTTCTGCTACAAGAGTTGCAGTTTGAGCAGTTCAGAGGGACTTATGTTAAATCTTCCTTGACATACTTTGATCATTTTTTCAAATAGTCTTTCTTGATAACTTGTCTGACAGTATCACACAGTTTTGATTCTCAATTCAGGACCATTAAAACAGGTCCGAGAGACGAGAGATAATGCGCAGTTGTGACATTCTGTTTTGTTTTATCATCTTTAGTGGTTTTCTGCACTGTATAATCAGCGTTAAAGAAGCCAACAGTAACGCTGGATAAAACCAAAAAGAACTGAGGAAATATTCTATATATACGTTAAGCGAATTCAACGCCATCTCTAAAATCAGAACAACTGAAGCAATAAACACACAACCACATGGAAAAAACACTAACGGAGGAAGTAACTCGATTACAGTGTTCTCCATTTTGGCATCTAAATTTAACGCTGCAATTATGATCACTGTTGCTAGCAGAATTATTGTGAGCGTCACTCCAAACAAAGCATTAGGCACAATCACACACAACGTCACAAGTTCAGCACCCAATGCACAAAACAGAAATAACAGGAATAATTCTGGGACATTCAGCTTTTGGAGCTCCAGTGATAAATCATAAGTTACAATCGTGACTCCAAAAGCAGCACAGCATGCAATAAAAACATCAGAAAAGGTCTTTATGCCAGTGACTGAACCAAGTGTTATTCCTAAACCTACTGTAAAAAAAAACTCAGTTTTCCCATTGTTTCCATTGTTACTTGACTCACGCATTGTGAAATACTTTAAAAATGCAGCCACAACTGTGGAGCACAGAGACAAATTTAGTGCACATGCAATATGTGGACTCAAAGTGTTTCTTAAAGATGCCATAAATGTCACAAGGCCAGCTAAAGTTACCACAAAAACTAACTTTTTGTCTGTTTGTTCAACAGCCAGATCAACTGCGATCAGTGAAATGATCAGACTCCATCCAATCAGTCCTAAACTGTCACGCATTGCAGATGAGATCTGATTTTCTCCAAGTTTGCTGTCGATTTCACTTAGTCTTTTCAAAAGCTCCAGCCTTTTTAACTGTAGCCGTTGTCTCAATACTGAGTAAAATCTGTGATCATTGAGCCAAACCAGCTTGTCTATTTCTCCAACGAGAGCTGCTCTTTCAGCAGGTTTTGGTTCAGAGTCATTTATAACATGAAATCTTCCTCCACATGCATTGATCATTTCTCCAACAATCCCTCTGGATGCTCCTGTGAAACATTTCTGTTGATTTTGGAGCAGAAGAACAATGCAGTACTGCAGGACTTCTTCTCCCAGCAGCTCCCGGGCTCGTTTCACAATATCACACTGTTGTGATTGTTGATCTTCCAGATTCAGGACAATTAAAATGGCATGAGGTCCAGGAGACAAGAGATACAGCATAGTGAAGATCTGTCTCGCTGTGTCCTCCTCACAGAGGTTTGGTCCGGTGACCAGCATCATTCTACGACCCTCGTCTGTAATTACTGGAGTCTTTACATTCTCTCTGTCCTCCTGTCCACCGTCTTTCCTTCCTGACAGAAAATCTGCAGCACTGAATCTGGACTGACCTCTGATTCCCACTATCAGGATCCTCACTTCATCATCATGAGAAGCTGAAAAGGAAAGTTAAAGATCAAAATATCAGAAAATATTATTTGAATTAAAAGATGAACGATAACTTTACAGTGTGTCAATGACAAAACTTTTTAAGTAAATCATTTTGTTTATCTGGTGTATGCTAATTTATTATGTTTCATTTTGTATTTATTTATTAATGCGTATTTATTTATTTTGGTGGTTAAATAGGCATTAAATACATACTTTACATACAACCATAAATGCATGGTGTCCAGTACAGTGGACACAGTTATTTTCCGTTATGTAAGGTAAACTACAAATATGATAAGTAAAAAAGGATCTTGTACAAGATTGTATTGTTGTTTTAAGTAAAATGAGATTAGATACACATTTACATTACATTATACATTACCTTCAGCCTTTACAGATGTGATGTGAAATGCAAGAATCAGCGTGAGGATCCATTTAGGTTGTTTTCTGTTCAGTTTCATTTTTCAGATTAGGAAATAAACCCACTCTTACAACTTACACGATCGTTTTGTTTAACAGTACTGACGGTGCAGCTGCATCCTGTGTCTTTGTTTGTAAAGTGAAAGTTTCACTTTTATTTCCGCTTGCATGCTTCTTGTATATATATATACATATATTGAAAGCATATATAATATATATATATATATGTATTGAAAGCAGAAACATGAGAAAACGACTCCTTTTTTGTTTTTTTAATTTTTTGCAAAAAACAAGAATTCAGCTTAATTTTTCGTTTTTCGTTCATGGGTGGAAAATTAAAAAACAGCTCGAATATTCGATTTCTACACGTGGGCGGGAATTAAACGCCCCTTTCCACTGCTGATTGGTCAGCGGAGCAGAATACAGTCTTCCGCTGCTGCAGTTGGACAGATTCTTAACCCTGTTTTATTGCAACTACATTTCATCTTTTTCTCATCAAATAATTAGACAAATGAATAGCTCAAAACAACCCGTACCGGGCAGAGCCTAGACAGGGTTTTGTGTAGACCAGCGGTTCTCAAAGTGATAGGGGATAGCTACTCAGCTTGATGTTCTAAAGGCTTATTAGACCTACCATCTTTTTTCAAAAAACAAACGCACACACACACAAATGTCCGGCTCGCAGTGGCCCATTTAATGGCAGAGAATGGTTTAGCACTAATGTGCTTTCGTGCCTTCACAAGTAACCTTAATTTGTGCCGCGATTGGTGGGAACAATCCCCTAACAATAAGAAATCAGTGATTTCAATATCAATTCATATATATATACTGTACATATAAGGGGATACAAATGTTTTGTTAAATGCCTGTTTTAGCATATATGTATGTACTTATACGAGTATCATTTAAAATGGATGTACAGAAAACAACCAAAATGGATCCTCACGCTGATTCTTGCATTTCACATCACATCTGTAAAGGCTGAAGGTAATGTATAATGTAATGCAAATGTGTATCTAATCTCATTTTACTTAAAACAACAATACAATCTTGTACAAGATCCTTTTTTACTTATCATATTTGTAGTCTACCTTACATAACTGAAAATAACATTGCATTCATGGTTGTAATGTAAAGTCAATGGAAATATGCATTTAATGCCTATTTAACCACCAAAATAAATAAATACAAATTAATAAATAAATACAAAATGAACTGACATTGAATTGACAGTGACATTATAATAAATTAACATACACCAGTTAAACAAAATGGTTTACATAAAAAGTTTTGTCATAGAAACACTGTAAAGTAATCGTTCATCTTTTAATTCAAATAATATTTTCTGATATTTTCATCTTTAACTTTCCTTTTCAGCTTCTCATGATGATGAAGTGAGGATCCTGATAGTGGGAATCAGAGGTCAGTCCATATTCAGCGCTGTAGATCTTCTGTCAGGAAGGAAAGACGGTGGACAGGAGGACAGAGAGATTGTAAAGACTCCAGTAATCACAGACGAGGGTCGTAGAATGATGCTGGTCACTGGACCAAACCTCTGTGAGGAGGACACAGCGAGACCTCACGCCGTTTTAATGGTCCTGAATCTGGAAGATCAACAATCACAACAGTGTGATACTGTGAAACGAGCCAAGGAGCTGCTGGGAGAAGAAGTCCTGCAGTACTGCATTGTTCTTCTGCTCCAAAATAAACAGAAATGTTTCACAGGAGCATCCAGAGGGATTGTTGGAGAAATGATCAATGCATGTGGAGGAAGATTTCACATGATAAGAGACTCTGAACCAAATCCTGCTGAAAGAGCAGCTCTTATAGCAGAAATAGACAAGCTGGTTTGGTTTAATGATCACAGATTTTACTCAGTATTGAGACAACAGCAACAGATAAAAAGACTGGAGCTTTTGAAAAGACTAAGAGAAATCGACTGCAAACTTGGAGAAAATCAGGTCTCATCTGCAATGCGTGACACTTTAGGAGTGGTCGGATGGAGTCTGATCATTTCACTGATTGCTGTTGTTCTGGCTACTGAAAAGACAGACAAAATGTTAATAAAAACCCTCAGATAGGGGGGATCCTGTCCCATGCATAGATTATGTCATAATGTTTATAGGGTTATAAATGGAATTAAAGAGTGTTCCAAAAAGTGCCTGGTTTTGCCACAATTACCAAATGCATTACAATAAATCAAATAATCATTTTTTAATAATAATAATAATAATAATAATAAAAAGGGAAATAAAAGGGACATGTATACAATTACAACTGAAATGTATATTAATTGCCAAGTCACCTTTATTTGACCAGTGCCTTGGACAATACAGATTGTTTCAAACTGCTTCACAGAAATATATAGGATAATAACAATCAAATATATGTACATCAAGTAATAAGGGTCACTTAGTTTACATAATCTGAATAAATAATAAATAATAAACGCTGAATAAATAAGCTTTTCATTGATGTATGTTTTTTTTAAGATAGGGCAATTTTTGCCCGAGATACAACTATTTGAAATTCTGGAATCTGAGGGTGCAAAAAAATAAAATAAATAAATAAATCAAAATATTGCAAAAATCGTCTTTAAAGTTGTCCAAAAGAAGTTCTTAGCGATGCATATTACTAATTAAAAATAGTAATTAAATGTAATTAAAATAAAAGTAATTAAAAAAAAGTTTAGATATATTTACTGTAGGAAATTTACAAAATATCTACATGGAACGTGATCTTTACCTATTATCTTTACTTATTATCTTTTTGTGATTTTTAGCATAAGAGAAAAATCGATCAATACTATGTATTTTTGGCTATTGGCTATACAAATATACCCATGCTACTTAAAACTGGTTTTGTAATCCAGAGTCACAAATATGAGACTGCTGTGATGTGCTGTGATTCATTTAGGTGCTGTTTGTGACTTGTCCTTATACAGTCTACTTTCTCCAAATTACTTTTAATGTACCTAACAATAATGCAGCATAAAACAGGTAAGAACTGACCAAGTTTTCTATAATTACTTTGAGAAAACTCATCACCAACCCTAAACTGAGAAAGACTGAACCAGTGAGCACACAAGCACATGGCAAAATCACTATAAAAATAATGAAATGCATCACATTCTCTACAGTTTTACCTTTTAAATGGAAATACACCATTGTAATTCCTAATATTAGTAGAATTATTGAAATTTTCACACCAAGCAGGCCAAACACACACACAAACCCCTTTGAGAGTATTGCTCCCACTGAACAAAACAGAAATGACCTGAGCACAAAGACTGGAGATTCATGGGTGATAATTTCATTGTAAATTGAAAGGAATGTCAAAGCCCCAAATGTGACCCCAGGAGCAGTGTAACATGCTATGAACACATCTGACCAGGTTCTGATGCTGACAATTGTTCCCAAGACCAAAGATGAACCTAGCAGAAATGGTAAACTTAATATTACTGCTGCCAAATAATATAGTAGCAAATGCAAATAAACTATTATTAACAAAGGTAAAATTAGTATTAATACAATACTGGGTGATAGATTTAATATGTTATGATTTGTTGTTCTAAACTTTTTAATTAATTCATGGTGTGTTGTAAACATAGTTGCCACAATTGATGTTATCAAGGCCAAATTAAATGGTATAGCAACATCTGGACTCAGAAAATGTCTTAGATACGCCATAAACAATACAAGTAAAGTCAATCCTGTCCCAAAAATTAAGGTTTTGTCCTTTCCTTCAGTATAAATAACAAGAGTGGTAAATAATGCAAGGAAAATCCATCCTACAATTCCAACTGCCCCTCCTAAAATGTCATATTTTACATACAAATGTGGATTTTCCTCAGGTAAGTCTTGAGCGGTTGCCTCAGTTTCTAACTTCTGTGTCAATACTGAGTAAAATCCGTCACCATTGACCCAAACTAACTTGTCTATTTCTGCTACGAGAGCTGCGGTTTGAGCAGGTTTTGGTTCAGAGTCACTTATGATGTAAAATCTTCCTCCACATGCGTTGATTATTTCTCTGGATGCTCCTGTGAAATGTTTCTGGTGATTTTGGAGCAGAAGAACAATGCAGTACTGCAGGACTTCTGTTCCCAGCAGCTCCTGGGCTCGTTTCACAATATCACACTGTTGTGATTGTTGATCTTCCAGATTCAGGACCATTAAAATGGCGTGAAGTCCAGGAGATGAGAGATACAGTGCTGTTGTGAAGGTCTGTCTCGTTGTGTCCTCCTCACAGAGGTTTGGTCCAGTGACCAGCATCATTCTACGACCCTCATCTGTGATTACTGGAGTCTTTGCAATCTCTCTGTCCTCCTGTCCACTGTCTTTCCTTCCTGACAGAAGATCTACAGCACTGAATATGGACTGACCTCTGATTCCCATGATCAGGATCCTCACTTCATCATCATGAGAAGCTCAAAAGGCAAGTTAAAGATGAAAATATCAGAAAATATTATTTGAATTAAAAGATGAACGATAACTTTACAGTGTTTCTATAACAAAACTTTTTATGTAAACCATTTTGTTTAAGTGGTGTATGTTAATTTATTATAATGTTTCATTTTGTATTTATTTATTAATTTGTATTTATTTAATACATACAAATACATACTGCCACTGACTTTACATTACAACCATGAATGCATGGTGTCCAGTACAGTGGACACAGTTATTTTCAGTTATGTAAGGTAGACTACAAATATAAGTTTCTTGTACAAGATTGTATTGTTGTTTTAAGTAAAATGAGATTAGATACACATTTACATTACATTATACATTACCTTCAGCCTTTACAGATGTGACGTGAAATGTAAGAATCAGCGTGAGGATCCATTTTGGTTGTTTTCTGTTTAGTTTCATTTTTCAGATTAGGAAGTAAACCCACTTTTACTCACTTTCCAAAATCTGTTAATTTAATGTATAATCTTACAATATAACCAAAAACTACGTAATATAACCAAAATCTGGTTATTAATTACAACTTACACAATCATTTTATTTAACAGTACTGACGGTGCAGCTGCATCCTGTGTCTTTGTTTGCAAAGTGAAAGTTTCACTTTTATTTCCGCTTGCGTGCTTCTTGTGTTCATGTGGACCTTGTATATGAGGCGCCACATAGGATTTGAAATTTTGAAAATAAAAAAAAAGTCATGTACTGCAGTTTATTTTTTCTTAAAGTGGTCATCAGATGCCCATTTTCTTCTGGTCAAATAAAGGTGATTCTTTAGGGTCTTAATGAAAAGTCTGATTAAAAATTGTCAATGGTTTTGTAAAACAACACCCTTTTTACCTTGTCAAAATGAGCTCTGAAAAATCAGCTCATTCTAAGGGGTTGTTCCTTTAAATGCAAATGAGCTCTGCTCGCCCCGCCCCTCTCTTCTCTCTGTGGAAAGACGATCGTTTACTTTAGCCACGTTTAGCCGCTAAACTTCCTAACTACCACATTATAAGGAAAGGCGATCGCAAAGATTCATAAAAAAAATGCTTATACACACTTCTGCCGTAAGTGAAGCTGGATCATGAATGATTTGCGCGAACATAGACGGATATATACTATATTGCCAAAAGTATTCGCTCACCCATCCAAATAATCGGAATCAGGTGTTCCAATCACTTCCATGGCCACAGCTGTATAAAATCAAGCACCTAGGCATGCAGACTGTTTTTACAAACATTTGTGAAAGAATGGGTCACTCTCAGGAGCTCAGTGAATTCCAGCGTGGAACTGTGATAGGATGCCACCTGTGCAACAAGTCCAGTCCTGAAATTTCCTCGCTCCTAAATATTCCACAGCCAACTGTCAGCTGTATTATAAGAACGTGGAAGCGTTTAGGAATGACAGCAACTCAGCCACGTAGTGGTAAGCCGCGTAAACTGACAGAGCGGGGTCAGTGGATGCTGAGGCGCATAGTGCGAAGAGGTCGCCAACTTTCTGCAGAGTCAATCGCTACAGACCTCCAAACTTCATGTGGCCTTCAGATTAGCTCAAGAACAGTGCGCAGAGAGCTTCATGGAATGGGTTTCCACGGCTGAGCAGTTGCATCCAAGCCATACATCACCAAGTGCAATGCAAAGCGTCGGATGCAGTGGTGTAAAGCACACCGCCACTGGACTCTAGAGCAGTGGAGACGCATTCTCTGGAGTGACGAATCATGCTTTTCCATCTGGCAATCTGATGGATGAGCCTGGGTTTGGCGGTTGCCAGGAGAACGGTACTTGTCTGACTGCATTGTGCCAAGTGTAAAGTTTGGTGGAGGGGGGATTATGGTGTGGGGTTGTTTTTCGGGAGCTGGGCTTGGCCCCTTAGTTCCAGTGAAAGGAACTCTGAATGCTTCAGCATACCAAGACATTTGGACAATTCCATGCTCCCGACTTTGTGGGAACGGTTTGGAGCTGGCCCCTTCCTCTTCCAACATGACTGTGCACCAGTGCACAAAGCAAGGTCCATAAAGACATGGATGACAGAGTCTGGTGTGGATGAACTTGACTGGCCTGCACAGAGTCCTGACCTCAACCCGTTAGAACACCTTTGGGATGAATTAGAGCGGAGACTGAGAGCCAGACCTTCTCGTCCAACATCAGTGTGTGACCTCACAAATGCGCTTCTGGAAGAATGGTCAAAAATTCCCATAAACACACTCCTAAACCTTGTGGACAGCCTTCCCAGAAGAGTTGAAGCTGTTATAGCTGCAAAGGGTGGACCGACGTCATATTGAACCCTATGGATTAGGAATGGGATGTCACTTAAGTTCATGTCGGGAGTAAATGATGACCACTATGTTCATTATTACATCCAGCAACACAACACCTCAATGGCTCAATCTGAAATATTCTTGTCTAACTTACATCCCTGCTCTGGCATCAAAACAAGGAAAGTTACTGGACTGTGACAGCTGGTCTAAGGTAAGAGCTCGTGTCAATCAACTATTGTGGGAGCGGCCTCTGTGGGTGTGACGGTACAATGACAGGCATCTGAGAACGGCTCGATTTGAAAAAGGGGATGTTATTTTTACAGATTAATTAAAAACCACTGCATGGATTTTTATCATTATAGGGTAGATGTGTACATACACTGCCAACACACATTAATGTTCAAACAACATGAAAAAGTGAACTTCGAATCCGATGACCCCTTTAAACAGGCTGGACACACATTCAACTGTAAAACTGTATTAGTTTAAAATACTCAAGACATGTTTTATTAAATATATTGAAACTGGTGTATGTACAAATATATAGCATATAAAAGAAATAAAGGTAGATCGAGATTGGATTTTGTGGATACAATAATAGCCACAAAAGTTTATACTGAATTAAATACCAGATACAGTTTACCATGTAAACAAAAAACCAGTCATATTCAGAAAAAAATATTATTACAATATGAACAGCATAAAGTAAGCAATGTCATAATTCATCATCAGTAGATCATAAGCAATCACATAAGCATAAGCAATGTTTTTATTCTAAACATGCAGTGTTCCGATTTATTAAAGTGACTTATTTTTAAGTTTAATAATCACTTTAGTCCAAATCTCAATTCTTGTTTTTCTGGCCCCAAATTTAAGACATCTGATAATTAAGACTTTAAGGACCCTCTTAAAGTCCATTTTAAAGACTCAAAATGTATAGCAATGTTTTAATGGATACTACATTATTTGTTCAGCTGTTAATAGACTCTATTGAGCAAATAATGTTTGTTAAGTAATATTTGCCAGTTTTATACTGTCTGTTTAATATTTGCATACAGTTAAATCTCTAGATGACAACAACTGTGAGAAATCACAACAACAACATGATCTGAATTAGTTCCAGGAGAATATGGGAATTAATCAGATGTTTTTATTCAGCGATAAACGTTATAGCAACAATTAGAACTAAACTATATACATAATAATTTGTTGTACTGTATGTTAGTTGCTGTTTGTGACTTAATCTGATGCAGTCAGCCATTGATACATGACTATTAATGAACCAATCAGTAATACCACATGAAAAAGAAAAGAACTGAGCAAGATTTCTATAGCTACTTTGATAATGAGAAAAACTGAACCAATGAGTACACAAACACATGGAAAAACCACTATAATAACAATAAACCAGAACACATTCTCTAAAATTCCACTTATTAAATGCACACATACCATAGTAAATCCTAATATTAGCAGAAATATTGTCATCTTCACATCAAGCAGTGGAGATAACATGCTCACAAACCCCACTGAAAGTGCTGCCCCTACTGAACAAAACAGAGATGACCTGAACATAAATTCTGGAGATTCATGGCTAATGTTTTTGTCAGCTATTAATACAAGAGCCCCGAATGTAACCCCTGGAGCCACGTAACAAGCTATGAGCACATCTGACCACGTCCTGATGCTGATGATTGTTCCCAAGAACAGAGCTGAACCCATCCAAAACATGAAGTACATGATTATTGTCTCAAGATATTTAAAAAATGCAGAGTATATTAGGTCAAATACAACATTGTTTATACTATTATTTGATAAGTTTGACATGGATTGCCCTTTTTTGACTGCTCCAGGTACGTCTGTTAGTGATGTTATCAAAGCCAAATTTAGCGGTATGGCAACTTCCGGACGTAGAAAGTATCTTAGATTGAGCAAAATGATTACATGTACAAAAACCTTAAAATTAAAATCTGTGTTCCTTCTGTGAGGGTAGACCAGGCAGATCCATACTGCTATTCCAACTGCTCCTACTAGACTTTCATAAATTACAACCAAGAGCATACTTTCTTTATGCACATCTTGACTGGCCTTTTCTGTTTCTAGCTTTTGTTTCAGTACTGAGTAAAATCTGTCACCGTTAAGCCAAACTAACTTGTCTATTTCTTCTACGAGAGCTGCAGTTTGAGCAGGTTTTTTTTCAGAGTCACTTATCAGAAGAAATCTTCCTCTAAATGCGTGGTTTAATTTTCCAGCAATCCCTCTGGATGCTTCTGTGAAATGTTTCTGGTGATTTTGGAGCAGAAGAACAATGCAGTACTGCAGGACTTCTGTTCCCAGCAGCTCCTGGGCTCGTTTCACAATATCACACTGTTGTGATTGTTGATCTTCCAGATTCAGGACCATTAAAACAGCGTGAGGTCCAGGAGATGAGAGAGACAGCACTGTTGTGAAGGTCTGTCTCGCTGTGTCCTCCTCACAGAGGTTTGGTCCAGTGACCAGCATCATTTTACGACCCTCATCTGTAATTACTGGAGTTTTTACAATCTCTCTGTCCTCCTGTCCACAGTCTTTCCTTCCTGACAGAAGATCTGTGACGCTGAATCTGGACTGACCTCTGATTCCCACTATCAGGATCCTCAGAGCCTCATCATGAGAAGCTGGAGGAGAGAGTGAAACATCAGGCCGCAAAGAAAATATTTGCTAGTGCATGGGGTAAGAAAAATAATTAAAGATATATTCTCTATTTGTAGTGTTTGTATACAACATCAATGACACCATTGATTCTCATATGTCATGTGACTGACAGTGATTTGGCATGTTGATAAAAAGCTGAAAGGGAGAATGAAACTGAGAGAATATTGAAAAAATGAGTAGTATTAGTATTAGTATATCAAAAAAAGAGTCTTTTGTTGATATATGTAATGTTTCTATTTACTTATTTTTTTTAAACTGTTAAAGATACTGAATTTTCAAATCAGATGAACAATCATGGTGCTAACAATGCTTGGATTGTAGTTTCAAATCCAAGTGAACACAAACTGAAAAAAATTACATTGGATTAAAGTATCTTCCAAATGCATAAATGTAAATGCTTTGTGATTTGACATTTAAGTAGGAACTAAAGTTTAAATTATTGTAAAATAATTTCTAGTTAAATGACTGAATAGTAGAAGAGAGCAGATACTAACCTTCTGAAGATGAGACGTGAAATGTGAGAATCAATATTAGTAGCCAGTTTGTTTTTATCTTATTTGACTTCATTTTATAACCACAGGTGTTGACACACAGAGTGAATTACAAAGTTGGTTTCGATTTTCAAAACCAAAAAAACCTGTTGTGCACTTTGTCATGCATTGCCTTGTTTGTTTTTAAATTGTTTTCTCTGCATGTGTGTGAGGCTTCATTGCAAAATGGGAGAATATGTTTAAGCAAATCATACACAAAGACAACGAAATCTCAGATAACATTTACATCAGAAATTTATTGAAAATGAAATGTCACATTTGATGAGATGCACATCAGGAACTTTTACAGATGCTTGAGTGAAATAATGGAAAAAAACACATTTGCACACTAATGCTTCTGAATACTTAAAGGTGAACTCCACTTTCAGAGCAACAAAATACAAATAATTTACTCACCCCCTTGTCATCCAAGATGTTCATGTCTTTCTGTCTTCAGTCGTAAAGAAATTATGGTTTTTGAAGAAAACATTTCAGGATTTTTCTTCATATAATGGACTTCATTGGTGCCCCGATTTTGAACTTCCAAAATGTAGATTAAATGCAGCTTCAAAGGCTCTAAATGATCCCAGTCGAGGAAGAAGGGTCTTATCTAGTGAAACGATCTGCCATTTTTTTGAAAAATAAAAATTTGTATACTTTGTAAGCACAAGAGCTTGTGTAGCCAAGGCTCTGCCGTGTCCATGATGCTACGAATTAGTGATTGGTCGTTCTTGAACGATTCGTTCATTTTAAACGAATCTTTAATGTGACTCAGTAAGAACGAGTCGTCTCAGGGAGTGATTCGTTCAGTCACGCATGTGCGACATCCTATTAGGTTCTGTACTGGAATTAGTTCACCTGTTTCGAGTCTTCGGGTTTTTTGAGTCATTCGTTTATCTTATTGGGCTGTCACGTGATGAACGAATGACTCAAACCCGAAAACTTGTCAGATAAGAGGCGAGGTGAGCTAATCATAGACTAAAGACCCAGGTAAACAATTAATTAATCTTTTCTGTTTCTGTAAAGCTGCATTTAAACTACATTTTGGAAGTTCAAAATTGGGGCATCAATGAAGTCCATTATATGCAGAAAAATCCTGAAATGTTTTCCTCAAAAACCATAATTTCTTCACAAGTGAAGACAGAAAGACATGAACATCTTGGATGACAAGGGGGTGAGTACATTATTTGTGAATTGTTGTTCTGGAAGTGGACTTCTCCTTTAAGTTATTAGACATAAATGCTTTTGTAGAACATAAATACTCTAAGAAGCAAGTTTGTGACTTTGCCTTTTTTCTTTTAATTGTAAACTGAAAGCAGTAAAATTAATCTGGATTGATTCCAGACTTCACTAAGTCTTCATATGCTTTAAAAATAATGCAAGAAACATCAAAATGTAATTAAGATGTAAAATCAAAAACCTGTGAAGCACTATTATGTAGAATTACTTGATTTAGGTGAATTTTATTTTATAAGTTGTTGTATGTATCTACAATTGAGGACAGAATACAATTTATTGGTACAACAACAAATGGACAAGTGCACATAACAATTTCACGCACTCTCAGTTTGTAAACGATCTTTCAGTTGTATACTGTAGAACATCTAAAACATAATAAACTTGGTTAGTACTTCAGGTTATCTGCAGAGTTTTTCAAATCTAATTCAAATAAAGTAAATATAACATTATGTCCATACCAAACAGATCTATTCAATCTTAAAGGAGTCATCGGATGCAAACTTCACTTTTTCATGTTGTTTGAACATTAATGTGTGTTGGCAGTGTGTGTACAAATCTACCCTATAATGATAAAAATCCATGCAGTGGTTTTTAATTAATCTGTAAAAATAATATCCCCTTTTTCAAATCGAGCCGTTCTCAGATGCCTGTCGGTGTGGCGTCACACCAACAGAGGCCGCTCCCACAATAGTTGATTGACATGAGCGTCTTACCTTAGATCAGCTGTCACAGTCCAGTAACTTTCCTTGTTTCGATGCCGGAGCAGGGATGTAAGTTAGACAAGAATATCTTCTGATTGAGCGATTGAGGTGTTGAGTTGCTGGATGTAATAATGAACATAGTGGTCATCATTTACTCCCGACATCTGAGCTGCTGAAGATGCAGTAGATTACATTTGTTTGTGAATGGAATGCGCCTCCCGATCTACATATATCCGTCTATGTTCGCGCAAATCATTCGTGATCCAGCTTCACTTACAGCAGAAGTGAGTGTAAGCATTTTTTTATGAATCTTTGCGATCACCTTTCCCTATAACGTGGTAGTTAGGAAGTTTAGCGGCTAAATGCGGCTAAAGTAAACAAGATCGTCATTCCACAGAGAGAAGGGGCGGGGCGAGCAGAGTTCATTTGCATTTAAAGGAACAACCCCTTAGAATGAGATGATTTTTGCAGAGCTGATTTTGACAAGGTAAAAAGGGTGTTGTTTTACAAAACCATTAAGAATTTTTAATCAAAGTATATTAGAGACTTTTCATTAAGACCCTAAAGAATCATATCAACTTGTGGAAAATGGGCATCCGATGACCCCTTTAAAATAAATCATGTATCACAGATTATTTTACTCAATTTAACACATTCAAGGTTGGATTTTGCTGATACAATAATAATGTGTTTAAATAAAGGCAATAAACAGACTTTTGTGCCGATACTAGTCACATATATATAACGAATGTGTTAAATGAAGTTCTTATTGTTTTCTTCTTGTGACAGGGCTGTTCAGAGAGATGCTACAAGAACTTACTTTAAAATACTGTAAAAGCAAGGTAGAGTTTATTGTGTAACCAAAAGACAAATAATATCCAGAAAAAATATAATACAACATAAACACCATAAAGTAAACCCGTGTCAAAAATAACCAACAGCAGATCATAAGCAATTGTATAAGCATAAGCAATGTTTTAACTTTGAACATTCAGTGTTCAGATTTATTAAATTGTGTACTTTTTCAGTTGAATAATCCCATTAGGTTGTATCACGTTGTATTTCTGGCCACAAATGTGAGACAACTTAAGTAATATTTGCAAGTTTCATACTGTATATTTAATATTTGCGTACAGTTAAATCTCCAGATGACAACAACTGAGATATCACAACAGCAGTATAATCTGAATTATTTCCAGGAGAGCTGCACTGGTGCAGAAGTAAATGGAAATTAATCATATGTTTTCATCCAGAGATAAAGGGTATAGCAACAATTAGAACTAAAATATACATAATCTGTTATACTGTTTGTGATTAAGTTGCTGTTTGTGACTTAAACTAATGAAATCCGCCGTTTACTAATTACTGTTACTAAAATTACTGAAATAAACAGTATAGCTACAAAAAGAAGGTAAGAAATGCTAAAATTTTCTGTAATTAACATGAGAAAACTCATCAGCCCTGAAATGAGAAAGACTGACCCGATGAGTGCACAAACACATGGAAAAACCACTGTAACAACAGTGAAAAAGATCACAGTCTTTAGAGTTTCACTCTTTAAATGCAAACATGCCATTGCAAATCCTAATATTAGCATCTTCACATTAAGCAGTGGAAATGACACTTTCATAAACCCCACTGAGAGTGTCGCCCCCACTGAACAAAACTGCAATGACATATCCGTAAAGACTGGAGATTCATGGCTCATGGTTTTGACAGCTGCGAATGCAAAAGCCCCGATTGTGACCCCAGGAGCCGCATAACAAGCTATGAGCACATCTGACCACGTCCGGATGCTGCTAATTGTTCCCAAGAACAGAGCTGAACCCACCATAAAGAGAGAGGATGTAATTATTGTCCCAAGGTATGTCAAAAGTCTACGATACATTATGTGAAATTCATTATTGTTTATACCATAATTTGATAAATGTGACATGGCTTGAAATATCTTGTTCATTTCCTTGTATAATTCAGGTATGTTTGTTATTGATGTTATAAAAGCCAAATTTAGCGGTATGACAATATCGAGACTCAGAACGTATCTCATACTGAGCATCAACAGTACACATAAAAAACCACCATATTTCTGCCCTCTAGGAGAGTAAACATTACAAGTTGGAGATGAAACTGCATAACTCCAAACTGTATTTCCAACTGCTAGTACTATAATGTTGTATGTTACAGTAAAGAGCAGATTTTCTTCATGCACTGTTTGATTGGTCTTTTCTGTTTCTAGCTTTTGTTTCAGTACTGAGTAAAATCTGTCACCATTAAGCCAAACTAACTTGTCTATTTCTGCTACGAGAGCTGCAGCTTGAGCAGGTTGTGGTTTAGAGTCTCTTATGAAGTAAAATCTTCCTCCACATGCGTTGATCATTTCTCCTGATGCTTCTGTGAGACGTTCCTGGTGATTTTGGAGCAGAAGAACAATGCAGTACTGCAGGACTTCTGCTCCCAGCAGCTCCTGGGCTCGTTTCACAATATCACACTGTTGTGATTGTTGATCTTCCAGATTCAGGACTATCAAAACAGCGTGAAGTCCAGGAGACGAGAGAGACAGTGCTGTTGTGAAGGTCTGTCTCGTTGTGTCCTCCTCACAGAGGTTTGGTCCAGTGACCAGCATCATTCTACGGTCCTCCTCTGTGATTACTGGAGTCTTTACAATCTCTCTGTCCTCCTGTCCACCATCTTCCCTTCCTGACAGAAGATCTGCAGCGCTGAATCTGGACTGACCTCTGATTCCTACCGTCAGGATCCTCACTTCATAATCAGCATTATCTTCATCATCATCGTGAGAAGCTGAACGAGAGAGTGAAACATCATGCAAAGAAGAAAAATATTTGCCAGTGTATGGGGTAAGAAAAATAATTAAAGATATATTCTCTATTTGTAGTGTTTGTATACAATAGCAATGACACCAAATGCCACTAATTCTCATGTCATGTGACTGACAGTGATTTGGCAAGTTGATAAAAAGCATAAAGGGAGAATGAAACAGAGAGAATATTTATAAAATTAGTATATACGAAAATTTCATATCTTTTGCTGATATATAATGTCTCTATATTTTCTCTTAATTGTTAAAGATGCTAAATCTTCGAATCAGATGAACAATCATGGTGCTAACAATGCTTTTATTGTAGTTCCAAATCCCAGAGAACACAAATTGAAAAATAACTAAATAAATTACATTGGATTAAAGTATCTGCGAAATGCATAAATGTATAAATGCATAAACTGTGATTTGACATTTATGCAGGAGCTAAAGTTTAATTTGTAAAATCATTCCTAGTTAAATGACTGAATAGTAGAAGAGAGCAGATACTAACCTTCTGAAGATGAGATGTGAAATACAAGAATCAATATTAGCAACCAATTTGTTTTTATCTTATTTGACTTCATTTTACAACCACAGGTGTTGTCGCACAGAGTGAATTACAAAGTTGGTTTCAATTTAAGAAAACCAAAAAAACCTGTTCTGCATTTAAAGGGCTCATGTCATGCATTGTTTATTTGTATTATTATTTTCCCTGCACATGTGTGAGATTTTACTGCAGAAAATCTGCTGAATGAGGGAAACAGGAGAATATGTTTAAGCAAATCATTCACAAAGACAACAAATCACCAAATAACATTTAGATCAGACATTTATTAAAAATGAATACAATCGTTACAATTGATGTGAGCCATATCAAAAAACAATTACAGATGCCTGAGTGAAATAACAATGAGAAAACAGTTTGGACACTGTTGCATCTGAATAATTCAGTTATTAGTCATAAATGCTTTTGTAGAACATAAATACTGTAAGAAACAAGATTGTGAGTTTGCATTGTGTTTTTTATTGAAAACTGAAAGCAGTAAAATTAATCTGGGTTGATTCTAGATCTTCATATGCTTTAAAAATATATTGCAAGAAACATCAAAATGTAATGTAAGTTTAATAACTTTTACAGAATTGTTATGTAGAATTACTTGATTTAGGTGAATTTCATGAATTCTATAAGCTGTAGTATGCAGCTACAATTGAGGACAGAGTAAAATTTATTGGAACAGCAACATTTAGACTCAGATTATTTCTTAATGTGACTATTAATATAACAAGTGCACTTAATATTGCTCCAAAATTAGAATGTTCATCCCGTTTTTAGCGAAAATAAAAATTCAGTAAAATGAAGAAAGTATGTCTGTATATTACAGATAATAGCAGATTCTAAATTTCTTCATTTTACGATTTCTCTCCGATTGTCTTTTATCGTGTGAAATCTTCCTGCACTTGCACTGATCATTTCTCCAGCAGTCTTCCTTGATATAGAACTTGTTTCACAATAACACACAGTCTGATTCAGAATTCAGAACCATTACAGCGGTACGAAAGAAACTGCTTGTTGTTTTATTTATTTTCATGCAGAGGCTTTATGTATAATCAACACTAAAGAAGCCAACAGTAACACTGGATAAAACAAGAAAGAGCTGAGGAAGTATTCGATATATACCATAAGCAAACTCAACAACATCTCTAAAATCAGAACAACTGAAGCAATAAACACACAAGAAGATGAAAAACTCACTGAAGGAAGAAGTAACTCGATTACTTTTATCTTCATTTTGGGGTCTAATTTGAATGCTGCAATTGCAATCACAATTATTATAAAAATTATTGTGAGCATCACTCCAAACAGAGCAGTGAGCACAATTTCACACAACACCATGAGTTCAGCACCTACTGCACAAAACCGGAATAGCAGGAGTAATTCTTGGACATTCAGTTTTTGGGGCTCGAGTGAGAAATGTATGAATTCGCAAGCCCCAGTTGTGACTCCAAAAGCAGCACAACATGCTATGAAAAAATCGGAAAAAGTCCTAATGCTAGCAATTGATCCAAGAATCTCTCCTAAACCTACTGCAAATAAAAGCTCTGATTCAAATATTCCATTGTTTCCACCGTTTCCATTGTTATTTGACTTGTACATTGTGAAATACTTTAAAAACGCAGCCACAACTGTGGAGCACAGAGACAAATTTAGTGCAAAAGCAATATGCGGACTCATAGTGTTTCTTAAAGACACCATAAATGCCACAAGGCCAGCTAAAGATGCCATAAAAACTAACATATTTTCCGCCTGTTCAACAGCCAGATAAACTGCAATCACTGAAATGATCAGACTCCATCCGACCACTCCTAAAATGTCACGCATTGCAGATAAGACCTGATTTTCTCCAAGTTTGCTGTCTATTTCACTTAGTCTTTTCAAAAGCTCCAGCCTTTCTGACTGTAACTGTTGTCTCAATACTGTGTAAAATCTGTGATCATTGAGCCAAACTATCTTGTCTATTTCTGCTACGAGAGCTGCAGCTTGAGCAGGTTTTGGTTCAGAGTCCCTTATGATGTAAAATCTTAGTTAATTGTGATTTTAGTTGCTTTTTGCAACTTAATCTGAAGCAGTCTGCCTTTGACAAATTACTTTTAATAAACCAAACAGTAATGCTACATAAAGCAGGTAAGAACTGAGCAAGTTTTCTATAATTACCTTAGAAACTCATCACTAACCCTAAAATGAGAAAGACTGAACCGATGAACACACAAAGACATGGAAAAACCACTATAAAAAAAATCAAGCATATTACATTATGTAGTGTTTCATTCTTTAAACACAAACATGTCATTGTAAATCCTAATATTAGTAGACTTATTGTCATCTTTACACCAAGCTGAGCAAATAACACATTCACAAACCCCACCGAGAGTGTCTCACCAACAGAATAACACAGAAATGCCTCAAGTGCAGAAGATTCACGACTAATATTTTCTTCGTAAAACATGAAAGCAAAAGCCCCGATTGTGACTCCAGAAGCTGCAAAAAATGCTATGAGCGCATCTGACCACGTCCTGATGCTGATGATTGTCCCTAAGACCAAAGCTGCACCGTGCATAAATGGTAGATGCATCATTTTTATGAAATCATGTACTAGCACCATGACAAAAAATACTATAATATCCCCTATGATGTACCTGGTGTCTTGACTCCTGGTAAATGTTTCTTTGATTTCTCTGGGTTCTTTTTGAAGTATGGTTGCTAGTGATGATACCAAGGCTAAATTTAGAGGTATGGAAATAACTGGTTGAAGAACATTTCTTAAATTGATCATAAACAATACAAGTGCAGCAAATTTTACCTCAGAATTTAAATATGTGTGGCTCAGTTTACTGTAAATAACAAGAGCAGAAAGTGAAATCCATCCCACAATTCCGACGGCTTCCCCTAAACGAATATATATTACAGATGAGAGGTTACTTTCAGGTTCTAACTGTTGAGTTTCCTTCAACACTGAGTAAAATCTGTCACCATTAAGCGAAACTATCTTGTCTATTTCTGCTACGAGAGCTGCAGTTTGAGCAGGTTTTGGTTCAGAGTCTCTTAACATCTGAAATCTTCCTTCACACGCGTTGATCATTTCTCTGGACGCTCCTGTGATGTCATGTTCCTCATTATTTTGGAGCAGAAGAACAATGCAGTACTGCAGGACTTCTTCTCCCAGCAGCTCCTTGGCTCGTTTGACAATATCACACTGTTGTGATTGTTGATCTTCCAGATTCAGGACTATTAAAACAGCGTGAGGTCCAGGAGATGAGAGAAACAGCGCTGTTGTGAAGGTCTGTCTCTCTGTGTCCTCCTCACAGAGGTTTGGTCCAGTGACCAGCTTCATTCTACGACCCTCATCTGTCTTTACAATCTCTCTGTCCTCCTGTCCACCGTCTTTCCTTCCTGACAGAAGATCTGCAGCGCTGAATCTGGACTGACCTCTGATTCCCACAAGCAGGATCCTCACTTCATCATCATGAGAAGCTTGAAGAGAAAGTGAAAGCATGAGTGTCAGTGGAGTAAAAAAACTAAGATGTATTCTCTGAAAATAAATATTACTTTTGCTTCTTAAGAAAATGAAATAGCTGAAGTGACCGACAGAAGAAAACATGATTACAAGATTAAAACATTTCCTTACAAAAGGATCCTAATGTTGGGAAAGCAGCTATTTATTTTCAACTGTGTGAAAATTGAGGATTATTTGTTTTGTAAAATCAGTGACAGTAACATGGCAAGTTTTATGAGAAGCTAGAAGTGAAAATGAAACTTAGTGCTGCATGGACATTATCTACTTTACGTAAAAACTGTATCAGCAGATGAACGATAAGTTGCATTGGATAAAAGCATTTGCCAAATGTAATTATTTTTTCATTGCCATTTCTGCAAGGTTTAAATTATAGTAAACTTAACAAAAACATTAATTCCTGGGCAAATAGTACAACAGAGTGAATACTAACCTTGTGAAGATGAGATGTGAAATGCTAGAGTCAATATGAGCAGCCTGTTTAGTTTTGTCTTGGTTAATTTCATCTTTAAATCTGGGCTGTCGTGTGAAAAAATTGACCGTGAGTTTATGATTAGCTCTACAGTCTGTGAACATATAAAAGTGTGAACAGCCCATCACATAAAACAAGAAGTCAGCTAGATTCACTTCCCTGCTGAAGGACAGAAAGTCATTATGAAAATATGAATGATTTAAACACATTTACAAAATAAGAGCTGCTGCAGTGAAAGCTCGATAGATCTGCTGAAAGCATCTGAATGTGATCAGAATATACTGAATTTATTAATTTGTACTTTATGTAGGTCAACAAAGAGCTTCAAAGGGTAAAATTAATTGCAAAGGTGTCTAAACACACTTTTGATCCGTTAATGAGCATGCTATGAGCACATCTGACCACATTCGTATACTGACAGCTGTAGTTCTTACAGTCAGTGATCAGAGTCTTTACAATCTTTCTGTCCTCCTGTCCACCATTTTTTCTTCCTAACTCAAGATCTGCAGCACTGAATCTGGACTGACCTCTGATTCCCATCAGGATCCTCACTTCATCATTATGAGAAGCTGGAAGAGAAAGTGAAACCATCAGTGGGTTAAAAAAAATGATCAAAGATACATTCTCTGAAATGAACTCCTTATAATAATGATGTTTAGATTCAAGACGACAAAAGTGCTGATTAAAGGGGTCATTGGATGCCCACTTTCCACAAGCTGATATGATTCTTTAGGGTCTTAATGAGAAGTCTTTAACATACTTTGGTTAAAATTTCACAGTGGTAGTGTAAAAAACACCCTTTTTACCTTGTCAAAATCAGCCCAGTTCAGAGCGAGCCATTCTATTGCATGTTCCTTTAAATGCTAATGAGCTCTGCTCACCCCGCCTCTCTCTACTGTGGGGTGAGGAGCCGCTCTGTTTACTTTAGCCACATTGAGCTGTGAAACTTGCTAACTAGCACATTATTAAGAAAAGTGTTTTGCAACGATGCATAAAAACCCTTATACTTACTTCTGCTGTAGGTGAAGCTGCATCACAAATGAAACGTGCGAACGTAGACGCATTTATGTAGATGGCCGTGTACAATTATGTACAATTTCGAAAAATGCACTTTGAAGAAGAGAGTTTGAGTGGCCAAAGACTCTCCAAGGATCACAGCTGGAGAACTGCAGATGTTAGTCTTGGTTTTGTCTTGGTTAATTTCATTTTTTAATCTGCGGTCTTTCTCACAAAACCAGTCACACTGGGTCAAGATAACAAACGCAAATGTAGCACCCTCACCACCTGATGAGGGGAGATGTAAATAGTTAAGAAAACGAAAGACACGGAGCTGCTGCTTCACGATCAGAGTCTCTGTGTTTTCTGAGCATCGCGTCCCCTCCCCAAACAGGTGAACACCTCCCAAGGGAAACCAATCAAGCAATCAGTGTATCACTCAAGGCTGAGCAGGGAACATTAATCGTCACAGATAAGACGTTATACTTTGAATCTGAAAGAAAAAAAAAGAAAAAAAATAAATTTCACTTGTTTCAAGTTCAATGTTCCTCTGATATAATTTACTGACATTTTTCCCTTAATTTCGCACATTTATTTATTTATTATGGAACCACCACACAAACACATCTAGGTTTGGTTTCCCAATGCTCATTATAAACTTTCTTTATCAACTCAGAGGTTGATGGTAAGTTTATGATTAACTCCAGCTGTGAACCTCACACTTTCATGCACAGATTACAATCACGTATACGTCAGCGAGATTCACTTTCCTGCTGAAGATGAAGAGATCATCATGTAAATATGAATTATTTAAACTACACACTGGTACTTTTCCTCAGTTTAAACATTTGATTTGTTTTCTATGCTCTACTGTGAGTAAAATGTGGGTTCACGAGATTTGCAAGTCATTGCATTTGGTTTTAATTTATACTTTACACAGCATCCCAGATTTTTGTGATGTTTAAAGAGAACAGACATTTTGCAATGTTAATATGAGCATTTCTGTATTTGATCAGCTCTTAATAATGGAGGCAATAGCAATTAATTTTTGTAAGTTTAATATTGTCTGTTGTATTTTTATTTACAGTGAATTTTAGTTGCTTTTTGCGACTTAATCTGAAGCAGTCTGCCTTTGACAAATTACTTTTAATAAAACAAACAGTAACGCTACATAAAGCAGGTAAGAACTGAGCAAGTTTTCTATAATTACCTTAGAAACTCATCACTAACCCTAAAATGGGAAAGACTGAACCAATGAACACACAAAGACATGGAAAAACCACTATAATAAAAATTGAACATATTACATTCTGTAGATGTTCATCATTTAAATGCAAACACACTGTTGTAAATCCTAATATTAGTACACTTATTGTCATCTTCACACCAAGCTGAGCAAATAACACATTCACAAACCCCACCGAGAGTGTCTCACCAACAGAATAACACAGAAATGCCTCAAGTGCAAAGACAGAAGATTCACGACTGATATTTTCTTCGTAAAACACAAATGCAAAACCCCCAATTGAGACTCCAGAAGCTGCATAACATGCTATGAGCACATCTGACCACGTCCTGATGCTGACGATTGTCCCTAAGACCAAAGCTGCACCTAGCACAAATGGTAGATGCATCATTTTTATGAAATCATGTACTAGCACCATGACAAAAAATGCTATAATATCCCCTATGATGTACCTGGTGTCTTGACTCCAAGTAAACGTTTCTTTGATTTCTCTGGGTTCTTTTTGAAGTATGGTTGCTAGTGATGATACCAAGGCTAAATTTAGAGGTATGGAAATAACTGGTTGAAGAACATTTCTTAAATTGATCATAAACAATACAAGTGCAGCAAATTTTACCTCAGAATTTACATATGTGTGCCTCAATTTACTGTAAATAACAAGACCAGAAAACGAAATCCATCCCACAATTCTGACGGCTTCCCCTAAACTAGTATATATTATAGATAAGAGGCTACTTTCAGCTTCTAACTGCTGAGTTTCCTTCAACACTGAGTAAAATCTGTCACCATTGAGCGAAACTATCTTGTCTATTTCTGCTACGAGAGCTGCAGTTTGAGCAGGTTTTGGTTCAGAGTCTCTTATTATGTGAAATCTTCCTCCACATGCGTTGATCATTTCTCTGGATGCTTCTGTGAGATGTTCCTGGTGATTTTGGAGCAGAAAAACAATGCAGTACTGCAGGACTTCTGCTCCCAGCAGCTCCTGGGCTCGTTTCACAATATCACACTGTTGTGATTGTTGATCTTCCAGAATCAGGACCATTAAAACGGCGTGAGGTCCAGGAGATGAGAGATACAGCACTGTTGTGAAGGTCTGTCTCGCTGTGTCCTCCTCACAGAGGTTTGGTCCAGTGACCAGCATCATTCTACGACCCTCGTCTGTAATTACTGGAGTCTTTACAATCCCTCTGTCCTCCTGTCCACCGTCTTTCCTTCCTGACAGAAGATCTGCAGCACTGAATCTGGACTGACCTCTGATTCCCACAAGAAGGATCCTCACTTCATCCTCATGAGAAGCTGGAGGAGAAAGTGAAACCATCATGCAAAGAAAAACTATTTGCCAGTGGGGTAAGAAAAAACATAACTGTTGTAACAAGTTCATTTCTGAGAATGTTTTGATTGTTAGATATATTTGCTTGAAAAGAAAACAAAAACACTGACAAGAAAAGTTTTTTTGCAGTGTGTAGATTTGACATCAATTTACACTTTGCAGTGAAACATATTGGTGTAATTTCAGTTTTCACTCAACTAGTAAATTTCACAAATAATTACAAAGAAGCTACAAGTAACACTGAATTAAGCTTGACATTTTGAAGTAGAAAGTCTAAAAGAGTATTTTCTTTTAAGATGCACTCCAATAATCTTTGTTTTAAACATTTTTTTGCAGTGTGTATGTCAAATGACCGAGTGATTTAGGGCTGGGTAGTACAGATACATAGTTTTCAGCATTTTGTTGATATAAAGTGTCTCTGTTTGTGTATTTTCTATAAATTAATTTAAAGGTTGTATCAGAGCAAGCAACCATTAACCATTATTGTGGCTTCAATTACCAGAGAACACACAAATGTATGTGTCTGTAAATTTGTTTTACACCAAAACAGTCTTATTTTAGCAATAAATGAATTTCCACTAAATGAAAAACATAATTTAGGAGCTGCTTATCTTTTAAGTCTAAAGTGTAAAACATCTTTATGTAAGGGAATAAGTATTAACACACCCAGCCACACTGCAATTTTTCAAAAATTCATATATATGTGCAACAGGAGAAATTCTGTAATTTCTGTTTTTATTAATGCATTTATAAAGTGTCAAAATTAGAGCTGTCAGTTGATTAAAAGTTTTAATCTAATTAATTACTTCATGTTTCGATTAATCACAAAATAAATTTGACTCTGAGAATACCCACAAAAGATTAGGCTTATTTAAAGCTATTTGTGTATTAAATGAGAAAGTATCAAGTAGACATTACAAATTGTATCTTTAGAAAGAAATATTTTATTTGATTCAGCACAAAATTTATTAGACATAAACATTTAGGCTTTTTATTTTTTGAGGAAAACTATCCCTTTAATGTTTATTATTATTATTATTATTATTATTATTATAAATTATACTCTAAATAAGAAACTAAATCTGCCAGCAGGTGGCGGTAAATGTCTATATGAGTCATTCATTTGATTCGTTCAAACGTCTGATTCATTCAGGAATTCAGTAAACGGCTCACTTTATGAATGGGCCACAGCGGTGTTTAGTTTCTGAATGAATCAGCGTTTTGAACAAATCGTGCAAACCAATGATTCGGTTTGCACGATTTGTTCAAAACGCTGATTCATTCAGAAACTAAACAGCGCTGTGTTGCACAGATTCTGTTGTTGCTTCAAAATTATGTTCTCTGCAAAAATTGAGCAAAAACACATAATATTGTGGTTAAAATATAACACAATATCAAACTTCTTATTTACTGAACAGTTGTACATAATCACATTTTAGCTAGTGTGAGATTTATTTTTGTATGGTAATTTTGTCTTTATATAAAGTAGGTTAATTTTGTTATTGTTATTAGGATTTGACACACTGACGTATGCGTCGGTTTTGGGGATGCGCGGGTCAAGCATGCGCAGTGTGTGGGTGTACCAGGCAACAACGCAGTGTGTTCGTAACAGCCAGAGCGTTGATAAATAAAAGGCAGAAACCAGTTCATATTTGTGCTCTGTGTCTGCTATTATTCGCGTGGATCCATTTACAAGAGATTGGAGATTACTCTGATGAGTCACAGCCCCTCTTACACTAGTGATAGATCAGGACAAAATCAGCACTCGTGTCATGTATTGGTCTTGCTGACGGTGTGATATCCTGTGATATGTGATATATTTAAATATAAAAAAACAACTCATACAGGACCATTTTTGCCCCAATATCTTAAATTTTAGAGCATAGCTGCATTTATGGAGTTGTTGTCCTGCATCATATT
This sequence comes from Labeo catla, assembly GCA_012976165.1. NCBI lineage: Eukaryota > Metazoa > Chordata > Actinopteri > Cypriniformes > Cyprinidae > Labeo > Labeo catla. The sequence goes on along the minus strand of VONZ01000547.1, from coordinate 102,062 downwards.
TGTCAACAGTCAACTGTATGAAATAAATCATAATCTAATTTAATGGCGTTATTTTTTCAGAACTAATTGATTAACGCGTTAAACTGACAGATATAGATATATTAGGGGTGTAACGATTAGGGATGTGCGCAACGATTAATTTGCTAGTTGTTTAAACGAAAGTTTTGTATCTGACTAGTTGACTAAAGGCAAGTACCGCCAAAAGATGGTAAGAAAAAAAACGCTATGTGTGCATGTATATAATAGCCTTCATTTGAAATACTTATCTATAAATCACACTGCCAAATTCTTCAATGAATTCCGCTTGCCTCGCGTTATCATCATTTAATTTTAGGCGGTCCTTAAAAAGGGGGGGAAAAGCGTACACTCAAGGTCAGCCAATGCATAGCTTATTTATTAAAACCAGCCTCAGTAAGTTATCGACGTAGTCTGGTGCCCTATGAAAAAACGCGCTTGGCAGGAACTGAAGTTGCACGCACGCAGAGATAAACGAAAAGCAAGCCGGTAGAGTTTGAAAAAGTGCCTGGACATCCCACCCCACCACCGAAGTTGGTCTTCGTTTAGAGGAGTAATTGACATTTGCTAGCCTTGGCTAGCCTTTAAGCTAACGCCTACGATGTGCCCGTTATGCATCGCTCCAGTAGAGTTATTGTAAGCCAGTTTGATATTACAGTTTACACACAACTTTTCAGATTTTTGTTCAGTAAATAATGACACGGTGCAATTTGTCATGTGTTGTTGTTCATCTGAGGTTTTATTTTCGAAATATTAAGAGCAGCCAAGGACCAGTTTTGTTTTAATGATGTCCTGATACGGAAAACCATGGAATTCAATAGGGTGTCTTAACTTTTTCACATGACTGTATATATATATATATATATATATATATATATATATATATATAAGCCTGAAATCAATATATAAACTTGCTTTGTCCCAAAGTTTGTTAGTGTCTTGTGATTTATTCACTATAACTCGCTTCAAAAAAAAAAAAAAATATTCCAACAATAAAATACTATGAACATATACTATGAAAATACTATTAGACAAAAAATTCACCACCAACTGTAATAAAAATAATATGGAACAAGAAAAACATAAATGCAAAGTACTGTTCCTAACGTCAGTCCTAGACCTGTTATGAACACTATACCACAATATGAAAGTAAAATGACTAAATATTTGAATATTTTATGTTCACACAATAAATTTTGGTATAAGTGAGCAAATGAAACCGTAAGGGTAAATATTGAGGATAGAATCAAATTTATTGTTACAGCAACATTACTTCCTAATGTGACAATAACAACTACACATAATATTGCTCCAAAAGTTCATGTTTTGCTTTAGTGGAAATAACAACAACATTCAGTACAATAAAGAAAATCCATCCTACAATTTCAACGACTCTTCCTAAACTATCATATAATACATGCTCTCTTCTGTAAGTTCTTTAAAACTCATCCACACAAAGCCAGAGCTTTCCCTATTGTTTATAAACAATCTTCTAATTGTATACTGTAAAATATCTAAAACATAATAAATCTCTGTTACTACTTCAGGGTATCTGCAAAACTTCTAAAATCTAATGTAAGCTTAGACCTACCTCTAAGACCTTATTTTATTTTACCAATCTTTTTTTTCTCGTTTTAAAACAAATATTCTGTAAACACGGCGTGGTCTCAAGAAGGGTAAAGAAAGGTAAAGATGAAAATATTAGAATAAATCATGAAAATCCCCATGAATCCCCTATATCATTTATTATATGATAGACTTTTGTAATATTTATTATATATATTCCCATTTTAATTTCCAGAGAACACACAGACTGATTCTTAATTTGGATGTCACATCGAATATGTGTATCTTCCAGCTGAATAAATTTACATTTATTTGTGATTGACATTTATACAGAAACTTAAGTTGTATACATTTTAAATGAAAGGAAAATTAATAAAATCATCTAATTCCTGGCTAAACTACTACATAGAGGAGATCAGATACTAACCTTCTGAAGATGTTATGTGACATACAGCAATTAATAAGAGGAGACACTTTGGTTTTGTCTTGGTTAATTTCATCTTGTAACTAGAGGTCCGTCTTACGAAGCGAGTCCAATTTGAAATACAGTTTGGTTTAAGTTGTCTTACAAGTTGTCTATTACAAACGTTCTGTTAATTCTGGGTTTGATCTTCCGGGTTTGTTACCAGCTGTGGATTGTGTACATATGAAAATGAGAGGTTTAAAGAGATCAGGCATCCGTCTCAATAGGAATCATTTTGCTGTCTGATTAAAATACATGTTAACTAGTATAACAGGTTTGACGTGGTTTATCACATAGCAACATGTTTTACACAGCTAGAGAATAGTAAGTCATTGTTACGTCATGGTGTAGAGTTAAATAAATGAACGCTTTCTGCAGTATTGATAATCGATGTTGATTTATAGTGTTCTTGTTTAAAGACAAAACATTAATTCTTTCGGGAACAGTTTACAAACAATGCTATTATTGTGAACTGATAGTCCATATATTCCTGCTTTCAGGAGCTGAATCGGATGCTGTCTTGATTTTGTGTGTAAATGAGATGTTTGAAATCTGTAAACAGATACTATATTTGATTACTTTGATACTGTATTTAATTTTTATTTCATGTGCTCAGTGGTTGTTAGGCAACTAGGACTGACCTTCACTATTAACATTAATAATGATTGTGTAAAATCATTTAGAAAGTGAAAGCTCCACGAATGGCTCTTTTTGAAGGAATAGTTCATGCAAATGTAAATTTTGTTATTATTTATTCATCCTCATGTCATTCCAAACATATAGTACTTTCTTTAGTCGAACACAAAGATGTTTATAAGGATGTTCAGACTGCTCCTTTATGTACAGTGAAAATTTCATTCAAGACTTTCATTTAAAATAATTACACTCTCAGTTTATAAACAATCTTCTAATTGTATACTGTAAAATATCTAATATCTCTGTTATTACTTCAGGGTATCTGCAAAACTTCTAAAATCTAATGTAAGCTTAGATCTACCTCTATACACAAATAAAATGAATATCACATGTCCATACCAAACAAACATATTCAATTTGAAAAAAATCATGTATTGCAGATTATTTTACCTAATTAAACAGGTTGGACACACATTCAACTGCAAAACCAATAATATTTAGAAAAATTATAATTATTCATATGAACAGCAGTGTAAAGTAAGCAGTGTCGTAATTCATCAGCAGTAGATCATAAGCAATCGCATTAGCATAAGCAATATTTTTATTTTAAACATGCAGTGTTCAGATTTATTAAAGTGACTTCTTTCTAAGTTCACTGTAGGCCGTATCACAATTCCTGTTTTTCTGGCTACAAATTTAAAGATTATCTTATTTATCTTATTTGATTACAAATTTAAGATATCTTAAAATGATAATTAAAACTTTAGGAACCCTTTTGAAGTTCATTTTAAAGACCCACAAAACCAAGCACAAAGTGAACAAAATGTACAGCAATGTTTTATTGGATACAACATTATTTGATCAGCTGTTAATACACTAAGAAGGAGGAGCTTTTTAGTGAGGTTTGATGTGACACTATTGAAAAAATAATATTTGTTAAGTAATATTTACATATAGTTAAATCTCCAGATGAGAACAACTATGAGAAATCACAACAGAAACATGATATGTATTATTTGAAGAACTGCACTGGTGCAGAAGAAGAAAATTGAAATTAATTAGATGCTTTCATCCAGAAATAAAGGATATAGCAACAATTAGAACTAAAATATACATAATACTGTTTGTGATTAAGTTGCTGTTTATGACTTAGTCTGATGCAGTCAACCATTGACAAATGACTATTAATGAACCAATTAGTAATACCACATGAAACTGGAAAGATCTGAGCAAATTTTCTATAATAACCTTGATAAAACTCATCACCAACCCTAAAATGAGAAAGACTGAACCAATAAGCACACCAACGCATGGCAAAACCACTGTAATAGCAGTGTAACAGATCACTTTAGAGTTCTTTAGAGTTTCACTCTTCAAATGCAAAAATGCTATAGTAAATCCTAATATGTGACCAAAAAAACAGCCATAAGCAGCACAGGTAAATCTGTAGCAATAGCCAACAATACATTATATGTAAAGATCATGTTCCATGAAGATATTTTGTAAATTTCCTACCATAAATATATCAAAACCTAATTTTTGATTAGTAATATGCATTGCTAAGAACTTCATCTGGACAACTTTAAAGGTGATTTTCTTAATATTTTTTTATTTATTTATTGAAAACAAAGTGTCACAATTGATGTGACTCAAAAATCAATGAGAAAACAGTTTGCACACTATTGCATCAAACTTAATGCTTAAATACATAAAAAAGCAACAATGTGACTTTGCATTGTGCTTGTTTATTGAAAGCTGAAAGCTCAGGTTGTAACTGTTGTGTCTCATTCAATACTGAGTAAAATCTGTGATTACTGAGCCAAATTACCCTGTGTATTTCTGCTACAAGAGCTGCTGTTTTAAGCTGCTCTATCATTTAAAAACTTTGACATAGTTTGATCATTAGATGATCATTTTTCCACCCAACAGACTTGATACCTTGTTTCACAGTATCACACAGTTTTGATTCTTGACTTAGGTCCAGGAGTCAAGAGAAGCTGCTCAGTTGTGACTTTCTGTTTTGCTTTATCCTCTTCATTGGTTTACTGAACTGTAAAATCAGCATTAAAGAAGCCAACAGTAATGCTGGCTAAAACAAGAAAGAACTGAGGAAAGATTCTGTATATACTTCAGTGAAACAACACAACATTTCTAAAGTTGGAACCACTGAAGCAGTAAACACAAAACCACATTGGCAGTTTCATGCATGTTGGGATCTAATTTGATTGCTGCAACTGTGATCACAGTTATTATCACAATTACTTTGAGCGTCACTCCAAACACAGCACTGAGTAAAATTGATCTTTTCTCTGGATGCTCCTATGAGATGTTCCTGGTGATTTTTGAGCAGAAGAACAATGCAGTACTGCAGGACTTCTGCTGTAAATAGTCTGACATTTTTGCTGCAACTTGAGTTCATATTTTAAACTACTAAATGGTAGAAGAGAGCAGAGCAAACCTTCTGAAGTCATGTGAAATGCAAGAATCAATATGTCAGATGAAACTAAAAAAAAGAGCTCTGGATCTTTGGATCTGGAGCTGGGAATCTGAAGGATCTGGAGAAGGATCTGGAGAGGATCTGCATGAAGGAATGGTGTCTGATCTGTTGTCAGGTGTTCTCCAAACTCATCAGGCATCAGAGCTGTTGGTAAAAGGACGTTGTAATAATTAGTGTTGGGGAAAGTTACTTTTAAAAGTAATGCATTACAATATTGAGTTACTCCCTAAAAAAGTAACTAATTATGTTACTTAGTTACTTTTTATGGAAAGTAATGCGTTACTTTTGCGTTACTTTTTAAATCTGGGCAGGGCTTGTTTGTTTTTAATATAAAATTTCTATTTTTGGCAAATGTAAAAGCCCTTTCACACCAAAAGCCTCAGGCTTTGAGAAAAGTAAATTCATGTCTGTACAGTAGACGCAGAAGAATAAAAAAAAACTCTTCAGCAATAAAAAAAGGAAACAAATGTTAGATTATCTTGAGTAATCTTTGCTTATTAGTATGGTTGAATTGGATCATTGAAGGTCGGCAGCAAAGACATCGGATAACAAAATGGGATTAATTGCATAAATGACATTTGTATTATTTAACATATATTCTGAGTTGAATTTCACTGTTTTTATTCAGTTTGAGGAATACTGACTCACTGACAATAATCGGCTGCCAATAATTGTAAAAACATTTCATGTGAGTTTCCCCCACTTTCAGTTGTTTTACTTCAATGAAAGTTTAGAATTTTGCAATATTTTTAAATGTCAAAAGATAAATGATGCAGATTTATTTTCACAGCTGTCTTTGCTCATATTTACCAGGTGTGCCAATATTAGTGGAGGGCACCGTAAAGCCTATTAGAATCTATAACAGTTGCTTGACTAACAATGAAAACATAGAGCTGAGAAATGAGAAATACTTAAAGTATTAGACATTAATGGTTTTGTAGAACATAATTAAAATACTCTTAGAAGCAACAGCATGACTTTGCAAGTTTTACATTATAGTAAACAAAAACATTAATTCCTGGCCAAATAGTAGAAGAGAGTGAATACTAACCTTCTGAAGATGAGATGTGAAATGCTAGAGTCAATATGAGCAGCCTGTTTAGTTTTGTCTTGGTTAATTTCATCTTTTAATCTGCAGTCTTTCTCATAAAACCAGTCACATTGGGTCTAGACGACAAACGCAAACACATCTGGGTTTGGATTCCCAATGCTCATTATAAACTTTCTTTAACTCAGGGTTTGATGGTAAGTTTATGATTAACTCCAGCTGTGAACCTCACACTTTCATGCACAGATTACAATCACATATATGTCAGCGAGATTCACTTTCCTGCTGAAGATGAAGAGATCATCATGTAAATATGAATTATTTAAACTACACACTGGTACTTTTCTTCAGGTTAAACATTTGATTTGTTTTCTATGCTCTACTGTGAGTAAAATGTGGGTTCATGAGATTTGCAAGTCATTGCATTTGGTTTTAATTTATACTTTACACAGCATCCCAGATTTTTGTGATGTTTAAAGAGAACAGACATTTTGCAATGTTAAGATGAGCATTTCTGTATTTGATCAGCTCTTAATAATGGAGGCAATAGCAATTAATTTTTGTAAGTTTAATATTGTCTGTTGTATTTTTATTTACAGTGAAATCTCCAGATAAAGTTAAATCACAACAACAGCATGATCTGAAAACAGCATTGGTTTGTCTGCAGACCTGCAAAGAAGGTAAGTGGACATTTAACACATTTTCATTCAGAGATAGAAGGTCTTAGCAACAATTATAACCACAATATATAAATACTGAGTTAATTGTGATTTTAGTTGCTTTTTGTGACTTAATCTGAAGCAGTCTGGCTTTGACAAATTACTTTTAATAAAACAAACAGTAACGCTACATAAAGCAGGTAAGAACTGAGCAAGTTTTCTATAATTACCTTAGAAACTCATCACTAACCCTAAAATGGGAAAGACTGAACCGATGAGCACACAAAGACATGGAAAAACCACTATAATAAAAATTGAACATATTACATTCTGTAGATGTTCATCATTTAAATGCAAACACACTGTTGTAAATCCTAATATTAGTACACTTATTGTCATCTTCACACCAAGCTGAGCAAATAACACATTCACAAACCCCACCGAGAGTGTCTCACCAACAGAATAACACAGAAATGCCTCAAGTGCAAAGACAGAAGATTCACAACTAAAATTTTCTTCGTAAAACACAAATGCAAAACCCCCAATTGAGACTCCAGAAGCTGCATAACATGCTATGAGCACATCTGACCACGTCCTGATGCTGACAATTGTCCCTAAGACCAAAGCTGCACCTAGCACAAATGGTAGATGCATCATTTTTATGAAATCATGTACTAGCACCATGACAAAAAATGCTATAATATCCCCTATGATGTACCTGGTGTCTTGACTCCAGGTAAATGTTTCTTTGATTTCTCTGGGTTCTTTTTGAAGTATGGTTGCTAGTGATGATACCAAGGCTAAATTTAGAGGTATGGAAATAACTGGTTGAAGAACATTTCTTAAATTGATCATAAACAATACAAGTGCAGCAAATTTTACCTCAGGATTTACATATGTGTGCCTCAATTTACTGTAAATAACAAGAGCAGAAAGTGAAATCCATCCCACAATTCCGACGGCTTTCCCTAAACTAGTATATATTACAGATGAGAGGTTACTTTCAGGTTCTAACTGTTGAGTTTCCTTCAACACTGAGTAAAATCTGTCACCATTAAGCGAAACTATCTTGTCTATTTCTGCTACGAGAGCTGCAGTTTGAGCAGATTTTGGTTCAGAGTCTCTTATGATGTAAAATCTTCCTCCACATGCGTTGATCATTTCTCTGGATGCTCCTGTGAGATGTTTCTGGTGATTTTGGAGCAGAAGAACAATGCAGTACTGCAGGACTTCTTCTCCCAGCAGCTCCTGGGCTCGTTTCACAATATCACACTGTTGTGATTGTTGATCTTCCAGATTCAGGACCATTAAAATGACGTGAGGTCCAGGAGATGAGAGAAACAGCGCTGTTGTGAAGGTCTGTCTCACTGTGTCCTCCTCACAGAGGTTTGGTCCAGTGACCAGCATCATTCTACGACCCTCGTCTGTAATTACTGGAGTCTTTACAATCTCTCTGTCCTCCTGTCCACTGTCTTCCCTTCCTGACAGAAGATCTGCAGCACTGAATCTGGACTGACCTCTAATTCCCACAATCAGGATCCTCAGAGCCTCATCATGAGAAGCTGGAAGGGGGAGTGAAACATTGTGCAAAGAAAAACAATATTTCTCATTGGGGTAAGAAAAATAATCAAAGATATATTCTCTGAAAACAACATATGTGATGTTACTGACAGTGATTTGACAAGAGAATAAAACTGAGTGAATTAGAGCACATACAGTTTAAGTCAAAAGTCTTCAGAATCTGCAAAATGTTAATTATTTTCACAAAATAAGAGGGATCATACAAAATGCATGTTGTTTTTTGTTTAGTACTGACCTGAATAAGATATTTCACATAAGACATTTACATATAGTCCACAAGAGAAAATAATAGCTGAATTTATGAAAATGACTTTGTTCAAAAGTTTACATACGCTTGATTCTTAATACTGTGTTGTTACCTGAATGATCCACAGCTGTGTTTTTTTGTTTAGTGATAGTTGTTCATGAGTTTCTTGTTTGTCCTGAACAGTTAAACTGTCACAGTTCATGGGTTCACGGACTCATTCTTGCTCTGTGTGTGTGTGTGTGTGTGTGTGTGTGTGCCCGGAGTGTGTGTGTGGGCGTGGCAGCTATTACCGTGATTGTGCGCCAGCTGGTGCTTGTTTGGGCTCTGCTATTTAACGCCTGTGTTTCCGTCCTATGTCGTCAGATCGTTGTTTTCCGTCTTTGTGTGAGGATCGGTTTCCAGTTCTCTCCCTCGGCATTCCTTGCTCGGGTCCTGCTCCTGTTTGCTCCATTGTCCTGGATTATTCCCCGAGGATCGGCTGCCCATTCGCGTCCATGTGCCACCGGGAGCTTCGTGCTACCATACGCTTCACGTCTCGTTTCTTTTCCACTACTATTGTCAATAAACTGTATGCATACTCGCAAACTGAATCCAGTCTGATTTATCATGACATTAAACTGCCTGCTCTTCTTCAGAAAAATCCTTCAGGTCCTACAAATTCTTAGGGTTTGTATGATTTTGAGATCCATTTTGTCACACTGAGGACAACTGAGGGATTCATATGAAACTATTACAGAAGGTTCAAATGCTCACTGATGCTACAGAAGGAAACACAATGCATTAAGAGCCAGGGAGTCAAAACATTTTTGAATTCATGAAAATCAGGGTAAATTTAACATATTTTGTCTTCTGGGAAACGTATCTTCTGTAGCTTCTGAAAGGCAGTACTAAATGAAAAAAGTATGATATTTAGGCAAAATAAGAAAAAAAAGTACACATCATCTTTCTGTTCGAAAGTTTTCACCCTCAGTTCTTAATGCATTGTTTTTCCTTCTGGAGCATCAGTGAGTGTTTGAACCTTCTGTAATAGTTGCATATGAGTCCCTCAGTTGTCCTCAGTGTGAAAAGATCATAATCATAAAATCATACAGTCATTGTTGGGAAGGGTTCAAATACACACAAAAATGCTGAAAAACCAAAGAATTTGTGGGAACTGAAGGATTTTTCTGTAGAACAGCAGGCAGTTTAACTGTTCAGGACAAAGAAATTTTTAATTCAACTTTTGTTTTCTCTTGTGGACTATATGCAAACTTCTTTCATGTGAAGTATCTTATTCAGGTCAGTACTAAATAAAAAATCTACATGCATTTTGTACGATCTGTCTTATTTTATTAAAATAATTAACATTTTGCAGATTCTGCAAGGTGTATGTAAACGTTTGATCTCAACTGTAGATAAAAGTCTCAATATATATTGATATATACTTATTTTCTCTAGATTGCTTAAAATGCTGTTTTTTCCAATCAAGTCAGCAATCAAGGTGCCAACAATGCTTTTATTGAATTTTTAAATCCCAGCGACACAAACTAAAAAGATAAAGAAGAGAGCAGATACTAACCTTCTGTAGATGTGATGTAAAATGCAAGAACCAATATTAGCAGCCGATTAGCTTTTATATTGTTTGACTCCATCTTATAACTGCAGATATGGTCTTAAAAAATGAATTTCAGAGCTTGTTTCATTTTGAGAAAACCAGAAAACCCTGTTATGCGTGTAAAGGGGTCATGTCATTATCAGGGTTATGCTTTATGTTCTGTTTCATTGCGTTTTCAACGTTTCTGTCATTCCACACATTCCCAGTGTATTTGACTGTGGCCATGGCCATTTACATACTTAGTGAATATCGCCACCTAAATGGTGATTCCCCTTCAGGAACTCGAGCTGCGTCATCAAAAACGCTAGGGGAACGCCTCCAGCGTAAGCACGCTCTGAATCACATGTGTAATCAGTCCAATCAAAAAGCGAGACGCCATAGGCCAGGAAGCTATAAAGCACGTGCGCCGGTACCGGCATTCAGCTTCATTTATTCAGCGAAGCGCTCTGTGTGTGTGTTTTCAATCGTGTCTGTTTTTCGGTGCCAGTTTGTACCACTTTTATTTGAGACACGATGTCCAAAGTTCTTAGAAAACTAAAACATAAAAGCAATCCACGTTACAAGCCGTGTGTTCCTCCCTGCTTGCGCTTTATTCCGAGCAGAGATACACACAGCTTGTGCGTGGTTTGCTTGGGAGCGGATCACGCAGAGTCGGCTCTCGAGGGGGCCGACTGCCCGCATTGCGAGCGGCTTCCCCTGCGTGCTCTCCGCTCCCGGAAGGCTCTCTTTACGGAGGGAGCCTTCACCAGCGTTCCTCACGGGTCTGGCCCCGCTTCCGCCGAGGCGGAGCAGCAGCTGCACTTGTGGGGTTCACAGCTGGATCTACTGGAGGGAATGGAGATGGGTGAACCCCTATCTCCTTCCTCACCTGGTAGATCCGGGGCCCGTTCTCAGGGATCGGAAGCCCGTTCTGCGGTTCCTTCCACCCAGGGAACAGCCTCAACGCTCCCCTTTTCTTCCTCTGAGGAGGTTGAATCTGAAAGCGTTGGGGTGGCCCCACACTCGCCCCAATATGAGGAGCTTTTGGAGGTGGTTACTCGAGTGGTTGCTAAGCTAAACATCGATTGGCCCACCGAGAAACAAGCCGAACCGCAGCGAAGCAAACTGGATGAACGCTTCCTGCGTAATAGGCCGCCTCCTTCACACCGGAGCCTGCCGTTTTTTCCCGATCTCCACACCGAGGTGTCGAGATCGTGGGGTAAACCATTCTCGGCCCGTCTCTTTGTCTCTGCCACTGATTATTATGGAAATGTGGTGGGGACAACAGAGCGCGGTTATAGAGCGATCCCTCGGGTAGAAGAGACGCTTGTTAGCTATCTGTCTCCCGAGGCGTCATCGTCTCTAAAGGCTCCGGTCTTACCCACTAAGCCGCTGCGCACAACATCAGTGCTAGTGGGTAAGGGTTACTCGGCAGCAGGTCAGGCTGGTTCTTGTCTGCACACCATGGCGGTGTTGCAGGCATATCAGGCTGATCTGCTAAAAGAGTTAGATGAGAGCGACGAGATTAGCAAGGATAATATTTCCGAGCTTAGGAGAGCCGCTGATTTGTCTCTCCGCGCCACCAAAGAGACCGCCCATGCCATTGGTAGGTCTATGGCAGCTATGGTGGCGGCGGAGAGACATCTGTGGTTGACCCTATCTGATATGAAGGAGAAAGACAGGGTCTTCTTACTCGACGCCCCGCTTGCGCCTTCTGGCCTGTTCGGCGACGCCGTCAATTCCGTCGTCGACAGGTACCAGGAGGCTCGTAAACAAGCGGAGGCGTTTCAGCGGTTTCTCCCTCGTCGCGTTCTGACTCTTGGGGCTGCTGGGCGGGAGCAGCCCCAGCCGAGTGCCAGCTCCTCACATAGGGCGAGTCAAAAACAGAGCGTCACCTCTTGTGCTCCTCCGCAGTGGGACCGAGACCAGCGGCGCTCTAAGCCGGGGACTTCTAAGCCGAGGCCCGACCTGAGGGTTGTGCTTCAGGCAAAGAAGTCCTCGGCGAAGCGGTCCTGACGGTTGTGCAGGACCGCTGAGGGCAGCCCCTGCTGGGGAGGGGCGGGTAGCACCGCATTCCACGGTGTCCGTCTCTCCTCAGTGCCCTCAGGAGACCATTATGCGCACCCTGCCGGTGTTCCAGGACGCAGTGGTCTCCGACGAGCTCTTTCCCCAGTCCCTTCCGCCCGGCAACGTAGTGGAGCTGGGGAGCTCGTCACCCCTGCGGGGGTCTCTAGAACAGTTGGGTCAGTTCCTGCCGGTGTGCCGTCACAGGGCACCGATCTAGCAGTTCAAGAGAATCCAGAGGCCAGTCTCGAGAGACTGGTTCCCTTAGTAGATTATCTGGCAGCGTGGAAACTACTGCCAAATGTATCTGCATGGGTCCTGCACACTGTAGAGCGGGGTTATCGCATTCAGTTCGGTGCTCCGCCGCCTCCTTTCAACGGGGTCTTTCCCACTGTGGTGGGCCCCGAGCAGGGTCTGGTAATGGAACAAGAAGTAGCAACTCTCCTCAGGAAAGAGGGCCATCGAGGTGGTTCCTCCTCAGGACAGAGAATCCGGGTTCTACAGCCGGTACTTCATTGTTCCGAAGAAGGATGGGGGCTTGCGTCCTATTTTAGATCTGAGACAGTTGAACCACTCAGTCATGCGGCTGAAGTTCAAAATGTTGACAATCAGTCAAGTTATGTCACAAATCAGGTCCGAGGACTGGTTTGTGACAATAGATCTGAAAGACGCTTATTTTCATGTCTCCATCCTTCCTCAACACAGGAAGTTCCTAAGGTTTGCTTTCAGGGGTGAAGCATACCAATATCGGGTTCTTCCATTCGGCCTAGCACTCTCCCCCCGCACTTTTACGAAGTGTGTGGATGCTGCTCTGGCTCCGTTGCGACTCCGGGGCATCCGCATACTCAATTACATCGACGATTGGTTGATTCTGGCTCAATCGGAGCACATGGCGGTTCAACATCGAGATGTTGTTCTCGCCCATATGAAAGAGCTGGGGTTGAGACTGAACGCCAAGAAAAGTGTGCTTTCTCCATTACAGAGGACCACTTATCTAGGCGTGGTGTGGGATTCGACCACGATGCAGGCACGTTTGTCACCTGCTCGGATCGAGTCGATCCTCACTGCAGTCACGAGAGCGAAAGAAGGCTGGTCACTCACTGTAAAGCAGTTCCAGCGGCTGCTGGGTCTGATGGCAGCTGCGTCCAACGTGATACCTTTTGGCCTGCTGTACATGAGACCGCTACAGTGGTGGCTCAGGACCAAGGGGTTCTCCCCGAGGGGAAACCCGTTCCGCATGATCAAAGTCACGCGGCGAGCCCTACGTGCTTTAGATATGTGGAAGAAACCTTGGTTCCTGTCTCAGGGCCCGGTGTTGGGAGCTCCTTGTCGCCGCGTAACGCTAGCGACGGATGCGTCTCTCACTGGTTGGGGTGCGATCATGAGTGGTCACTCCGCCCGCGGTCTGTGGAGCGGTCACCATCTCTCTTGGCACATCAACTGCCTGGAGATGCTGGCCGTGTTTCGAGCATTGAAACACTTTCTCCCGGACCTAATAGGCCGCCATGTGTTGGTGCGCACCGACAACATAGCGGTGGTCTATTACATCAACCACCAGGGAGGTCTGCGTTCGCGCCCCTTGTACAAGCTGGCGCACCAGATCCTTGTGTGGTCCCAGGACAAACTCCTCTCGCTGAGAGCGATTCATGTTCCTGGGCATCTCAATATGGGAGCAGACATCCTGTCGAAGCAGGGGCTGAGGCCTGGGGAATGGATGCTTCACCCCGAGGTGGTGAAGCAGATTTGGAGAGTGTTTGGCCAGGCTCAGGTGGACCTCTTCGCTACTCAGGAGAATGCGCAATGTCCCCTCTGGTTCTCTCTGACTCATCCAGCTCCCCTGGGGCTGGATGCCATGGTACAGACGTGGCCGAGGCTTCGTCTGTACGTCTTTCCCCCGATTGCTCTGCTCCCGGGAGTTCTGGAGAGAATGCGCCGGGACGGGGTGTCCCTTCTTCTAGTAGCCCCGTACTGGCCGGCCCAAGCTTGGTTCTCGGACCTGATTTCCCTTTCTCGACGGCTCTCCATGGGAGATTCCCATCAGGAGGGATCTCCTCTCCCAGGCGGGAGGCACTATCCTCCACCCTCGCCCGGAGCTGTGGAAGTTATGGGTGTGGCCCCTGAGGGGGCACACCTCGTAGCTTCCGGTCTCTCAACCGAGGTGGTTGAGACCATCCTCCAATCCAGAGCTCCCTCCACGAGGAAACTGTACGCCCTGAAGTGGAAGCTTTTCACTTCATGGTGTGGAGACCACCAGCAAGACCCAGTTAACTGCCCAGTTGGTACAGTGCTGGAGTTTCTGCAGGATCGGCTCTCTGCAGGGTTAGCCCATTCCACTTTAAAGGTTTACGTGGTGGCTATTGCGGCCTACCACGCCCCTCTTGGTGGCATGTCAGTGGGCAAGGACCCCCTTGTAGTACGTTTCCTCCGTGGTGCGCTGAGGCTGAGGCCTCCAGTACGACCTCAGGTCCCTACTTGGGACCTCGCTGTGGTGCTAGAGGCTCTTTGTGGGCCCCCCTTTGAGCCTATCGAAGAGTCCTCTGATCATGTTTTGTCAATTAAAACAGTTCTTCTTTTAGCTTTAACTTCGCTAAAAAGAGTAGGAGATCTTCAGGCCCTTTCCGTGGCCCCTTCACATTTAGACTTTGCCCCTGGTATGGCCAAAGCTTTTCTTTACCCTAGACCTGGGTATATTCCGAAGGTCCCCTCTGCAGCACCACGGCCTGTTGTACTCCAGGCCTTTTGTCCTCCTCCCTTTCGGGATTCGGACCAACAGAAGCTTAACTGTATGTGTCCAGTTCGAGCACTGGACGCATACGTCCACAGAGCTGCCCTGTGGAGAAAGTCAGAACAGTTGTTCGTTTGTTTCGGCCTCCCCGCTTCCAAGCATACTATCAGCCGCTGGATTGTGGATGCCATCTCTCTCGCTTATGAGTCCTCGGGCCTTCCCTCTCCTTTGGGGGTCAAGGCCCATTCTACTCGAGGCATTTCTGCCTCTAAAGCCCTTTTGTCTGGTATCCCTTTACAGGACATCTGCAACGCTGCGGGATGGTCCTCGCCCTTAACCTTTGTCAGGTTCTATGATTTAGACCTGCGAGTCGCTCCTGGCTCTTCGGTTCTCTCTGCCTAGCACACACACTAGGCAAGGATTTGGAACTAGGGCGGCGTGGGTATATCGTTCCCCTAGCGTTTTTGATGACGCAGCTCGAGTTCCTGAAGGGGAACGTCCCAGGTTATGACTGTAACCCTGGTTCCCCGAAGGGAACGAGACGCTGCGTCATCCTGCATCCCTGCCGGCGTTTCGCTTCTTATGTAAGCTGAATGCCGGTACCGGCGCACGTGCTTTATAGCTTCCTGGTCCGTGACGTCACCCGCCTATGACGTCTCGCTTTTCGATTGGAC
Organism: Labeo catla; assembly: GCA_012976165.1. Lineage (NCBI taxonomy): Eukaryota > Metazoa > Chordata > Actinopteri > Cypriniformes > Cyprinidae > Labeo > Labeo catla. Next base: position 86,314 of record VONZ01000547.1, on the reverse strand, counting down.
TGATTACACATGTGATTCAGAGCGTGCTTACGCTGGAGGCGTTCCACTAGCGTTTTTGATGACGCAGCGTCTCGTTCCCTTCGGAGAACCAGGGTTACAGTCGTAACCTGGGACGTTTTGTAATCATTTCTTAATCTTTTTGTTTAGTCTTTACTCACTGAGAATAAGGGTTATATTGTTTGTAGGATGATAATTATATAGTACGTATGTATTTTGTATTATAGAAAACTCGATATAGAATCTGACATGGTTAATAACCCTTTTCAAGTAGGAAAAACATTAGCTTTATGTCAAAAGGTTCCTAAATATAAGTGTGGCTGGTAAAAACATCTTTGGCATTTGTTATGAATGGAGATTAACATCCTTAAAGTACTGGACATGCACCAAGCAATACAGAGCTAAAATATGTCTTGAATACACATTAGTAGCATAGTGTGGCAGGTGGGAGTAGGAAATGCTTTTCCTACTTTAATGACTGCTTACCAGGGGCATAGAATTTAGTAGGAATGTCCAAAAGTGTCCCTAGCAATAATTTTAATCAAACAATTTAATATATATGTATTTGACCACTGTTGTTGTAATTTTGGCCACATCTGAAATAGGTCACACCACAGATATTACTTGAAAACCATGTACTTATAAGGGCATGTATTTAATACATGGGAGTAGGTAGGAATATACAAGGTAGCTGAAGCATTTAAAACATGAATACAAAGTTCAGCTGAATTAAGGTAATTAACTTTATGTTTTTATGGTGTTTTATGGTTATGTGCTTCTCCCAGTTGCTCTTTTTACAGTGACTATCTCTATAGACTAATACAATCAGATACAACAACAATTTTTCAAACATTCATTACAACATATATTGATAAATTTAACATTCAGTTAAATGGTATGATAGGACCGGCTGCTTTCAACTGATTTTCCATTGAACTGTCACCAACTGAACAGCAGTGGTGAAACTATTTAAAATATAGTGAATTAAGCTGCAAACTCGATCATAATGCACACTGTTTACATCTAACATATATTTTAAGGTGGTCATCATTTTATTTTAATGGAGCGTTTCACTGGTTTAGCAGAAAACTGGTTACCTCACCTGAATATGTTCGTAGATTTGTGTTGGATGTTATCTTTGGAATGGATATTTTATATGTAAGTAGGGTTGTCAAAAGGTACCGGGTTCGGTACTTTCGGTACTGAAATTTTAAAAACGTCCATTTCCCGCTCACATTTGAACGCTGGTGAGCCAATTTTTAACCATCGCTGATTGGCCATAGTGTTCACGCACTCAACAGACATGATTGTGATTGGCTACAATGATAAGCGCTTCACGCTCCTCACCGAGCGCTCACAAATAAGCACCAGTGTTGGGGGTAACGCATTACAAGTAACGTGAGTTACGTAATAATATTACTTTTTTCAAGTAATTAGTAAAGTAACGCATTACTTTTGATATTCTAAAAAAATATCTGAGTTACTTTTTCAAATAAGTAACACCAGTTACTTTTTTCCCCATTTATTGATTGACAAGTCTCTCCTACTTTTCATAAAAAGTAACTAAGTAACATAATTAGTTACTTTTTCAGGGAGTAATGCAAAATTGTAATGCATTATTTTTAAAAGTAACTTTCCCCATCACTGATAAGCACAACGGGAGCGTTTGAAAGCCGCGTCTGTCAGTGGATCCGTCTATATGCAGATGTATTAGGGATCCGCTGACACACGTGGCTTTCAAACGCTCCCGTTGTGCTTATGTGTGAGCGCTCGGTGAGGAGCATGAAACGCTTATCATTGTAGCCAATCACAGTCATGTCTGTTGAGCGCGTGAACACTATAGCCAATCAGCGATGTTTAAAAATCGCCTCAACAGCGCTCAAATGTGAGCGGGAAATGGACGTTTTTAAAGGGGTTATCGGATGCAAAGTTCACTTTTACATGTTGTTTGAACATTAATGTGTGTTGGCAGTGTATGTACAAATCTACCCTATAATGATAAAAATCCATGCAGTGGTTTTTAATTAATCTGTAAAAACAATATCCCCTTTTTCAAATCGAGCCGTTCTCAGATGCCTGTTGTTGTGGCGTCACACCAACAGAGGACACTCCCACAATAGTTGATTGACATGAGCGTCTTACCTCAGATCAGCTGTAACAGTCCGACCCCTTTATTTCGGAGCAGGGATGTAAGTTAGACAAGAATATCTCCGATTGAGTGATTGAGGTGTTGTGTTGCTGGATGTGATAATGAACGAAGTGGTCGTCATTTACTCCCGACATCTGAGCCGCTGAAGATGCAGTGGATTACGTTTGTTTGTGGAGGGAAATGCGCCTCCTGATCTACATATGAAGAGTTTAGATGCAAAACCAGCTAAATCCATCTGACGTCTTTCTTTAAAAAATGCATTTTTATCAGGCTCAGGTATATAGGTTTCTATGTAAGTACCGGTACTTCTGATTGGGCTGAGGCTGGTATTTTAGTGAGTTTGAAGTAAAAGTATTTGATGGACGTATAATATGTGTCAAGAGCATTCACTCAGTATCATTATCTCATTTTTGACCGAGATGGCTTTTAGCTGGTTTTGCATCTGAACTATTCATATATCCTCCTATGTTTGCGCGAATCACTCGTGATCCAGCTTCACTTGCAGCAGAAGTGAGTATGAGGGTTTTTTTTTTAATGAATCTTTGCGATCGCCTTTCCTAAAAATGTGCTAGTTAGCAAGTTTAGCGTCTAAACGCAGCTAAATGCGGCTAAAGTAAACAGACTCGTCACTCCACGGAGAGAAGAGAGAGGGCGGGGCGAGCAGAGCTCATCTGCATTTAAAGCAACCTCGACCAGAATGAGATGATTTTTGCAGAGCTCATTTTGTCAAGGTAAAAAGGGTGTTGTTTTACACAACCATTGAGAATTTTTAAACAAAGTATATTATAGACTTTTCATTAAGACCCTAAAGAATCATATCAACTTGTGGAAAATGGGCTTCTAATGACCCCTTAAAAATTTCAGTACTGAAAGTACCGAACCCGGTACCTTCTGACAACTCTATTTGTAAACATTATACCATTTTCAATTATTTCAGTTAATGTCATAAAACTAGCGAGCTAAGCCAGTAGTAGTACTGACAATGTTGTGTAAACATGGCTGAAGACGCGAAAAACCGAGAATCAATGGAATGAGTCATTTACGCTTGAACTGCTCTAACTGATTCAAACTCGTGAGTTCGATCATTCAGTTCAAATGATTCACTAGCAGAAAAACTTGTAATGGTTTTAAAAAAGCATGTATAGTAATTTGTGAAACAGAACTTTTCGAAACTACAAATCAGTTAATCCATTGCTTCACAAAATGATTTACTATTTCAAAGCGCATCATGAATCACTTGATGATCCTGACATCAAAGCGCGTATTGCGAATCATTTGATTTAGAGCGGAACTTGAGACCGGGTTCGTAAATGTTTTTATTCAGATTGGAACTTCGCTTATCGCGAATCATTTGATTCAGAGCAGGACGGTTCATGAATATCTTGATTTAGATCGGAACTTCAGAGCAGGTTCATGAATCATTTCGCAAATTGAATGATTCACCACGAAGTCCTGGTATAAATGATGACTCGCATATCTTTTGAATCAGACCGGAACTTACTTTGTTGCGGGTTCGCGAATCATTAAGACCGGGACTTCGGCGCTGGTATTGTGCATGTTTTTTTTCTTATTTCTTTCTTTTTTTCTTATTAAACAGTAAAAAACATCAAACCATTAAGGCAGTACAGTTACAAAAACAAAACAAAGAAAATCAAAAGAAAGACCGAAAGAAAGAATACATAATACATAATAATGAAGAGTTGCAGAGGAGATAAGTGCACATTTAACACATTTTCGTCTAGACTTAGATGATATTATAAACAATTATCTCTAAAATATAATGTGTTTTTTTGTGATTTAGTTGCTTTTGTGACTTATACTAGACTAATGCAGTCTGCCTTTGACAAATTACTATTAACAAACCAAACAATAATGGCACATAAAACAGGTAGGAACTGAGCAAGTTTTCTATTATTACATTGAGAAAACTCACTATCAACCCTAAAATGCACTGAGTGACTGAACCAGTGAGCACACAAGCACATGAAAAAAGCATTATAAGAACAGCTAACCAGAATACGGTTCTTAACATTTCATTCTTTAAATGGAAATGTGTCATTATCAGTCCTAATATTAGCAAAATTATTGACATCCTCCCACCAAACACATTCACAAACCCCACTGAAAGTGTCGCCCCAAAGTTACAACACAGAAACGACCCGAATATGTATATTGAAAATGTACGTCTAATCATTTTGGTCAAAATGAATCAAAATGAGAATGCAAAAGCCCCGATTGTGACCCCAGGAGCTGCGTAACATGCTATTAGTACATCTGACCACGTCCTGATGCTGATAATTGTCCCAAAGACCAAAGCTGAACCCACCATAAAAATGAAACACATCATTATAGCGTGCGGAAGTATTAGCAACCTGACACAATGCACTATAATGTCTGCTATGATAAATCTGTTGTCTTGACTCATTCTGTTAAACTCAAATTTATCAATCACTGTGGGGTCTATTGTAAGTATGGTTGCTAGTGATGATAATAAGGCCAAATTTAGTGGTATGGCAAGATCTGGACTTAAAAATGTCTTAGATAGACCATAAACAATACAAGTACAGTAAATGCTGCCCCAAAAATTAATATTATGTCCCTTCCTTTAGTGTAAATAACAAGAGAGGTAAGTGAAACAAGGAAAATCCATCCTACAATTCCAACTGCTCCTCCTAAGGTGTCATATATTACAGATAAGAGTGGATTTTCTTTATGCACAACTTGAATGGTTTCTTCAGTTTTTAAATCTTCTGTCAATACTGAGTAAAATCTGTGATTGAGCTGAACTAACTTGTCTATTTCTGCTACGAGAGCTGCAGTTTGAGCAGGTTTTGGTGCAGAGTCACTTATGATGTGAAATCTTCCTCCACATGCGTTGATCATTTCTCTGGATGCTCCTGTGAAATGTTCCTGGTGATTTTGGAGCAGAAGAACAATGCAGTACTGCAGGACTTCTTCTTCCAGCAGCTCCTGTGCTCGTTTCACAATATCACACTAATGTGATTGTTGATCTTCCTGATTCAGGACTATTAAAATGGCGTGAGGTCCAGGAGATGAGAGAGACAGCGCTGTTGTGAAGGTCTGTCTCGCTGTGTCCTCCTCACAGAGGTTTGGTCCAGTGACCAGCATCATTCTATGACCCTGGTCTGTAATTACTGGAGTCTTTACAATCTCTCTGTCCTCCTGTCCACCATCTTTCTCTCCTGACAGAAGATCTGTAGCACTGAATCTGGACTGACCTCTGATTCCCACTATCAGGATCCTCAGAGCCTCATCATGAGAAGCTGGATGAGAAAGCGAAGCCATGCAAAGAGAAACAATTTGCAAGTGGGGTAAGAAAAATAATCAGATATATTCTCTAAAAACAAATCTTTAGTACATTTGCCTTGTTTTAAGGACATTTCAATATTTTTGCTTGAAAAGAAGACTAAAACTGTTTTCACTCAGAAATTGCTATTAAATTTCACAGATAATTAAATAGAAAAACTGTAAGAATCATATTAAATTAAATGTAAAATTACATAAACTAAAATACTTTTTTCTTGCATAACGTAATCCAATAACCTCTTTGACATATCACTGCAAGTTTGCTGAAAGTGAAAATGAAACTAGCTGTGTGAATTAGGGCTAGGCAGTATAGATTAATCTATAGTATTCAGACTTTTGTTGATAAACACTGTCTCTGATTGTGTATTTGCTCCAAATTATTTTAAAGGTTGTGAGAGGAACAATCATAGTGCTAAAAATGCTGTTATTGTGGTTTCAGTTATGAGAGGACACTTGATAATAATGTCACATTACACTTTTAAAAATAAAGGTTCCAAAAGGTTGTTTTTGCAGTGATGCCATAGAACTTTCTGTGAACGGTTTAAAAATCATTTAAAAATCTGAAGAACCGTTTTAAAATATAAAGAACCTTTTCTGCATTTGAAAGATTCCGTGGATGTTCAAGTTTCTTCATGGAACCATTGATGCCAATAAAGAACCTTTATTTTTAAGAGTTTAGATAAAAGCATTCGCCAAATGCATATTTAATGCTTTGAGTTTAAGGTTTAAGCAGGAATTAGTTAAAATTACAATCAAATTAATTACAAAAAAATCTCATTATTGGCTAAATAGTAAAAGAGAGCAGATACTAACCTTCTGAAGATGAGATGTGAAATGCAAGAATCAATATTAGAAGACAGTTTGATTTTCTCTTGGCTAATTCCATCTATTAACCTTGTTTGTCTCATGAAGCGAGTCGCTGAGTTAGTTTTGATGTGACAAAACAAACAAATCCAACCCAGATTTTGCGGTTACTGAAAGGATTTGTGTCATACTTGATTTATTTCATTTTTCCCCTGAGGGCTATTTATAATGTTAGTAAAATTGTTTTGCAACAAAACAATCATAACTTAGCAATAATTGACCATTTTCCACTGAGTCTCTGCATGACTATCTACAAGAAAAACATGGTTTAGGAGCCTCTTCTCCTTTAAGGCTTGTTAAAAAAATTTAAAACATCTTTACATAAAGAAATAAGTATCAACATGCCCAGCCACAGCCCATGTGTGAGACTGCAGAAAACCCAGTGAATAAGGGAAACAAACAAACCTACAGACATTTATTGAAAACTAAATGTCACATTTTATGTGAAACACTTTATAAACTCTTAGAAATGTTTCACTTTAATAACATTGAGGATACACCCAGTTTACACACTGTTGCTCCCAAATACTTTAGTTATTAGGGGTTCAAGCGCATAGCGCTGAAACCCTATTATAATTGTTAGAATGGTACAGATCAGCGATCTCCATGTAAAACTGATTGTGCAGACCAAACCATAAGTCGTAAAAACTTAAAACTTGGAGAAATGGTAGTACTCACACCGCCAACAATGTCACCTAAGCTCACCCCAAACGGCCTGACGGGGGCACTACAGTAATTAAAAGTACAAAATCGCTCATAACTCCTAAACCATCACTCTCAACTCTCTTATGACGTTGGAATCCTTGGCTCATGCCGGACAAAGCGCATGCCTCAGTTTCGATCGTGTGCCTCTGCGAAATTCTCAGGTATTTTGGATTTTTTGAAAAACCTACTTTTGCGAACTAGTCCTAGGTTTTTCACCCGATCAGAGCCAAACCAGTGCAGAAAGACTCTCTGGAGAGCGAATATCAACAGTTATTATAATAAAAAAAAGTCTAACATTCGAAAACGTTCGAAAGGAGCAGGGCCGCTTTTAGTAAAATGCCTATAACTCCTGAACAGAATGAGATATCTTCACCAAACTCAGAGCACTTTTGTAAGAGCTCATTCTGAGGTCACAGGACAAATTCGTGGAGCTTGGCCACTTTGTGGTGCTATAAGAGGGAAAAAACATAAAAATGGCTATACCTACGTAACCATTAGTCCGATCAACATGAAAATTGCTGTGCGGGGCCGTCATTGGTTGACGAAGTTTGAGCACCTATAAGACATGGCTAATGGAGGCCAATCGGAACGAAACTTGGTGGACCTGTTTGACTCCTGGTCCCATAGGTCTGTGAGAAATTTGAAAGAAATCGGCCACTGGGAGGCGATATAGCATTTTTTCAATGGTGTACATAACTGCGTGTTGCGCATTTTTCGGACATACGCGCGGTATCCGCATCATATAGCAGAACTCCTTGTTCCGGACAACTTTGCCTCTAGAACCAGAAATCGTTTGAGAAGATGTCAAAAAGCTATTTTGCAAACTAGTTCTAGGTTTTTCGCTCAATCTGGAAAATTTGCTCAATCTGCAGTACAATTCTCTGGACTCTCTAGGTCGATAATTATTGAATTAATTATTAAATGTTGAAATTTACCCTTTGGGAAGCTATAACGGGGTCGTTTATAAAAGGGACGTGTCCCAAAATCCTATAAAAGCTAAAGGAAAACTCAAAACTTCACGAAACCTGCTGAGCACATGCAACAGGTGATTCTAAACAAGCATGCAAAGTTTTAAGGAGATTGAACCACAGCTGGTGCTATAACAGTCATAAATGTTACAAAACATATTTCTACGGTCAGTGTTGGGGAAAGTTACTTTTAAAAGTAATGCATTACAATTTCGAGTTGAAAAATAACTATTTACGTTACTTAGTTACTTTTTATGGAAAGTAATGTGTTACGTTTCTTTTCTTTTACTTTTTTAAGTCTGGGCTGGGCTTGCTTCTTTGTTTTTAATATCAAACAATTCTATTGTAAAAGCATTTTTACACCAAAACTGAAATTAATTCACTTCAGGCTGAAAGAAAAGCACATTTATGCAGGAGATCACTCTTCAGCTATAAAAAAAAATTAAGCACAAATGTTAGTTTATCTAAAGTAATTTTTGTTTATTAGTTTGGTTGAATTGCATCATCGAAGGTCAGCAGCAAAGACACTGGTTAATAAAATGGTATTAAATACATAAAGGATATTTGTTTTATTTAACATATTTAATTATTGCAAGGTTGCATCATATTCTGAGTTTGCATTTCACTGTTTGTACTCATTTTGAAGAATACTGAATCTGTTTTTTGTGAGTGAGATGAATTAATGCATGTTCACATTTAGTCTAGAATACAGTAACATCATGTTTACTCCCAATTTCCCGACAGGAGACTTGTCAATCAATAAATGGAGAAAAAAGTAACTGGCGTTATTTATTTGAAAAATATAACTAAATAGAAATTCAAAAGTAATGCGTTACTTGAAAAAAATATTATTACGTAACTCGCGTTACTTATAATGCTGTTACGAATCTGGTCGGTGACCTGCGGTCCGCTCACCACCAGATGTCGCTCTCACCCTGTCATAACACTCAGACTGTTGCACCACACCCCGGACTACATTCCCCATCATTCAGCGCGCTGATTGGGTCAGCACCTGTGACCAATCAGCGGCGCTATAAAAGCCCCGGTCTTTCCCCTTGCAAACCACGGAGTATTGTTGTTGTGATTTCCTTTGTTATCGTTCCCTGTTCCCTGTTCCCTGTTCCCTAGCTTCCTAGTTCCCCTGTGTTTAGTTCTCTCGCCTGGCCATCTCGTCTCGTCTGTCTCGCCGCCTGCCTACTCGACTCTCGCTCGTTGCTTGGATTATTCTCTCGTCTCATCCCTTTACGGATAATGTTCGCTGCTGATTGACCCACGCCTGCCTTACGGACTGTTCTTGTGTTTTACTCCATATACGCCTGTTTGCTACTGTTTGACCCTGCCTGCCTGACCATGCCTTTGTCTTGTCGATTTAATAAAAGCTCGCAAATGGATCCGCTGGCCTCTCGTCTCTCACTCAACGTTACAGAATACTCCGTCACAACAGGATCCAGCAGCTTCACCCTCGGACAGTCGACAGATATGGACACAGACAGGATTCTATTCAGGATTAAACAAGGACCACGCACACTTGAGCAATACATCCGTGAGTTTCTGGCTATTGCTAATTATTCCACCCTCCCGGACTGTATAGTTATAGAGATTTTCTGTGATGGCATAAATGAGCCTTTGAAGGCGAGACCCTGCGCAACCCGCTCGTCAAATGGAGCGCGCTCATGCAATGGTGGCTACTACGGAGCCAGTTCAATGGTACTGGATGCTGCTTCATGTAAATGGCGCATAGCTGTCCCTGTTCGCGATGGCGGCCGCACCGTGCTTCTCACAGATAGCGTATGCACGGCGAGCCCGCTTACAAAATACATAACGGATTCACCGCCACAGTTGCTACCCCAGAGCCAAACAAAGCAAAGCAGCGCTTCCAGAGCTGTCAAGTTACAGCTGCATTTCCTGAGTCAGGTCAGTCAAGTTTCCAAGTCCAGTCAAGTTGCAGCTGTTTCCCGAAGTCCAGCTTCAAGTTTTGCGTCCAGTCAAGTTGCAGCTGTGTTTCCCCAGTCGTCAAGTTCCGAAGTCTACTTCCCGTTACAGCCAGGTTTCCCTGAAATAAGCCGTTTCCGAAGTCTAGTCAAGCTACAGCCGCTGTTCCAGAGTCAAGTCAAGCTATGCTGTTGCTAATTTCTGCCGTCGTCAGAGCCGCTTTCCTAAGTCAAGCAGTCACAGCTGGGGCCCTGAGCTGAAGGTCGTACGTGGTTCCTGAGCTGCTACAGCCGGTAATTCCTGAGCCGTTAGCAATACAGCCTTGGTTCTGAGTCAAGCAAAGGTCACAGCGCCGCGGGTTCCTGGAGTCGGCAACGTCACTGGTTCCTGAGCTAAGCAGTCATACAGCCGCGGTTCCTGAGTCGCTTTCACCCAGAGCTGCCAATTCCTGAGTTGCAAAGTCCTAGCCGGCCCTACTGGAATCCAAGCCGGTGCCATCACTGACTCTATGAGTCAAGCCAAGTCACTATTGACCTTCACGGTGCCAAGTCAAGTCATTGCTGATCTTCACGGTGCCGTTGTGGGACACTACTAATCTCCATGAGCTGCCGTCACTATTGATCCTATGAGCCAAGTCAAGTTACCGCTGACCTTCATGAGCTTCAGGCTGTCACCGCTGATCTTCAATGCATCCAAGTCAAGTCACTGCTGATTCCAAGAGTCGCTTCGCCCACTACTGTCTTCACAACCTGTGCCAAGCCACAGCTGGCCTCCATGAGCTGCGTTGCTTCAAGTTCACTACTGGTCTTCATAAGCCAGGGCTGCTTTCACAGCCGGGTTCCCACGTAACCAAGTCAAGTCACAGCCAATCTCCACGAACCAAGTCAAGCTTGCCAGCTGATCTTCATGAGCCAAGTGAAGTTATTGCTGTTCCAAGTCACTGCCACGCCCCGCTGACGCCCAGAGTCACGCTACCGCGTCCACTGACGAGTCACATATCACGTCCTTGACGCCCAGAATCACCGCGTCCGCCCCCCTGTCACACACGCCCAGAGCAAGTCATGTCTCTGCCATGTCCGACCTGCCCCAGAGCCCGCCACGCGGCAGACGCCCAGTGTGCCACGTGCACGCCTCGGGACTGTCTGTCCAGAGCCAAGTCCGCGTCTTGACCTTCCAGAGCCCGTCGCCATAGTCTATCTGTCCAGAGCCTGCCATGTCTTTCTTGACTGCCCAGAGCCCCATGTCTCGGCCTGACATCCCAAGGTCCGCCTATCATGATGGCCAGCATGCTGGACCCACCACTAGTGTCAGTGAGGGCAGCAAACATCCCAGTGGCATCAACCTTCAAAATCCATTAAAGAGGTCCTGCCACCACTGTTTCTTCCCTTAATGGCGGTTGCCATTTGGTGTGTAATGGGCTGCACACTGTGCTCCTGAGTCCCGCGTCTGTTCACAAGTCAGGTCGTCTGTTCACAAGTCTGCCCCTAGGTCACGCTCCTGTTCAGTCTGCCCCTGAGGTCACGTCTGTTCACAAGTCTGCAGAGGTCATGTTCACAAGTCCCCTTCCGCCTGTTCCCCCCTGAGGTCGCTCTGTTACAAGTCCAGGTCCCCACAAGTGCTCCCTCTCTCTCAAGTCTGCTCAGGGCCCCGCCTGATTACAGGTCTGCTCCAGAGGTCACGTCCTGCTCACAAGTCTGCCCCTGAGGTTACCTCCTTCACAAGTCTTTGAACTCTGCTTCTCTCTCTTTATTCTGTCTGCCTCCCTCTGTCCCTGCTCTCCCCAGGTCCCAGTCCATGGCGGGTTCCTGCTCTGCCCTGGAGGGCTCCTGCCTCCTGTGGGCTCCCTCCAGCCCTGAGGGCTCCGGCCTCCTGCTCTGCCCTGAGGGGCTCCCTGGCCTCCTTCTGTTCTGAGTCAGCATCTTTCTCCACCCCTGCTCCGCCCTGGGAGGGCTCCTGCACCTCCTGCTCTGGAGGGCTTCCGCCTCCTGCTCCGCCCTGAGGGCTCCTGCCTCCTCCCCTGTCGCCTTGGAGGGCTCCTGCGCTCCCTGCTGCACCCTGGAGTGTGGTTCCTGCTCTGTCGGGTCCTGCCTCAATCCACCGGGGTCCTCCGCGATGGACCTGGTCCCAGCCCTTGTGGGATTTCCCTTTGTTATCCCCCTGTTCCCTGTTCCCTAGCTTCCTAGTTTCCCCTGTGTTTAGTTCTCTCAGCCTGGCCATCTCTGCCTCTGCCTCGCTCACGCCTGCCTGGACTCTCGCCGCTGCTTGATTATTCTCTCCCGCCCCTTTTACGGGATAATGTTCGCTGATTGACCTTAACAATGCTCTGCCTTATGCTGTTCTTTGTGTTTTACCCATATACTTCGTTTGCTACTATTTGACTCTTGCCTGCCTGACCATGCCTTTGTCTTGTCTTGATTTAATAAAAGCTCGTAGAATGATCCTCATCTCTCCTTAACGCTAAAATGGCAAGTACCCAACACTGTCTATAGTAAATTACCTCGTTAAAAAAGAAAGGCTTTGTACGATGTATTTTTATGTTTAAAAGCCTTTAAAGCTTTGAACCTGTAATCACTGTTGAAGCTTATATTTATAAGTGATGTTGTAGAACATAATTAAAATGCTCGGCACATTTGCATATTTTGAAAGCTGACAGCAGTAAAATTAATCCAGAATGATTCTAGACTTCACTAGATCTCATATGCTTTTAAAACACTTCATTTTAAATGAAAACACTCAGATTTTAATAGTCTTGATGATGGTGATGTATGTTTTAGTGGATCTAATGTGACAATGATGAACAACTATTTCATTAAGAAATGCTGTTTCATACTGTGGTTTTATTTTTATTTGTAGATAAATCCCAGATGAGAACATCTGATCAGCACGGCTGGTTAAAATCACATCAGTGTGGATCTTGAATTTATTTCCAGTAAAACTGCACTGGTTTGTCTGCAGAGCTGCAGAAGAAGTAAGTGGACATTTAACAGACGTCTTTATCCAGAGCGACTGCAGATTGTTACAGTCACAGTGCATTTGTTCATTTGTCTGACTGATGTTTTAGTAAAGGGTAGCTGGTACTAGCAAATGAGATCTAAACAAACAGTAATATTAAAAAACGAAGTAAATATATACATGCATAACAGGAGCATTCAGTAATTTCTGTTTTTATTTATGCAAAATAATGTCTAAAGTATCAAAGAATACTGATAAAACAAAACATCATTTGAACTGTTTTGAAAATGACATTGCGAGGTAAACAAATTAAATAAATTAATGAGAAAGTGTGTTAAAAGACTTAAAAGATTATGACCTGAAAGTAGCTACACAGGGTCAGAAATGTCATTAGTTGAAGAAATATGTTTGAATACACAAGCCTGAAATCAGTATCAGTATTTTGTGATTGTCTCTATTACCAGCTTCAAATTACTATAAAAACAAAATGAAACAATGTACTGCATAAAAAGGAAATTAAAGAACCAATAAATACACAACAGCATGGAAAAACCAGGAAACAAATAACAATTCTCATAGCATCACTTTTTAAATGGAAATACGCTTTTGTAAATCCTAATATTAGCAGAAATATTCCTGTTTGCACACTAAACAGAGCAAACACAGTAACAAGCCCCATTGAGAGCGTCACTCCAACAAAACAAAACAGGAATAACTTGAATGCAAACATTAGAGTTGTACGAGCTTGCAACTGATCTGGTATAATAGAGTAAACAGTGTATAAATGAGCTCCGAATGTGATGCCAGGAGCAGCATGGCACGCTATGAGCACATCTGACCATGTCCGTATACTGAGAACTGTTCCCAGAGTCAGTCCTAAACCTGCTATGAACACTATACTGGGAAATGTAAAGATCATGACTAAGAACATTATGATTTGGTGTCCGTGTCGTGAATTTGCAAAGTCATGATATGCAATTGCTATTGCAAAAGTGGAGGATAGGATCAGATTTAAAGGAACGGCAGCATCCGGACTGAGAATATTTCTTAAAGTGATTGTGAAACTAACAAGTACAAACAGGATTTCCACAAAATGAAAATGTTCATGCCTTATTTTAGCGAAAATAAAAGCTGCGTTTAGTAAAATGAGAAAAATCCATCGTGCAGTTCCTCCTGAATTGTCATGTTTTTCTTGACTGGTCTCTTCTGTGTCTAAATCTTGTGTCAACACTGAGTAAAATCTGTGATCGTTGAGCCAAACTAACTTGTCTATTTCCGCTATGAGAGCTGCAGTTTGAGCGGGTTTTGGTTTAGAGTCTCCCATCATGTGAAATCTTCCTCCACACGCGTTGATCATTTCTCTGGATGCTCCTGTGAAATGTTCCTGGTGATTTTGGAGCAGAAGAACAATGCAGTACTTCAGGACTTCTTCTCCCAGCAGCTCCTGGGCTCGTTTTGCAACATCACACTGTTGTGATTGTTGATCTTCCAGATTCAGGACTATTAAAACAGCGTGAGGTCCAGGAGACGAGACAAGCAGTACTTTTGTTAAGGTCTGTCTCGCTGTGTCGTCCTCACAGAGGTTTGGTCCAGTGACCAACATCATTCTACGACCCTCGTCTGTAATTACCGGAGTCTTTACAATCTCTCTGTCCTCCTGTCCACCGTCTTTCCTTCCTGACAGAAAATCTGCAGCGCTGAATTTGGACTGACCTCTGATTCCCACAATCACGATCCTAACTTCATCATCACGAGAAGCTGAAAGAGCTTCTGAAACTATCATGCAAAGTACAAAAAATGATGTAAGAAAGGTGTATTCTGTAAAACAAGCCTTATTATCTCAAGTAAACTGATCTTGTTTATACAGAAAAAGGAGACCAAAACACTGACATTAATGAGTAGGTAGTACCTTACCTTCTGCTTGTACTGACATACTGAGAAATACCAGAATCAGTGTGAAGAGCAAGTTGGCTTTTGTCTTGGTTAATTTCATCGTACAACCTGAAGCCAAATGTAACTTTAAGTATCTTTTACGCAAATCAACAAAACTAAGTTTTTACTTACGATCAGTTTGTTTACAAAACGCTGTTTGTTCTGTCCTGTCTTTTGTTTTGCTAAAACAACTACGATCCACAAGTGTAGGTTTCGATGACAGATTAGAAATTAAACCAGTATTACAAGTTCTTTGAAAATGGCAGAGCTCCAGACTGTGACTAGTCGGTCGCATTTTGCAATTTTTTTTTCTTCTAACGTGAGACTTAAGTTTACTAGCGATCGCACTGGTTTCAGATGAGTGCTGCCATTTCTGTTGAGAAGCATTTATTACGGCAAAAGCGGAACGAAACCGCACAGCCCCCTTGAACCGGAAGAAAGCGCAGCGCGAGCTCAGAGGAAGAGACTGACCGGTCTCGATTACGCGTCTGTTATTGAACAGAGCTGTGAGATCCAGCAGGAAGCATTCGAGGCGAGATCTCCAATACAAACCACGTTTATACTAGCTTAAAACCCTTATAAACAGCGCTGACATTCCCAACAGCCCTGATGTGTAAAACAGGAGAAACGCTGTTTATAAACGATCCAGTTTAAATCCGTAAATCACCAACACTCATGAAGGATTAACTGTAATCAGATAAACTGTAATTATCGTATTTTGGCAGAAAGGTGGGGATATTACTAACACATTCTATTATGAATGTAGTCGTGTTTAAAGAAGTCATTAACCTGCAGTGTTTTTGTTGTTGTTAAGCTAGCTGCTTATGTGCATTTGTATTTATGGGTCATTTATGGGTCATTACCGGGACTTATTGCCTTCTGAGTCCCCAGTAAAGATAATGATGTTATTGCCTTAGAATTTTCAACAACATCAGTTTTGAACTTTAAGCATATTTAATTTTCTAGAATTATTTATTTATTTAAAATAAAAAATTAAATTTAAACCACCAAATATCACAATTTTCCATGTCCACCCTGTCTTGGGTGCCTTTTGGACATCTTAACACTTAAAAAATAAACATTTTTATAAAATCAATTCTTGTGTAATTATGATAGGGAGATGTAAAACGTGAAAAATAATTTTGGTCCATCTTATATATAAATTGAAGGATCCATGTACTAAATGTGTCCACCCTGTTAGGTTTTCTGACTTAATGGGGTGGAAACTAACAGAGTGGATATTTTGACCTAAAATCAGCCATTACATAAGTCTGAGCAAAAAAATAAATAAATACAATTCTAAAAGGTCTAAAGGTCTGTCCAATAAGGAATTGAATGTTTGTTAAAATACTACTTTTACAAAAATAAATGTCTATTTATGTTTTCCATATTTCTCTTAACAGGGTGGACATGTTGAAGTTGACCACATCAAATTGGAAAGATAAAATAACTAAAAACAGACAAGGTCTTTCTCACCTTCCCCAGTTGTTTTCCTTCTAATGAAATTATGTCAGCCATTTGATATGGTGTAATTTCCTTTTTACAACTTTAATTTAAAGGGCCAGCAGCTGAATATAACAATGTGGACAATATTTTGAAAGACAAGCTAAAAACCTTTATTATGTTTTAAAATTCTTTTAGTATTTTTTAAACAAATTTAATACTTAGAATTAGGGCTGGCAAACGATTAATCACGATTAATTGCATACAAAATAAAAGTTTAAGTTATGTGTGTGTGTGCTGTGTGTAATTATGATGTATATATAAATACAAGCACATTCATGTACATATTTAAGAAATATTTACAAGTGTATGTATTTATTATAATTTCTCTAGAATTTATATTATATATAAATAAAAATATTTTGTACATAAATAACATATTGCTCTTAAATATATACATTAATTTGTGTGTATTTATATATACATAATAATTACACACAGTACACACACATATATTAGGCTCAAACATTTATTGTTTGATTAATCGAGATTAATCATTTACCAGCCTCCTTAGAATATATATATATATATATATATATATTAGAATATATATATATATATATATATATTATATTATATATATATATATATATATATATATATTTTAGAATATAACTATTATTGATATAACAAAAAAAATCGCTCATATTAAGTGTTGTATTCATCATCAAAATAGACACAGGCCTGGGGACAGGAAAAATGATATTTGCTGGTTTAAAATGCTGTTAAATGTTTAGAATTACATATAAAAAAACTAAAATATGATCTTATGTAAGGATTAATAAATAAAATAGCTTAAATAATTTAAATAATTTAAGCTAAAAATATGCTTAAAGGTCAAAAGGTGTTATTTATGTCAAAGACAACTTCAAAATTGATGTTGTTGAAAATTTTAAGGCAGTAATATCATGCTGGTGACACAAAAAGCACCGAATCTCAGGAATGACCTTAATACGAAATGTTTAAACTACTGTTTTTCATAACAAATACTATAGAAACCACAGTTATATTTTACCCTGGTATTGAGTTGCCATCCCTTATGAAAATTAATCATATTTTTATTGTAGTTGTTTAACTGCAGTAAATATGGTTTCTGGTTGTATTTGATTACCATCTGTAAATAGATAGTTTTACTAGAAATACCATGGTTAAACTATGGTTAGTGTAGCAAATTGTGGAAGGCGGACGGGGCCAAAGTCTTTGGAGAATTTGACCATGTCAACATGCTCTGTTTGTCTGCATTAACGCAACAACAAACACAGAAGCCAATAAAATTGCTGTATTTGAGACTGTATTTGCATATGTGATGGAATATAGAATATAATATATATATATATATATTCTATATTGGTGGCGCAAGATGTAAACAATGCCATTGAAACCAAACAGAACCTGCAAATTTTGCTGATTATTGCTGCTGAAAAGGGTCAATTATTGTCATGTTTTGGCCTGTACTAATCTGTCGAACCAGGAAAAACATTTGGAGTAGGCTACTATAGACTGCCGAAAGTTATAACAAATCAAGGAGAAGAGTGCAAAAGATTGTCTGAGGAACAAAATGCATTTGTAGTTAGTCAAATTGAACTAGGATTTCCAGGGCAGGAATCTTGACAACATTTGTGTTTGTTCGTATCATTTCTGGTTAGGTAGGTGAAATATTAGGCTAATGTCTTAACTAATACTGCTCATACGTATCTTTCCCACCTATTAACTTTAGTTTGTCAAAATATTGCCTTTTCCTGCTAACCAAGTACTTCTCTATTTGATTTAGCAGCTTCTGCATATTTTTCAGTGGTTTAGACAGCATAAATTAGCAGAACAACATATTCAGTAGTACATTAACCATGCATTCCATGCTGTTGTTTAGAACTGAGTATCTCCAGTATAGCCACTGACCAAATTATGATGTAAGTGCAACCTCTCTATAAGTGTATACAAAAACATCTGACATCATGTTTATTCATGAAGGATGTAATTACTGGTATGCAAACATCTAACATTACATTATAACACTGCCAGAATGTGTGGGTCTACATATGCAAAAGATACGCAGTCAAAATTGCTGCGTTATAGCGGAAAAACAGTGCAAGTTGAGACAGTCAAATTTCATGCATTCCATTTCCTTCCGTAAGTGTTTCCTGTTCCCTTTCTCACATGTATTTGATTGTAAAAAATTTTTTATAAAAAAATCTTAAAAATAAAGGTGCTTCAAGATGGCATAGAAGAACCTTTTTTGTCTAAATGGTTCCATAAAGAACCTTGAACATCTGAAGAACGTTTGTGTTTCGCAAAAGGTTCTTTGTGGTGAAAGAAGGTTCTTCAGATTATAAAAAAGGTAAGAAAGACATGATTCTTTAAAAAACCTTTGACTGAATGGTTCTTTGTTGAACTAAAAGTGGTTCTTCTATGGCATCGCTGAGAAGAACCTTTTAAAGCACCTTTATTTTTAAGAGTGTAACAGATAAAAAATAAACTGCATTGGATAAAAGCATTTGAGAAATGTATAAATGTAAATCAAATTTATATTATTGTAAAATTAATAATAATAATAATAATAATAATAATAAAACGTTTAAATCCTTGCTTAATAGTGGAAGAGAGCAGGTACTTACCGTCTGAGCATGAGATGTGAAATGCTAAAGTCAGTATGAGCAGCCTGTTTAGTTTTGCCTTGGCAGATTTCATTTTTTCATCTGAGATCTTTCTCATAAAGCAAGTCACACTGAAGTGATTGCAAGTTTGCAAACGCAAACAGATTGGGTTTGGTTTCCCAATGCTCGCTATAAACTTTCTTTATCAACTCAGGGGTTTATCGTGAGTTTATGATTAACTCTGGCTGTGAACCTCACACGTCCATGTGCACAACAGTGTGTTTCACTTCCCTTTTTAATTACAAGAGATCGTTTATAAATATAAATGATTTTAACTACTGTAACTTACAACGTAAAAGGAAACACTGACAGAAATTTCTTAGTATATAAATACAAGTCAATTTATTTATTAGTTAATTAATTTATATAGGCCCACAACAAGCTTAAAAATGTGTGCATAAAACTAAAACATTGCAAAACCAGTTTAAAAACAATGTAAACAATTCTATTCTTTAAATGAAAATACACTATTGTAAATTCTAATATTTGCAGAATTTAACCCTTGTGCGTCAATTTAAAAAAGTTACACATAGGTTCATAGAGGACAAAAGTGTCTATGTCAAAACCTCTCATAAAAATTTGAAGCTTGGGAGTACAGACTTAAGTTTGGTCTTATTTTAAAGACCCTTGGCAGATTATTGTTGAAGTTAAAAAAGTTGTAAAAATTAAAACCAAAAATGTTATAGAGGTTTAAGTTCATGAAAATGTTTTTAAATATATATTTTATATAACAATTTTTACTAAAATTGATAGAAAATCAAAGCCATAAATCTAAACAAGTTGTGTTCCAAACCTGAGGTTGATATCTCAAAAAATTAGCTTTTAGTAAGATTTTGTTTGGCTGCAGTACCAAACTTTTCCCATTAGATTCCAGGAGTATCATTTCTCTCTCTCAAACATTACAGGTGCGCGCACACAAACACACTGACTCTATAATATGCATAAGCAGAAAACAGGAATAAAGCGAAAATTTGCTTTATATGCCAAACTTGAAAAAAATGGCACCACAGTAAAAAATAGTACAAATTTTAATTTTGAAGTCTTGCCAACAGAATGAAAGCCTATTAACAAATACTGCATATTTTAATGCTGAATGGCCCTGGGATTAAAAATTGCAGTTTTAATGGGTTTCAGTGAGGACATTTTTGTCCAAAAGGTGCTGAGGAACACTTTTTTGTACTTAGTGTAAATTAGATTTATTAAAGGAAATGAGGGTGAAATATTAAAATTCCAGTAAAAATACACACCTGAGCCAAAAAATTATGCAGTTAGCATTAACACAGGCAGAGAAAATTATCATATCAAAAATATGTTTTTAAAAGCTTATGATAATTATACATTTGAGGCATTTGGTTGCAACTACATGAGATAACCTATACAATTTAATGTTAAATGCAAAGTGTGAAAGTTTTTTTTTTTTTAATACATGCACCATAAAAAAAAAATCCATTACATTTTATGCAAAATTATGCAAACAGTGTTAAAATGTGATTTAATTGTGTGCATTTAAATTTTTTTGACACAATGAATTGTTCCTTTCATGATAATATTTTCTACACCTGTATGAGATCTAAAAAATGACACTATGATGAATATCTAACGCTGGATGTTTAGAAGTAGATAAATAAACCTTTCGCTCTACATGAAGTGCCATTTATACAACTAAAATGACAGAACCAATAAATACACAACAACATGGAACTATCAGGATAAAAACTGCAAACAGAAACATTTCCATCTTATAATGAAAACCGCCTATTGTAAATCCCAATATTGCCAGAGTTGTTGTCATCTTCACACCCAGCAGAGTAAACATCCAACAGAACACGGTTACTAACCCCATTGACAGCATCGCTCCCACTGAACAAAACAGGAATGACTGAAATGCAATGCTGAGAACAGTCTTGTCATTTTTTTTTTATCTGATAAGATGTAAAACGCTGTGATTAAAACAGCCCCGAGTGTGACACCAGGAGACACGCTGCACGCTATGAGCACATGTGACCACGTCTTTATGCTAGTAACTGTCGTCAGGATCAGTCCTAAAGCTAATCCTAAAAAAAATATAAAGGTACAAATAATTTATATAGTATGTTTAACTCCAAAACCCCAAAGCATGTAATTGTAGTAACACACAATGTGCAAAGAGTCATATTTATCGGTACAGCAACATTCGGATTATTTCTTAATATGACCAAGAAAATAGCAAATACGCATAATACTGCTCCAAAAATACAAAGTTCATGCTTCCCTTTAGTGAAAATAACAACAGCACTGAGTACAATAAAGAAAATCCATCCTACAATTCCAACTCCTCCTGAAGTGTCGTATATTACAGACAAGACTGGATTTTCATCATTTATATTTCTATTGGTCTCTTCTTTAAGTTTGTTCTCTATTTCTTGTAGTCTTTGTAGAAGTTCCAGCTTTTCCGTTTCTAACTTTTGTGTCAACACTGAGTACGTTCTGAGCCAAACTAACTTGTCTATTTCTGCTACAAGAGCTGCTTTTTCAGCAGGTTTTGGTTCAGAGTCTCTTATGATGTGAAATCTTCCTCCACATGCGTTGATCATTTCTCTGGACGCTCCTGTGAGATGTTCCTGGTGATTTTGGAGCAGAAGAACAATGCAGTACTGCAGGACTTCTTCTCCCAGCAGCTCCTGGGCTCGTTTCACAATATCACACTATTGTGATTGTTGATCTTCCAGGACCATTAAAACGGCGTGAGGTCCAGGAGACGAGAGAAACAGCGCTGTTGTTAAGGTCTGTCTCGCTGTGTCCTCTTCACAGAGGTTTGGTCCAGTGACCAGCATCATTCTACGACCCTCGTCTGTAATTACTGGAGTCTTTACAATCTCTCTGTCCTCCTGTCCACCGTCTTTTCTTCCTGACAGAAGATCTGCAGCGCTGAATCTGGACTGACCTCTGATTCCCACTATCAGGATCCTCAGAGCCTCATCATGAGAAGCTGGATGAGAAAGTTACAGATAAAAACATTGAAGGGAATCATGTAAATATTCCTTGAATCAACCTAGAAGTAACTAATCTGCTAAGATTATGGTGTTTGGTTTTTTTAAAAAAAAAAAATCAAGGTCATTAATAATTATTGTATATAAAATTATTATTGCGCTTAATGATTACGTTCTTGTTTTGAAGTAAAAGTGTGATTTAATAACGCATGCATCAGATGTTTAAACTTACAGAGCGCATATACATTACCATCAACATGTATAGATGTAATGTGGAATGCTAAAATCACTGTGAGGATCCTTTTTGTTTCTATTCTGGTTAGTTTCATTTTCAACCTGAAGAATAAAGCGACCGTTAAACGTTGCGGTATTTACTCTGTGACTTTAAATAACTTAAAACTGCTTGGTTCAGTCTTACAATATATGAATCACCGTTTTACTTACGATCGTTGCGAAAAAATGTAGTTTTTGGCTTGACGTAAATTGAAAGTTTCACTACTGAAAGCGCTCACGTGTTTCCCGTTACAGGCAGAGCCGAATTTCGACTCCCTGTCAGAATTCCACTACCCTGCGCGTGCACGCGCATGACGTCATTTGTTGACATTCGTTGCGGCCAAATGAATTTACTATTTGTGTTCCCCTCTCATTTTGAGTTAATTTTATTTATTTTATATAGTCCTTATGTGGATAAACATGGTTTGTTAAATGTATTGAGAACATACTGAGTTGTTTTTTTGAAATTTATTTTTAAATGACGAATAAAATAGCCAAAATAAAAAAGTTCCGCACAGTTTGCTGTTCATAGCTTTTTGAAATCAATCTTTTTCATCCAAGTTACGCCCACCATCATCAAACAAGTCTCAAGTCTTCTAATTTTTTGATAAACCAAGAGGGTATGAGATAGGTCTTGTAATCTATTGGCAGCAAATAGCAGGATCCAGGCATACATGCAAAATAAGTAATTGGTTTTTGGCAATTGTCAGCAAATCATTTATTTAGTAACATTTAATTGCTGACATGAAATGTTGTATTTCTTGAGAAATGTTAGATTATATACATTAAAATATAAGTGATACATTGATTTGATAATACATTATTACACTGAAATTTGAAAATATAATTTTGTAATTCTATTTTTATATGCTGACTTTAGCTATTTCAGCTATTTTTATATGCTGAATTTCAGCTGCACGGCTTACTTCGTATAACCAATCATATTTTCAACAACATTTTTCCTACTTGAATAAGGTTGGTAACCATGTCAGATTCAATACTGAGTTTTCTATAATGTATTTCTAAAATAAACATAGATATGTCTTACATAATTAGCATCAAACAAACAATATAACCCATATAAACAATAAGACTGGGAATTGATTATAAAACCACCGTTTAGATGGCGATATTCACTAAGTTTAAAAATGGCCATGGCCACAGTCGAACACACTGGGAATGTGTGGAATGACAAAAAGGTTAAAAAACACATTGAAAAAGAAAAGAAAGCATAACCATAACAATGACATGACCCCTTTACATGCATAACAGGTTTTTTTCTGGTTTCCTCTAATCAAAACTTGCTCTAAGCTTCACTTTTTGAGACAATATCTGCGGTTACAAGATGAAGTCAAACAACGCAAATCGGCTGCTAATATTGATTCTTGCATTTCACATCACATCTTTAGAAGGTTAGTATCTGCTCTCTTCTTTATCTTTTTAGTTTGTGTTTTCTAAGATTTGACACTATGATAAAAGCATTGTTGGCACCTTAATTGTTGATCTGTTTGGAAAATACAGGATTTTAAGCAATTCAGAGCAAATAAGTATATATCAACAAAAGATATGAATAATATTGACAAATGTTTCTATGTGCTCTAGTTTTATCAAACTTGCCAAATCGCTGTCAGTAACATCGTGTTGTTTTCAGAGAATATATTGTTGATTATTTTTCTTACCCTACTGGCAAATATTGTTTTTCTTTGCATGATGTTTCAATTTCTCTTTCAGCTTCTCATGATGATGATGTGAGGATCTTGATTGTGGGAATCAGAGGTCAGTCCAGATTCAGCGCTGCAGATCTTCTGTCAGGAAGGACAGATGGTGGACAGGAGGAGAAAGAGATTGTAAATTACAGACGAGGGTCGTAGAATGATGCTGGTCACTGGACCAAACCTCTGTGAGGAGGACACCGCGAGACAGATTTTCACTATGCTGTATCTCTCATTTCCTGGACCTCACGTTGTTTTAATGGTCCTGAATTTGGAAGATCAACAGTCGCAACAGTGTGACATTGTGAAACGAGCCCATGAGCTGCTGGGAGCAGAAGTCCTGCAGTACTGCATTGTTCTTCTGCACCAAAATCACCAGGAACATCTCACAGGAGCATCCAGAGAAATGATCAACGTGTGTGAAGGAAGATTTTACATGATAAGAGACTCTGAACCAAAACCTGCTCAAACTGCAGCTCTCGTGGCAGAAATAGAGAAGTTAGTTTGGCTCAATGATCACAAATTTTACTCAGTATTGAGACAACAGTTACGGTCAGAAAGGCTGGAGCATTTGAAAAGACAAAGTAAAATAGATGACAAACTTGGAGAAAATCAGGTCTCATCTCCAAGGCATGACATTTTAGTAGTGGTCGGATGGAGTCTGATAATTGTGCTGATCGCTGTTGATCTGGCTGTTGAACAGACGGACAAAAAGTTAGTTTTTGTGGCAACTTTAGCTGGCCTTGTGGCATTTATGGCGTCTTTAAGAAACACCTTGAGTCTACATGTTGCTTTTGCACTAAATTTGTCTCTGTGCTCCACAGTTGTGGCTGCATTTTTAAAATATTTCACAATGCGCAAGTCAAGTAACAATGGAACCATTGATTTCAGAGAAATATTTGGAAAATAATTTTTTTTTACAGTATGTTTAGGAGAGACTCTTGGATCAATCGCTAGCATTAGGACTTTCTCTGATGTTTTTGTAGGATGCTGTGCTGCTTTTGGAGTCACAATTGGAGCTTATGAATTCTTTAATGTATCATCTGAGCACCAAAATTGAATGTCCTACAATTATTACTGTTATTTCTGTTTTGTGCAGTAGGTGCAGTGTTGTGTTTGATTGTGTTCACTGCTGTGTTTGGAGTGACGCTCACAATAATTCTGCTAATAATCATGATAACCGCAGCATTCAAATTAGACATCAGCTTAAAGCACTTTATAACTGTCATGGGACTTTCGCTTTTACCGTATTATTCATGTGGTTGTGTGTGGTTCTTGATCATGTATTGAAGTTAATTTGAGTTGATGTGTTTGTGGTGGTTTCTTGCTCCTAGTTTCTGTCCCGAGTTTAAGTTTATATTAAAGACTGTTATTTTGAACTTCTCCTGCGTTCTGCGCATCTCTGCTCACCACACATCTGATGCAATATGATGCAAACCTGCAATAATTAAATGTTAAATAATACAAATATCCTTTATCTATTTGATCCCATTTTATTAACCAGTGTCTTTGCTGCTGATCTTCAATGATCCAATTAAAGTATACTAATAAGCAAAACGTACTCAAGATAAACTAACATTTGTTCTTCTTTTTTTATTGCTGAAGAATGTTGAACTTTCTTCTTCTGTGCTCTGCTGTACAGACATGAATAAACTTTTTCTTCAGCCTGAGGCTTTTGGTGTGAAAGAGCTTTTATATTTGTCAAAAATAGAATTTTTTATATTAAAAATAAACAAGCAAGCCCTCCACAGATTTAAAAAAGAACGCAAAAGTAACGTGGTACATTACTCTCCATAAAATGTAACTAAGTAATGTAATTAGTTACTTTTAGGGAGTAACGCAATATTGTAATTCATTACTTTTAAAAGTAACTTCCCACACTGGACAAAAAAATGTAACATCATATAGAAAAATATTCTGAATGTAAAAAAAATCAAATACTGTCAAAGAAGTTGCATGTAGGTGAACATCTTCACAAGTGTTACAGTTTTTAACTTTCATTACCATCTATACAAAAGAGGAAAACTTAATTTTGTACTGTAATGTTAACATGGACCATGTAACAGATACTGCAATGATTTATAAACAGTAGAAAGTATCATTCCTGTTTTGTAAAGAAATTTTACAAAAGAAAACGTATAATGCTTGTACAATTGTTAGTGTTTTTTTAGGTTGTTCTGTTCTGAGTGATAAAGTTAGTTATGTAAGAGTTATGTAAGAATGAGTTGATTTGAGGCATTAATTAAGTGTTTTGGTAGTTTTAGTGCAGTTTGAATGTGAAATGAACTGCTGTGTCAAGTTCAACAAACATAAGTAACTCTTGTAGCAGAAATAGACAAGTTAGTTTGGCTCAATGATCACAATTTTGCTCTGAATGAGACACAACAGTAATAGTCTGAGAGACAAATCAATGAAGAAATTTACATGTTGAAGAGTCTTGTCTTGTCTGTAATATACAGATATATTTTCTTCATTATACTGAATACTGTTGATATTTTCACTAAAGAAAGGCATGAACTATAACTTCGGAGCACTATTATGTTATTTTAATGGTCACATTATGTTGCCGTTCCAATCAATTTTACTTTGTCCTCAGTTTTGGTTTCATACTACAACTTACAAAATTCATGTAATTTACCTTAAACAACTAACTCTGCAAAACAGTTCTGTACGAGTATGTGATCTTACATCTTCATTACATTTTGACCATTCTTGCAATAAGTGTTTTTAAGCATATAGAAGATCTAGAAGATCTTTAAGCATATATGAAGATCCCGCCTTGTCACAATTCTGTATTGTTAAAGGTGGTATATAAATAAAGGTGATTTGATTTGATTTGATTTGATCTAGTGAAGTCTAGAATCAATCCCAATTAATTTTAATGCTTTCATCTTTCAATAAAAAACAAAATGCAAAGTCACAATCTTGTTTCTTGGAGTATTTATGTTCTCCAAAAGCATTTATATCTAATAACTGCAGTATTCTGAAGCAATAGCGTGCAAATGGTTTTCTTGTTGTTTCATTCAAGCATCTGTACTTATTTCTGATGTGCATCTCATCAGTTGTGACATCAGTTGTTTTCAATAAATGTCTGATCGAAATGCTTTTTGGGGTTTTGATGTCTTTGTGAATGATTTGCTCAAATATATTCTACCGTTTCCCTCATTCACTGGATTTTCTACAGTAAAGTCTCACACATGTGCAGGGAACACAATAATACAAATGAAATAATACAAACATGTGCTCTTTAAGAACTGTAATTCTCTTGGTGTAACAACACCTGGTTATAAGATGAAAACAAATGGGCTGTTCATATTGATTATATGAACTCCTAGTGTGAACTCAGATGTGCTCATAGCGTGTTACGTGGCACCTGGGGTCACAGTCGGGGCTTTTGCATTCACAGCTGTCAGAACATGAGCCATGAATCTCCAGTCTTTACGGATATGTCATTTCAGTTTTGTTCAGTGGGGGCGACACTCTCAGTGGGGTTTATGAAAGTGTTATTTCCACTGCCTGATGTGAAGATGCTAATATTAGGATTTACTATGGCATGTTTGCATTTAATGAATGAAACTTTAAAGACTGTGATCTGTTTCACTGTTATTATGGTGGTTTTTCCATATGTTTGTGTGCTGATTGGTTCAGTTTTTCTCATTTTAGGGTTGGTGATGAGCTTTCTCATGGTAATTATAGAAAACGTGGTCAGTTCTTTCCTGTTTCATGTGCATTAATAGTCATTTGTCAAAGGCTGACTGCATCAGATTAAGCTACAAATGGCAACTAATATACAGTACGACAGGTTGTTATATATGTATTTTAGTTCTAATTGTTGCTATACTCTTTATCTCTGGCTGAAAACAATTTCTGTTGTGATTTCACACAGTTGTTCTCATCTGGAGATTTAACTGTTTGTAAATATTAAACAGCAGTATGAAAATTGCAAATATTACTTAACCAATATTATTAGTTCAATAGTGTTGCATCAGAATTCACTAATCATGCTCCTCCTCCTTCTTAGTCTATAAACAGCTGATCAAATAATGTAGTATCCATTAAAATGCTGTACATTTTGTCAATTTAATAAATTTGAAAACTACACATTTAAAGTAAAAACACTGCTTATGCTTATGCGATTGCTTATGATCTGCTGTTACCTTACGCTGCTGTTCATATTGTAATAATATTTTGTGCTAGATTTTATATATATATATATGTATATATATATATATATATGGGTTGTTGACGTGACATGGCATTTTTACTGTAGCAAATCGTTAAACACTGGTTAAACATCTCTTTGCCCTACATGGACCTGTTGTTATAGCAGCTGCAGTGTTATTAGATTTTTTACATTTTTGAGCAAAATCGCAAAACTGTCCTATGGTGTGACTGTCTCAAGCATAGTTCAATCAATTACAACTTTTATAAATTAAAAAGAAAAGCATAAAAAATGTTAATAAATACCTCCATCATAATTCTCACAAGTGTCTATTTTAGTGAATGGCAATCATT
The DNA here is from genome assembly GCA_012976165.1 of Labeo catla. Taxonomy (NCBI): domain Eukaryota; kingdom Metazoa; phylum Chordata; class Actinopteri; order Cypriniformes; family Cyprinidae; genus Labeo; species Labeo catla. The sequence goes on along the minus strand of VONZ01000547.1, from coordinate 57,865 downwards.
TTTTTCACCAATATATTTCTGAAAGCGTACGAACTTGATACATTTTGTCTTGATACATTTTGAAAACCATGTCCTCTGGTGTGACACCATATCCTGATTTTAAATCAGCCAATTCCAAAGAAAACTTAAAATTGGTTGAAGTACCCCATTTATTATCATGTTACTGAAGCCCACTGTCAAGCCCATGACATGTGCACATGGAACATTTTTTTCTCAGAATTGTTCAAGTGTTACATTTTGGTTATAAGATGAAAACAAATAGCATGCAAACTGTTTTCTCGTTGTTTCAGTCAAACATCTGTACTTATTTCTGATGTGCATCTCATCATTTGTGACATTTTGTTTCAATAGATGTCTGATCGAAATGCTTTTTGGGGTTTTGTTGTCTTTGTGAATGATTTGCTCAAACATATTCTCCCGTTTCCCTCATTCACTGGATTTTTTACAGTAAAGTCTCACACATGTGCAGGCAAAACTGGGGTCTGCTGTGACTGCTGGGGTCACAGTCGGGGCTTTTGCATTCACAGCTGTCAGAAACATGAGCCATGAGTCTTTACGGATATGTCATTTTAGTTTTGTTCAGTGGGGGTGACACTCTCAGTGGGGTTTATAAAAGTGTTATTTCCACTGCCTGATGTAAAGATGCTAATATTAGGATTTACTATGGCATGTTTGCATGTACAGAGTGAAACTTTAAAGACTGTGATCTGTTTCACTGTTATTATGGTGGTTTTTCCATATGTTTGTGTGCTGATTGGTTCAGTTTTTCTCATTTTAGGGTTGGTGATGAGTTTTCTCAAGGTATTTTTAGAAAACTTGGTCCTTTCCTGTTTCATGTGGTATTACTCATTGGCTTATTAATAGTCATTTGTCAAAGGCTGACTGCATCAGATTAAGCTACAAATGGCAACTAATATACAGTACGACAGGTTATTATATATGTATTTTAGTTGTAATTGTTGCTATATTCTTTATCTCTGGATGAAAACAACTTCTGCACCAATTCAGCTCTCCTGGAATTAATTCAGATCATGTTTCTGTTGTGATTTCACACAGTTGTTCTCATCTGAAGATTTAACTGTTTGTAAATATTAAACAGCAGTATGAAACTTGCAAATATTACTTAACCAATATTATTAGTTCAACAGTGTTGCATCAGAATTCACTAATCATGCTTCTCCTTCTTAGTCTATAAACAGCTGATCAAAAAATTTAGTATCCATTAAAACATTGCTGTACATTTTGTCAAACACTACACATTTAAAGTAAAAACATTGCTTATGCTTATGAGATTGCTTATGATCTGCTGTTACCTTACGCTGCTGTTCATATTGTAATAATATTTTGTTCTGGATGATATATATATATATATATATATATATGGGTTGTTGACGTGACATGGCATTTTTACGGTAACAAATCATTAAACACTCGTTAAATACTTCTTTGTCCTACATGGACCTGTTGTTATAGCAGCTGCAGTCTTATTAGATTTTTTACATTTTTGATCCAAATCTCAAAACTGTCCTATGGTGTGACTGTCTCAAGCATAGTTCAATCAATTAAAACTTAAATTAAAAAGAAAAGCATAAAAATTGTTAATAAATAAGTGTCTATTTTAGTGAAAGGCAATCATTTTTTTTCATCCATATATTTTTGAAAGCGTAGGAGCTTGATACATTTGGTCTCTGAAAACCATGTCCTCTGGTGTGACACCATATCCTTACTTTAAATCAGCCAATTCCAAAGAAAACTTAAAATTGGTTGAAGTACCCCATTTATTATCATGTTACTGAAGCCCACTGTCAAGCCCATGACATATGCACATCAGAGGTCGTGTTAACCGAAAACTGGCCATGATTGACGGAATTTTTTTTTTTTTTTAATCAGTGACGGAAATTTGTCACTTTGACAAATTACACTGAGGTTGAGCTACTGTAAATTGTAGCTGTAATTCCCACCCCTGTCCAGTAGGTGGCGAGTGCGCTCCAGTGTGGCAGCAAAGCACTGGATACAGAACAACAACGAAATGTACGAATGTTTTTGTATGCGTTTGATTACTCACAGGCGAGTACACAGAAGCTACAACGATCTATCACGCCACATTAAAGAGCGGCAAAACGGTATTTATTGCTTGAATTTCCTAATGAAACTGACAGAGTTTGCAATCTGAGACTTTGTTTCATATCTAAAGTAACACAAAGCCTAGCCTATTGCGATTTATTGGAAGGAAGGCGCACTATGTACTGTTTATTCATCAACTGAAAACAGCATAAACCAAAAGATTGATTGTTATTTAAATTGAAATGAGAATGTTGTTGTTGTTGTTGTTGTTGTTGTTGTTGTTGTTGTTTACCCAGCTCTAGCGTATTTTGATGTTTTTAAACACTGCGATGTGAACAAAAAAATCAACTAAATGTGTTATTATAATAAGAATATGAAAATTGTAAGAAATTATAGTCTGCCTCGACCCAGATTCCACTCCACAATATATGTTTAATAATGCTCATTTCCCAAAATGGCTTAATTATTATAGAGAAGAAGAAAGTCAACAGTTATGCTGTTTCTAGACCATTTAGGATGATTACATCCTGAGCAAATGGTGACCCATTGTAGCATGGAAGCGGGTGTGGGACACTGAGAACCATCTCAGACAAAGAGGTGTTAGAACATGATTAACATACAGACCACAGCTGCTACGAAAGGAGCAGCTTCATTTACATAAAGGATAGTAAACTTTAACTGTATAAAAGGTTTGAGCTAAGGATGTTCTGGGTTCATTCCGACTCCATTGAACCCAAGGTACAACATGTACTTTGCCACTGCTATGCTGCAATAAACATCTTCAAGATCTTCTACGTCCTCTTCACTTTTTCTTACAAAATTAAAATGACGGGTAATAATAGATTATGATGGAATTTTGACGGACAATGTTAAAGTCTCGTGCAACCTCTGGTGCACATGGACAAATTTTCTCTCAGAATTGTTCAAATATTTAAGTTTATTTTTAGAACCACTACCAAAGTGTTACGTTTTGTTGTCCTTTGGTGTGACACCCCTAAATTATATTTTTTAATTAAAAACTGTATGTTAAATTACATAATCATAGAAAATTATGCAAATGTATCTTATCGTTAATCGTTAGCTCGGAATAGGTCATTGTTGATACAAAAGGCTGAAACGTCTTACGGTGTGACAGAAAATGTCCTCCAGTGTGACGCCAGTACTGTCACACCACAGGACAAAGATGTCACACCAGAGAACTGGGTCTCTTTAAGAAGCATTTTAAATTATTAAATAAGGTTTCTTTAACTGCTTTTTACTCTTTTTTGATAATTTTCAATGTTCTTAAATGCAATAATTACATTCAGTTATTTTCTTGTACTGTTATAAAGTATTATGAAAATAAGTTTGTTTTCAACGCTCTCAGCCACTCTCACCGTGTGTTTCCACTGGCACATAGCGAGCTGAGCGAAGCGAGCGTTTTTCATTCATTCCTATGGAAGTTGAGCCTAAACGCTCACCGGGTGCATTATGGGATTGAAAGCGTTCGAGCGCTCACTGCCAATAGAAAACAATTCAAAAAAGCAGTGGCGTTGTACCGTTGCCGGCGGCACTGAGCGTGGTTTTGACGCTGTAGTAGAAATACGCCGTCAATCCCATAATGCACCTTGTGAGCGTTTACGCTCAACTACCATAGGACTGAATGGGAAATGCTCGCTTCGCCCTGCTCGCTACACTGTAGTGGAAATACATGGTAACTGTGTATTTCCACTGGCACGTAGTGAGCAGAGCGGTATGGGCATTTTCAATTAATTCCTATGGAAGCTGAGCTTAAACGCTTGCGCAGTGCGTTTACGCTCAACTTCCATAGGAATGAATGGAAAACGCTTGCTTCGCCCTGCTCGCTACGCTGTAGCGAACGGCGTATTTCCACTACAGCGTAGAGAGTGGAGCGGAGCGTTTTCCATTCATTCCAATGGAAGCTGAGCGTAAATGCTCTTGAGGTACATTATGGGATTGAAAGCGGCACCAAGAAAGCGTTGAGAGCGTCGAGAAGGTGGGGCATTCCTGAACTTTATGCAGATCTCGAGAGCAAACGCCGGGCGTCAACCAGTCGCTTTGAAAAGTAGATTCTGACGTATGCTTCTAAGTGTTTGCGGAACCGGTGGATTACTAAGCTGAAATCACATATCATTGAACAAGTCATGCAAAAGTAAATGCACTTTGAATGCTTTCGTTATATGCTAGTGTTTAGTTTGCGATCCGCCATTAAAAGACGAAGATGAAATGCAAACAGGGTGTAAACATTGTTTTCAGAGGCCTGCTTTGCATTAAATTTCACACGCCCCAAAGCAGTGGCATTGTAGCGTTGCCGGCGGCACTGAGCGCGGATTTGACGCTGTTATGGAAATACGCTGTGACAGCGTATTTCCACTACAGCGTAGCGTGCAGAGCGAAGCAGACGTTTTCAATTCATTCCTATGGAAGCTGAGCGGAAACGCTCTTGAGGTGCATTATGGGATTGAAAGCGGCACTGAGAAAGCGTTGAGAGCGTCGAAAAGGTGGGGCATTCCTGAACTTTATGCAGATCTCGCCGCTTTCAATCCCATAATGCACCTCAAGAGCGTTTACTCTCAGCTTCCATAGGAATGAATGGAAAACACTCCGCTCCACTCGCTACGCTGTAGTGGAAATATGCCGTAAAAGAGCGATGCAGAAAGTAAATAGAATTAAAATGATGGCTTAAAAAAAATCATTCACTTCTTAATGAATATAGTTTGAATATCGATTATATTTAGCTGTGCCGCACATGCAGCAGGGCCAGAAAAGTCACTGTAACATACTGATTGGCTAAGAGACTGGATTTTGTTGATGAAAATGATTTTGTTTTGTTTAAAAACATGTTGATATTGTTTGTATCAAAATGAATCCTTTTTTGTCTCTTTCGACGTGTTCAAAATTAAATAGAAATGCTTTAATAACTACCATTTCTGTCCTTTAGTGTGACATAATGTCCTATGGTGTGACACACATAAAAGCCACAGATTTGTTTTTATCTCAAAATATCTTAAAAAACAGCTGAGTATTGCAATAGGGGAGATACTGTATAAATATCACTCATCTTAAAATGGTTTAATTTTCAGCAGTTTTGAACGAACAACAGCAAAGTTTGTCTTCTTGTCAAAGTTTGTCTTGAAATTGTCCACTACATAAATATATGCATTTCTTCATCAAAAATTGTTTACAAAATAATCATTTTTACTGCCTACTTGTCAACTATCCATATATATGTATATATAGGATTTTATCTTTTTATGCAAAATTATGCAAAAATGTGAAAATATGGTTCAGTTGTGTGAAGAGACTTGCTTCACAATGTCATAGTTCTGATTCTTTATTTTCCAGATTCAGGGCCATTAAAATGATGTAAAGTCCAAGAAAAGAGAGAATCTCTGCTGTATCCTCATCAGAAGCTTTCTGGACTCTTTTATCAGTAATGCTGGATAAAACAAGAACGAACCAAGCAAGTATTCTGTAAATACCTTACGCAAACATCTCTAAAATAAGAATAACTGGACCAATAAACACACAACCACATGGAAACATCACAAAAGGAGCATGCGAATGACCATTTTCCTTATAATGGGCTCTAATTTGAACATTGCAGTTGTGATCATGATTATTAACATAATTATTGTGAGCGGCACTCCAAATAGAGCAGTGAGCACAATTTCACACAACACCATGAGTTCAGCACCTACTGCACAAAACAGAAATAACAGGAGTAATTCTTGGACAGTCAGTTTTTGGGGCTCGAATGATAAATTTATGAATTCATAAGCTCCAACTGTGACTCCAAAAGCAGCACAACATGCTGTGAAAACATCAGAAAATGTCCTTATGCTAGCAACTGATCCAAGGGTTACTCCTAAACCGACTGTAAATTTTAAAAAAAAGTCGTCATCTTTTTTTGTATCATTTGACTTGCACATTGGTAGATAGTTTAAAGAGGCAGCCGCAACTGTGGAGCACAGAGCCAAATTTAGTGAAAAAACAACATGTGAATTTAGAGCGTTTCTTAGAGATGACATAAATGTGACGAGTGCAGCTAAAGTTGCCGCAAAAATTAACATTTTGTCTGTCTGTCCAGTAGCCAGAACAACTGCAATCAGTGAAATGATCAGACTCCACCCAACCATTCCTAGAATGTCACACATTACAGATGAGACCTGATTTTCTCCAAGAAAGACATCTATTTCACTAAGTCGTTTCAGAAGCTCTAGTCTTTCCAAATGTAACTGTTGTCTCGATACTGAGTAAAATCTTTGATCATTGAACCAAACTAACTTGTCTATTTCTATTACGAGAGCTGCAGCTTGAGCAGGTTTTCGTTCAGAGGAACTTATGATGTAAAATCTTCCTCCACATGCGTTGATTATTTCTCCAGCAATCCCTCTGGATGCTTCTATGAGACGTTCCTGGTGATTGTGGAGCAAAAGAACAATGCAGTACTGCAGGACTTCTGCTCCCAGCAGCTCCTGGGCTCGTTTCACAATATCACACTGTTGTGATTGTTGATCTTCCAGATTCAGGACCATTAAAACGGTGTGAGGTCCAGGAGATGAGAGAGACAGTGCTGTTGTGAAGGTCTGTCTCGCTGTGTCCTCCTCACAGAGGTTTGGTCCGGTGACCAGCATCATTCTACGGCCCTCGTCTGTAATTACTGGAGTCTTTACAATCTCTCTGTCCTCCTGTCCACCGTCTTTCCTTCCTGACAGAAGATCTGCAGCACTGAATCTGGACTGACCTCTGATTCCCACAATCAGGATCCTCAGAGCCTCATCATGAGAAGCTGAAAAGAAAAGTGAAACTATTATGCAAAGAAAGAAAATGGGATAGGAATGGTATGTTCTTAAAAAAAAATAGAAGCACAAGCAATTGTTGCTTCTAAAGATTTATAATGAGGCTAAAACACTGATTTAGAAGAAGGAAAGTCATTTGAAGTTTGGAATGACATCAGGATGAGTAAATGAAGACAATCATGAGCTACAGGTAAAACAATTAATTTGACATTTTTGGTTTAATGGTAACGAGCATGTACATTACCTTCTGCTTGTACAGACATGGTGTAAGATACCAGAATCAGTGTGAAGAGCAAGATGGGGTCTGTCTCGTTTAGTTTCATTGTACAAGCTAATACAATATAGCCAAGTTTAACTTCAAAGATCTGTGAATCAAGTTAGCCAGATTAACAAAACTATAAAAATATAAAAATTTTATTTTTATTTTTTACTTACAGTCAGTTTATTTGGAAACACTCTAAAATATAGTTATGTCCTGTCTTTTCTTATGCTAAGACAGCTACGCTCGACGAGGATTGCCTCTAAAGTAAACCTAAAATTAGATACCAAACCAGTAGGACACGATTTCGAAAGTTTAAAAAATTTTGCCGTACAGGAAGTTTCTGCCTAATGTATGTTTTTCATTGGTCACTATTTTTGTCCACCAAAGTTCACCAATGAACACCGCATTCAAGTATGTTGTTTCATAGTTGTTTCAAATCTCTCTGCATATTTTCTCATATCTTTACACGAGGCATATCTACTTTCTCTATGGCGAGGCCTTGCAAACATTTATGTCACCCAAAAATGAACATTCTGTCATTAGTTACTCACCCTCTTGTCAATCCAAACCTGTAAGACCTTCGTTAATCGTTGGGACACAAATTAAGATATTTTTGATGAAATCAAAAAGCCTACAGACAATAATGTGGAATAAAAGTATGCGTATTTGGCATGCTGTCCAAGGAGAGGGCTCCGAGCTCGGTAATTCCTCCTGAGCCTGGGGTACTCCCTCTCGTTTGGAGCAGCTAGGGCTATCGATTAGGGTGGACGCAACCAGGATCGTTCTGTCGATTTTTTTCTTTGGGTAGAGAGGCTTGGAATTTCTGGGAATCTAGATTGATGCCCAGGAATTCGATGGAGGTACAGGGACCTGTGGTTTTGTCTAGGGTGAGGGGAATCCCAAGATGCGAGAAAACTTTTTGGGCTGCAGAAAGGTGTGCAGCTGGGATGGAGTCGGGAGGCGAGATGTTCATCTATCATCTAAGATGGATAAGGTAAGGTATTAGGTAAGGTGCGTGATTATTGGAGAGGATCCAGCAGATGATCTCTGATAGCATGTCAAATATTTTTGGGCTGCTTCTGCAGCTGAATGTGAGTCAGACAGTGAAGTACAATTTATTGCGTCAGCGTATGCAGAATACACTGTAAAAAACAATTTGTTGAGTCAACTTAAAATAATTTCTAACCTGGCTGCCTTAAAATTTTTAGTTTAGTCAACTTGAAATGTTAAGTTGTACTAAGTAACAACTTAGATATTTGTGTTTGCTAAACTTAACAGATGGGTAAGTAACCCAGCTGCCTTAAAATTTTAAGTTGATTCAAATCAAATATCTAAGTTGTCACTTAGTATAATTTAACATTTCAAGTTGAATAAACTTTTTTTGAGTTGACTGAACTTAAAATTTTAAGGCAGCCAGGTTAGAAATTATTTTAAGTTGACTCAACAAATTGTGTTTTTTATTTTTTACAGTGTAGGTGCCAGAAATCTGGGTGAATGGGCATTACCTTGAAGGCGGAGGTGATTTCGAGTTTGGCCTGCCAAGGGCTGCGATCTGCATCTTTAATTAGGGCAATGGTCAATATCGTGGTAGTGAAGGGAAAATTCTTAGAGCAGAATGAGGCTATTGATACTTGAAAATGGGAATTATGTGGGGAGGAAAGATCGATTATGAGGCGTCTTTTGCCTGAGAATTTCCTGGTGGTGACACCGACTTACTTTCCTGGTTCTTACTTATGAATTCAGTTCACTGGAGACTCGCTCTAAATGGATAATTTGAATCAGTCAGTTGTCGACTTGAGAACAGCTGCAATCGGATCATTCCAATTCATGAATGAATCTTTCATGCGTTTTGCGAACTGATTTAACGGGTTCATTGAAAATAATCATTTTGTTCATGAATCAGACACCGTCTCGGAGCACGTGATATAAGGAGTAATGATATGTTTTATAAAATGTTGTGAAGTAATCTTCTTATACTTTGGACTGTAGTGAAGTAAAAGTTACTCAAAGTAAAACTACTCCAGTAAAGTACAGATACTTGAAAAATGTACTTAAGTACACCACTGTTATAGTGTAATTTATTCCTGTGATCAAAGTTAAATTTTCAGCATCATTACTTGTCTTCAGTATCACATGATCCTTCAGAAATCATTCTAATATGCTGATAAACATTTATTATAATTATTATTATTATTATTACCAATATATCAAATATTTGGTGACACGTTTGTTTCTCATTTTGTAGTGTCTTCAGATCACCTCAAAGTAGCATGGGAAAATGATCCCAGAACCCAGAACAACAATTTACAAATAATTTACTCACCCCCTTGTTATCCAAGATGTTCATGTCTTTCTGTCTTCAGTCATAAAGAAATTATGGTTTTGAGAAAAACATTTAGGATTTTTCTCCATTTAATGGACTTTTTTTGGTGCCCCGATTTTGAACTTTCAAAATCCAAGTCATGGACGCGCATCCCAGACCTAGTGCTACACAAGCTTTTGTGCTTAAAAAGAATAAAACATTTTATTTTCCCCAAAAAATGACCAAACGTTTCGCTAGATAAGACCCTTCTTCCTCGGCTGGGATTGTTTAGAGCCCTTTGAAGCTGCATTTAAACTACATTTTGGAAGTTCAAAACCAGGGCACCAATGAAGTCCATTATATGGAGAAAAATCCTGAAAAGTTTTCCTTAAAAACTGCAATTTCTTTACGACTGAAGACAGAAAGACATGAATATCTTGAATGACAAGAGGGTGAGTAAATAATTTGTAAATTGTTGTTCTGGAAGTGGACTTCTCCTTTAATATCTCAAACAAGATTTTGGAAGAGGGACTGAAGCAAATTCATGCCTGCTCTATTAATGCAAGATTACAACCTGAGATTTTGGAATAATATTTTTCAGTGGTGCTCACAATGTTTTTGGAGTAGATATCAGTCCAGATCTTAAATTAGCTTGGTTTGGATTTTCTGACCCCATATTAGCATTGACACATTCTCAGCAGTTCTTTTATGTTCAGTATGGTGGTGGCTAAAAGGGTGATCTTTTTGTAAAAAAGGATGATCTGGATTGGAAGTCCACTTTACCACACAGTTTTCAAAAATGGCTGGCTGAAATGGTTGCAAGTAAATGAGAACTAAACAAAAACTGAAAATTAAGTGCTTAATTGTTTAATTGTTAAGTGTTAAACACAATACATAATGTGAGATGTGGTGGAAATTACATTATGATGTAAATGAATTTTCATGTATATCTTAAGTTAAACATTTTTAGTAGGCAGACACATGTGTTGTAAGAAAATTTTAAATTGTAATATTATTTTACAATATCACAGTTTTTACTGTATTTTTGATTAAAAAAATTCACCCTTGGTGAGAAAGAGACATCTTTCAAAAACATCTTATTTTAAACATAACCACCAGTGTACATAGGTCCAAAAATGCATATTTAAAAAAACTTCAGTATGTGGCTGAAATACTAACATACACCCAAAATCCCTTTTAGCATTAACAGTCTTCTGTGATATAATCACTATTAACAGCTTCAAATTACTGTAAAAAAATACTGTGTAAAAGTAAAATGAAAGAACCAATAAATACACAACAGCATGGAAAAATTATAAAAAAAACTACAATTGTCACAGAGCCCTTCTTTAAATAGAAATACACACTTGTACAAATTAATATTAGTATCATTATTGCCATCTTACCATCAAACAAAGCAGTTACAATCACAAACCCCACTGAAAGTGTCGCTCCCACTGAACAAGACAGGAATAACTTGAATGCAAAGGCTATAGTTTGCATCTGATTCGGTACAATGGAATAAACTGTGCATAAATAAGCAAAGAATGTGATCCCAGGAGCAGCATGGCACGCTATGAGCACATCTGACCATGTTCGTATGCTGAGAACTGTTCCTAGAATCAGTCCTAGACCTGCTATAAACACTACAATGGGAAATGCAAAAATTATGCCTAAAGACACTATGATTCGATGCAAACGTCGTGATTTTGACAAGTCATTATATGCAGTAGCTATTACAAAAGTAGATGACAGAATCAAATTTAAAGGAACAGCAACATTTGGATTCAGAATATTTCTTAAAGCGAATGTTAGACAAACAAGTGCAAACAGTATTTTTCCAAAATTAAAAAGTTTATGCCTTCCTCTAGCGAACATAAGTGCAGCATTCAGTAAAAGGAGTGAAATCCATCCTTTGATCCCAAATGCTCCTCCTAAAGTGTCATATAATACAGGCAAGAGAAGATTTTCTTTATGCACATCTTGATTGGTCTTTTCTGTTTCTAACTCTTGAGTCAATGAAGAGTAACATCTTTTACCACTGAACTGAACTAACTTGTCTATTTCTGCTACGAGAGCTGCAGTTTGAGAGTCTCCCATCACGTGAAATCTTCCTCCACACGCGTTGATCATTTCTCTGGATGCTCCTGTGAAATGTTCCTGGTGATTTTGGTGCAGAAGAACAATGCAGTACTGCAGGACTTCTTCTCCCAGCAGCTCCTGGGCTCGTTTCACAATATCACACTGTTGTGATTGTTGATCTTCCAGATTCAGGACCATTAAAACGGCGTGAGGTCCAGGAGACAAGAGAGACAGCGCTGTTGTGAAGGTCTGTCTCGCTGTGTCCTCCTCACAGAGGTTTGGTCCAGTGACCAGCATCATTCTATGACCCTCGTCTGTAATTACCGGAGTCTTTACAATCTCTCTGTCCTCCTGTCCACCGTCTTTCCTTCCTGACAGAAGATCTGCAGCGCTGAATCTGGACTGACCTCTGATTCCTACTATCAGGACCCTCACTTCATCATCATGAAAATCTGGAAGAAGAGTGAAACCGCCATGCAAAGAAAGAAATGAGGTAAGAAAGGTATACAGTAGTCAACATTGGAAGTGGATTAAAACATTTCATCAAAGTTGTCCTAAAACCAAAAGAATACCCATACTTGTCTTAGGACAATTTTGAGGAACTTTTGTGATCCACTTCAATTGTTGACTACTGTATTCTTTGAGAAAAAGATTATATTATGCAGTTTTGCTTCTTAAGTACATTGTTATTTTTGAAAAGAGTTTTAGAGATTTTATACTGGAAAAAGAGACCAATATACTTGTCATACAAGTTTGCAATGACATCAAGGTGAGTAAATACATTTTAGGGTTAACAGTAATGAGTGGTTACATTACCTTCTGCTTGTACAGGTATGGTGTGAAATACCAGAATCAGCATGAAGAGCCAGTTGGGTTTTATCTTGGTTAATTTCATTTTGCAACCTAGAGCACGCATGTAGCCAAATTAAACTTTAAGTAACTGTGACTTAAAATCTTAACAATTTTTTTTACTTACAGTTTGTCTAGAAACGCTGTAAATGTAGTTCTGTCCTGTCTCCTGCTTTGCTCAGTAATTTATGTCCAACAAGGGTTTAGATGTTCCCTTAGATATAAACCAGTGTGACAGGGTTTTTATGGGCAAAGGTTTTAACATGATAAAAAAGTTTTTTTTTAACATTCTTTTGTGCATTATGATGCTTTGAGCATGAAAAAGATCTGCAAAGTTACAAAGAGCAAAGTCACTCCAAATGGAGTTATTTACTACAACAGCTGTTTCTGAACTCCCTGAAATGTCTTGACTGTAGTCCCGGTTTACCTCTGGGAATATCACAATATTTCCCTTTTAAATGATTATGTGTATGTGTGTGTGTTTTTTTGTTTGTTTGTTTGTTTTTCAAACATGAAAACCCGTTCTACACTGTAAAAAATAGTCAGCTTAAAATAATTTGTTACCCTGCTGCCTTAACATTTTAAGTTCAGTCAACTAAAATAAGTTTAGTCAACTTGAAATGTTAAGTTGTACTAAGTAACAACTTATGTATTTGTGTTTGCTTGTTGTCACTTAGTATAATTTAGCATTTCAAGTTGAATAAACTTTTCTTGTGTTGACTGAACTTAAAAACAAAATCAAAAACAAAATTAAGACTTTGTAAAAAGGCATAATATGGCCTCTTTAAGTTGGTGTATATTGTCATTCCTAGTTCAAATAGCTACAAATGTAACTTTTTCTTTTTTGTCTAATAAAATTCTAAAGATAAAGATTTTTGCTAAAAGTTTCTGCAAGCATTTTTATTGGTCAAGCCACTAGTTTTGTCCACCAATGTTTTTCACATTTATTGTTTCAAATCCGTCTGCACACAATCTCAACCGTAGGCTATATTTTCCATTTAGCATGAGGCAGTCACACATCTGCTCTCTCCATGGTGAGGCCTTGCAAACATATACTTCATTCCCAACTTATAAAAGCTGCTGCAAATAATCTTTAATGAATTATAACTCCAGACTCTCATGTGTAAGGTTCTCTGAGCAATCTGTTCTTCATATTGACCCATTTTCATGCGTCCTCATCTGTGGTTGCCTTGGCCATTGTTTTGAGACCAGACTGACAAGGGGGATGTTTCAGACTCATGAGCTGTGGAAAACTTGTAAAGAGGTCAGTCACAATCTTTCTGATAACTTCAGGTGTGCCACTACATAAAACATTATTTTACTTAGTTCAAGTTTATTTGATTTGGGAAGAGGGACTGAAGGAATTGATGCCTGCTCTATTAATGCAAGATTATGACTTATACAGTTTAAAGTGCTGTATAAGTTACACTATACCAAAAGTAAACTAAATTAAATTTATCCTTCAATGTTACGTGATAGATGCTCATACTTTTTTGATTTTGCAGCAGAAGAACAATGCAGTACTGCAGGACTTCTTCCAGCAGCTCCTGGGCTTGTTTCACAACATCACACTGTTGTGATTGTTGATCTTCCAGATTCAGGCCCATTAAAACAAGATATGATGTAAAAAAAAAGTTATTTTATTACTGCTGAACACTAGCAACTGTATTAAAATTCTTTAATACAATTAACATTCTTCAGAATATCTTATTTTGAGTTTAGCACAAGAAAGAAATCAATACAGGTTTGGTACAACATGACAGTGAGTAAAAAATAACAAAATTTTAATTTTTGGGTGAACTATCCCTTTAATGACAATCTGCAGCATGTTTAGTAGGCTACTGTCCCTTTAAAAGCTGCACACATCCGTTTTCTCTCAACTGTTTACTTTCACTTTAGACATGCAGTGTAAAAAATAAGTGTAATTTTAACTAGAAAAAAAATGTTAATAGGTTAACAGTAAGTTCACAGGGAAAAACTGTAAAAGATCTAACCAGACATTTCATGTAATTTTACAGTAAAATCCTGTTAACTGTACAGTTTTTAGAAATAAGAAAGAAGAAATCAATGTATAATTTACAGTTGAAAACTGTACACCAATATTCCCAGAGTTCCCTGCGTGACATTAAACATTTAAGTATTTTGTTTAAATAATCATGTCTTTTTAATAGTTTGTGTTAACAGTTATGTACATTTGGGCTTTATGTTACATCTTCTGTTGTTTAATGAATGTTTATTGCATTATTTAAGTGTTGTGTGTTACCATGATGGTGTTTTGTGTTTGCATGAATGACTCTGTGCACCTTTTATATAGTAGTATATACTTCTGTTTGTGGCCAAGCTACTTGTGATGAGCTTTGATTCTTCATGTGGCTTTCTCTTTAACCACCTGCATTATTATGGTGGATGTCCCTATATTTAAGGTACAAAACAGATTTTAATAGCAGTGTGTGTTGTTGAATTTACTGGTTTACGTTCAAATTTTCTTGTTTGTAAAGTACAGTTTCTACTGTAAAACGTACAGTTTTTGGTTGTAAGTGTTTTTACAGTTTTTTTTTTTGTATTTTTTACAAAATTATTCTGGCAACCACAGCTGCCAATATTATTTTGTAATGACTACGGATTTTTTTTACAGTCTAACTAATTGTGTTTATATGTAAATCCTGTGTGTTTTGACAGTATTAGAGCAATCAAATGATATCTAAGATAACTACGCACGCTTTACACGCAAATAATGTATTTTTGTGATTGTGAAGTGCAGTGTAACTCTACTGCTGAATTAACATTTGATGTGAATGTATGTCGCGAGTTGAAGCTGAAGCGGGGAGACAAAGTAAATACAGCGTATTGCCTGAGATAGATGTTGTGTTTTGTTAGTAAATGTTTAATTATATTACTAGTGTTGCCTCCTTTGTTCACTATTGCACTATTGCATATATTGCATCTGACACTGGTGTTACTTTTGTTTTTTTTAAAAAGGTGAACCCACACTTTCGAACGTTTTACCCTTGCCGCCATAGGCGTCTTGCGATAGTCGGTGTTACCGGTTTTACCGGTGTTAAGCCGCAACACCGGTTTTATCACTTGCCAACCGCGGCACCGGCCTTACGGTCGTTTTGATTTTTTTATATATATTGTAGTAAAAATACTTTAGTTCAGTTAGAGAACAGACAGTATTGAAAACTGATCGCAGCTGCTCAGTGCAGTGTGCCGATCGAACAACAGTATCTCAGATCCGCTGCAGCAGTCCGATTTAATTTATTACATGAGGAGAGTGAGTCGAGCTGATGAGTGAGGTGAGAAAAGGCAAGACGTTGGCTAAAGATTTAGTTTCGAAACGAAATACGAAAGCCCCTGTTTTAAAAAGGTTTTAGTTTTTGAAAGCCCTGTTGACTGTTGCCGAAGGTGATTTTGGAAGCTCATTGGAAGAGCATTTGTTTCTTATTAATTTGGCCTCACCGTGTTTGCTGATTTTCAGTATTTTTTTATTAAACTTTGTGGAAGTTATTTTTTTTTTATTTTACATTAGGCTTAACCATGTGTTTTATTCGTTTTGTTAATACATTAATCATTCTATGTTTAATGAGTTTGTCTTACTGTTTTGTTGTTGTTTATTTAATCAGTTGACACGGAATTGCCGTTAATTCAGAAGTGAAAGTAAAATGCGCACGGACATTTACAAGCTATTTAAAAGCGAGGAAAAGAGCGGAAAACTAACGAACTACCCTTACCCCTAACCCTACCACTATACCTGATAAACACTTTGTTATTAAATACCCTTGAGGCACTTTATTTCTACTTGTCGAATATTTCCTTATTTTTTATTGAAAATAAACGCCTTTCCGATCTGATATGTGATAGGAAAATGTAGAAGAACGAGTTTGGCAAAAGGCGGACTCAAACTCAGGTCGATTGCATCAAAAGGCATATGCCACTGTTATCATCGTTTAGCAGGTGTCTTTTGTAATGTTATACATTTCATCTAGACACTGGTTGGTGGAGCTGCTGTAAATAGCCTGGAATGGGTTGAGATGTTCGATTAGATACTAGACCAGTGTGACGTGTTTTGGAATGGGCAAAAGATGTGAAATTTTTTTTAAAAAAAGGTAGTCTATATTGCTTATCTACACTCTAAAAAATGCTGGGTTAAAAACAACCCAACTTGGGTTATTTGGCAACCCAGCGCTGGGTAAATATTGGACAGAACACATGCTGGGTTATTTTGACCCACCTGGTTGGGTCACATGTATTTACCAAACATTGCTGGGTTATTTTATTTAAGTCAACTATTGTTTAGAAATTATTATATTGCTAGTTTAAAATGGACTGGAACTTATAAAAACACACAGTACTAGAGGCAATAGCAATAATTAAAAGATGAACATTTATTTTTAAAGCAAGAACACATGGACAAAATACAAAACATTGAATCTGGGTGATCTAGTTCACAATATTACATATATTTAAACTCGTTTAAAGGGGTCATCGGATGCCCATTTTCCACAAGTTGATATGATTCTTTAGGGTCTTAATGAAAAGTCTATAATATACTTTGGTTAAAAATTCTCAGTGGTTGTGTAGAACAACACCCTTTTTACTTGCCAAAATCAGCTCTGCTCGCCCCGCCCCTCTCTTTTCTCTGTGGAGCGACCAGCCTGTTTACTTTAGCCACATTTAGCTGCGTTTAGCCGCTAAACTTGCTAACTAGCACATTATTAGGAAAAGCGATCGCAAAGATTCATAAAAAAAAAAAAAATCTTTATACTCAATTCTGCTGTAAGTGAAGCTGGATCACGAATGATTCGCGCGAACATAGACAGATATACGTAGATCAGGAGGCGCATTTCCTTCACGAACAAACGTAATCTACTGCATCTTCAGTGGCTCAGATGTCGGGAGTAAATGACAACCATGTTCATTATTACATCCGGCAACACAACACCTCAATCACTCAATCGGAGATATTCGTGTCTAACTTACATCCCTGCTCCAGCATCGAAACAAAGAGGGCGGACTGTTACAGCTGATCTGAGTTAAAAGGCTCATGTCAATCAACTATTGTGGGAGCGGCCTCTGTGGGTGTGACGCCACACTGACAGTTATCTGAGAATGGCTCGATTTGAAAAAGGGAATATTATTCTTATAGATTAATTAAAAACCACTGCATGGATTGTTATCATTATAGGACAGATTTGTACATACACTGCCAACACACATTAATGTTCACACAACATGTTAAAGTGAACTTAGCATCCGATGACCCCTTTAACAAGCATTTTAGACATAAAAAATCAAACATTTAAAAGTAGAATTTTAATTTTAGTGTATTCAACCATTCTCTGTAATCGCTTTTTACCGAGATAGCACTAATTCTCATGCCGGTGTGTTGCCGAAATCTAAAAATGGCCCAGCAACTTAGTTACAGAAAAACTACCCAGCACCTGGGTAAAAAATATTAAAAATAACCTCAATGGTCTGAACCCAACATTTGGGTTAAAAAAAATAACCCATCATTTTTTAGACTGTCAAGCCACTATTTTTGTCCACTAGTGTTTTTCACATTCAATTATACTGTTTTACAGTTCTTTCAAATCTTTCTGCACACTCAGTCATATATTATACGTTGAGCACGAGGCAATCACAGATCTGCTCTCTCCATGCTGAGGCCTTGCAAATATTTACGTTATGTTAACAATATAGGAAAGCTGCTGCAAATAATCTTTAAAGAGTTATGAATCCAGTTTTTCATGCATAAAGTTCCTTTAAGCAATACGTTCTGCAGACTGATCTCTGGTTGTCTTGGCCATCGTTTTGAGACCAGACTGTCTTGCCATGTTTGTTCAGGATGGCTCTGTCAACTCTTTCTTGCCTGAGGGCAACGTAAAACTCTCTCTTCATTGCCTTATCTTTCAGACATCCATGCTGTTGGCCAAGGTCAAGATGTCTCCTATGCTGTTATTGCAACACTACTGTTCATAAATTTTTGATATTTGTGTTGGTGTGTTCGCTTACGCTGTAATCCAAACCAAACCCTGAAATGTTTTGCTTTTAGATCTGCTTTTATTTGCTTAAACGAACTGGAGTGATTTAAAATCACAGTGTCATACATTAAAACAACTGTAAATCTCAAGCTCCAAGCCAAGATATTATCTTTCAGAGCTTCTGCAGAAAAACCAAAATGTCCTGCCCTAGACCTTGACGTTTTTCCCTGAAATGAATGAGAAGAATTTCCTTACCGCAGTTGCGTGCGTCTTCTGGCTCGGACGGCAGCGCTGAAGTGGAGACTCAGCAGGGGTCTCACTTTCCACTTAGTCATTTCCAAGACTTTCATTCTTTCAATGGAAAACTTGGTCGGCCAAAAACCATAAACGATCAATGTTTTTTGAGGTGAAAATCTGTGACCTATAAAATGTAGTTGAAAAGTAATGGAAGAAGGTCTAATAGCTACCTTTTTATTACTCTAGAGCCATACACCCTCTGAGATTTTAAAGGAATAGTTCACCCAAAAATTTAAATTAGCTGAAATGCATTCTCCCTCAGGCCATCCAAGATGTAGATGAGTTTGTTTCTTCATCAAATTTAGAAAAATGTAGCATTGCATCACTTGCTCACCAATGGATGTGAATGATAAAAAAACATCACAATAATGCACAAGTAATCCACACCACTCCAGTCCATCAATTAACGACTTGTGCCATGAGAACCTGCGTGTTTTTAAGAAACAAATCCATCATTAGGATGTTTTTAACAAACCATTGCTTCTGACCACAATATGAAGCCAAAATCCATTATAATGCTTCCTCCAGTGAAAAAGTCCATCTCTATCTTTTACTTGTGGATTATTGTGATGTTTTTTTAGCAGCTGTTTGGACTCTCATTCTGACGGCACCCATTCACATCCATTGGTGAGCAGGTGATGGGTTAAATTTCTCCAAATCATGGGAAAAAAAACGTATTTACATCATTAATGACCTGAAAGTGAATACATTTTCTGCAAATTTTCTTTTTTTGGTGAAATTAATCCTTTAAGTTAATATTTCAATAATTTAACAACACATTCATGTGTTTGTGGCTCTCTGATATCAGTTAATGATCATATGACATGCAGGTAAACCTGTTAAATTTTGCATTTTTATGGATGTGAATGGGTGCCGTCAGAATAAAAGTCCAAGTAGCTGATCAAAAACATCACAATAATCCACAAGTAATCCTGACCACTCCAGTCCATCAGTTAACATCTTGTGAAGTAAAAAGCTGTGTGTTTGTAAGAAACAAATCTATCATTAGGATGGTTCTAACTTCAAACCATTGCTTCTGACCACAATATTAGTCCAAAATCCATAATAATGCTTCCTCCAGTGAAAAAGTCCATCTCTATCTTTTACTTGTGGATTTTTGTGGTGTTTTTATCAGCTGTTTGGACTCCCATTCACATCCATTGGTGAGCAGGTGATGGAATGCTACATTTCTCCAAGTCATGGAAAAAAACTTATTGGTTAATGGCCTTGAAAGTGAATACATTTTCTGCAAATTTTCATTTTTTGGTGAAATTAAATTCTTTAAGTTAATATTTCAATAATTTTAATAATTCATTCATGTTTGTGGTTCTCTGATATCAGTTAATGATCATATAACATAAAAAGTCCATCTCTATCTTTTATGTGTGGATTTCTGTGGTGTTTTTATCAGCTGTTTGGACTCTCATTCTGACGGCACCCATTCACATCCATTGGTGAGCAGGTAAAGGAATGCTAATTTTCTCCAATTCATGAAAAAAAACTTAGTTATATCAATAATGGCCTGAAAGTGAATACATTTTTTTTTTTGTGAAATTAAATCCTTTAATATTTCAATAATTTTATATTTAATAAGTTTGTGGTTCCTGATATCAGTTATTGATCATATAGGTAGGTACATGCAGGTAAACCAATTAAATTTTACATTTTTATTGTTTAAATAATAAACATAATGAACTCACATACCCTAGTGTGGGAAACCCTGCTCAAAAGTTTTCCTCATTTAAACAGCTGTTCTTGCAATCTGCAGCATTGGCATTATTACAGAACTCTGTGCAAACTTTTCCTAACTGCTCCAAAAGATGTTTGGCTCTCCATTTGTCATCTTATCTAGAGAGCCGGTCATATATGACTCTGTTTATGAAAGTTTCATGGCTCAGCAGGTAGCAGATTGTGTAATTTCGCTCAGACGCTTGTGGCTGATCATGGAGTTTACAGATACTTTTTGCCCAGTCAAGGGAAAAAATGGATGATATTTGAGCAGCCATCAGTAAGGTGGAAAAACAAACGTCTTTCTTACGACAATCTCAATCTTATCCCTTGACCTTTTGACCAAAAAATAAACTTTTACTCACCCTCATATCATTTTCTAAATGGGAAACACTACAGGAGAACAGCGTATATACTGTTCATACCATTAATAACAGTAATCCATATAGGCATAAATGCTGCACAATGTTCAATGTCTTCTAAAGGGTGTAAACTTGCTAATCATGTTAACAACATGCTAGTAACATGCTAATTATGATAGAAAAATGCTAGCAATGTGCTAGTAACATGCTAATCATGCTAACAACACGTTAGTAACTTGGTAATCATGCTAGCAACGTGCTAGTTACATGCTAATCATACTAGAAACATGATAACAACATGCTAGTAACATGCTAATCATGCTAGCAACAAACTCCCAGAATCCCTTGAGGCTCAATCAAGCTTCCCTTCTATGTACTATTTCTAATCAATTTAGACTCATTTAAGATTCCACTCTAATATTTGTAATCTAACTATCTAAATCATGCTAGCAACATGCTAGTAACATGCTAATCATGTTAACAACATGCTAGTAACATGCTAATCATGCCAACAGCATGCTAGTAACTTGCTAATCAATATAGAAACAAGCTAGCAACGTGCTAATCATGCTAACAACATGCTAGTAACAAGTTAATCATGCTAAAACATACTAGTAACTTGTTAATCATGGTAACAATATGCTAGTAGCATGCTAATCGTGTTAGAAACATGCTTACAAAATTCTAGTGACATGCTAATCATGTTAACAACATGCTAATAACTTGCTAATCATGATAGAAACATGCTACCAACATGCTAGTAACATGTTAATCATGCTAACAAAATGCTAGTTACATGCAAATCATACTAGAAACATGGTAACAACATGCTAATCATGCTAGCAGCATGCTAATCATGCTAACAACATACTAGTAACATGCTAATCGTGATAGAAAAATGGTAGCAACATGCTAGTAACATTCTAATCATGCTAACAAAATGCTAGTAACTTGCTAATCATGTTAACAACATGCTAGTAACATGCTAATTATGATGGAGAAATGCTAGCAACGTGCTAGTAACATGCTAATCATGTTAACAACACGTTAGTAACTTGGTAATCATGCTAGCAACATGCTAGTTACATGCTAATCATACTAGAAAAATGCTAACAACATGCTAGTAACATGTTAATCATGCTAGCAACATGCCAATCATGTTAACAACATGCTAGTAATATGTTAAACATGCTAAAAACATGTTAACAACAAGCTAGTAACATGTTAACCATGTTAGAAACGTTAATCATGCGTGAAACATCATCAACATGCTAATCAGGCTAGAGACATGCTAGTAACTTGCTAATTACGCTAACAACATGCTAATCATGTTAACAACATTGTAATCAGCCTATAAAAATGCAAACAACAAGCTAATCATCCTACAACATGTTAACAACATGTTAAGTCATGTAAGCAATGTGTTAAATCTTGCTAGCTGCTTTCATACTTTTACAACTGCTTCAAACTTTCAGCCTAGGCTTTCTCAAGCCAACATAAAGTTTGTTCTCAAACTTTACTCATCTAGTTTTAGTTAATCTCATAAAACTAGTGAGCTAAACCAGTAGTACTGACAGTGTAGTATAAACATGGCTAAAGTAGCGGAAAGCGGAGGAACAGACAACCTAATTCAATTGAGTGAGTCTTTTACGCTGGAACCACTCTGATTTATTCACATACAAACTTGTGACTTCGACCATTCATATCAAACGATTCACTAGCAAAAAAGAGATAAAAAGAATTATTCATCTTAGAATTTCAACAACTCTAGTGATTGTAAGAAGCACTTATGTTTGGTAAAACGGCACTTTTCGAAATCCTGTGTCGCAAAATGATTCACTGTTTCAAAGCGCGCCAATCGGATCTCGAATCTATTTGATTCAGATCTGGAATTCAAAGCCTGTATTGTGAATCATTTGAGTCAGATCGGGATTTCGGATCACAAATTGCCATTTGGATCGGAACTACGGGACAGGTTTGCGAATCATTTTGCGAAGTCCCGATCTGAAATAATGGTTCGCGACTATCGGATCAGCACTTCGGAGCGCGGATCACAAATTAATTTGATTTAAATCATAACTTGGGAGCGCATATCGCAAATCATTTAATTTGAATCGGAATTTCAGAGCAGGGTTCGCGGATCATTTGGTTTAGATCGGATGTTCGGATTAGCGATTCATTTCGCGAATTCATGATATGTGCTCCGAAATCCCAATCTGAAATCATTATTCAGATTGGAGTTTTGGAGCGTGTTAGTTCCGGATTTCACAGCGCGTATGAATCATTTGATTAGAGCGGGACTTCGGACCGCATATCGCGAATCATTTGCTTTGGATCGGAACTTTGTATGGAATTATTTTTGTGCCAATAAGAATGAACGTAACTTTATAAAACTGAACGTAACTTTCCAAGAAACGATCAAAAATATGCCACTGCAAAAGAAGAAAAACCCAATGAAAATGAAAAAATGAACTCAGTCGCACGAATTTAACATGCTCTTCAAATATGCTTCATTCTTTGTTAATGATTTTCAAAGAATCGTTTTCGCGAATCATGGATTCTGAATGCGTTGCCACAGCTTTCGCTTACGCTTCGCAAATTTTCGTTTGCTGTTTTGGCACAAACCTCTCGTGGGGGCGGGCTTAACAGCGATCTACTCTGATTGGCTAATGAGCTTTTGATGGACAGTTGCTCTCTGACCTGGAAGCACGGACGGTGACGTCAGTGGCGCACATATTGGAAAGTTGTTGCGGTGTGCAATACGTCGTGCTTTGTTTATATTAAGTATTAATGTTATTAGTATTTCACCTACGGTCGTCTCTTAGTTTCTAAAGATGAGCTCCCAGGAGAGACACGGAGCAGCATCATCTTCCACCTCAGCTTGTCCCTCAGGGCAGCTTGAAGTAAGTTCGTGTTGCTAAAGTAACGTTAATCAATAACATCGATAAAAGTTTTATTCATGTACAGTGTGCAACAGTTCTGATAGTTTCTATAAACAAAGCACGACGTATTGCGCCACTGACGTCCCCGTCCGTGCTTCCAGGTCAGAGAGCAACTGTCCATCAAAAGCTCATTAGCCAATCAGAGTAGATCGCTGTTAGGCCCGCCCCCACGAGAGGTTTGTGCCAAAACAGCAAACGAAAATTTGCAAAGCGTAAGCGAAACCTGTGGCAACGCATTCAGAATCCATGATTCGCGAAAACGATTCTTTGAAAATCATTAACAAAGAATGAAGCATTTTTGAAGAGCATGTTAAATTCGTGCGACTGAGTTCATTTTTTCATTTTCACTGTGTTTTTCTTCTTTTGCAGTGGCATATTTTTGATCGTTTCTTGGAAAGTTACGTTCAGTTTTATAAAGTTACGTTCATTCTTATTGGCACAAAAATAATCCCATAACTTTGGAGCATGTTCGTGAATCTTCTGATTCAGATCAGAGCTTTGGAGCATATTTGTGAATCGTTTGATTCAGATTGAGACTTCGGGAGTGCGTATCACGAGTTTTTTTTTCTTCTGATGTCTTCTTTCATTCTTTTTTTATTAAACAGTTCAAAACATCAAAACAAAACAAAGACAAAAAAGAATACATAGATACCATTCCCCTCCGAAAATATTGGTTTTATTATGGTTAAGGTGTAATAATTATGTTTTTTTTGTATTTGGCTTATTGATTACCATCTGTATAACTACAGTCTATTTATTTATTTATTGTATTAATAAAACCATGGTTAATTTTCATAGGGTTGCCAGGTTGCCAGGTTAACAAAAAGTACCTTAAGAGGAAACATGAATATAGACAGTTTTGACTGCTTTAAGATTAACAGATCTTTGAATAGTTTCCATATACTTGTCTAGATCAATTTTAAACGTAAAGAAAATGTAGATTTAGAGGCAGTACATTGTTTACATGTGAAAGTTAGCGAGCAGGAAACACAAATAATTAAGTTATATTTTCCTATATTCTCTTTTGACTAGTCAAACAGTCGAAAATATCTTTAAAACACAACCCTTAATTAAGTTTGATTTTGGCTCTTAGTATTAAAAAGTTAAGGTTTGCCACATGTACACAAGTTAATATATTGCATGTTTGGTTGTTGGAGATTTTGCCTTAGAACATGTTATGTTTTTTATTTGTTTTTGTTTTTTTCTGTTCACATTTTCAGAGAAAATGTATAATGCATTTAACCATTTTCTTTGTAGGCAAAGGGACTAACATAAACCTCCACAGATGAAAAAAATGAACATCTACCTTGGTGAATGTGAAGGTGAGTTAGTTTCTCTGTTGCCTGGAGCCTTTAACAGTTGTTTATCTGTCAATCTGACGATTACTTGCCGTGACAGTGAACCAACTGAAAGTCAATTTCAGCTGGAGTAACAGCTCTCTGTCTGAAGATGTGGGTCCGGAGATAATATTGACTTTTCCAACAGCTGCAATTTCATCTCCATAAAAGAAACCGCTGACTGACACAGTGGCCACTGGGACTGATCAATATTTATCATTTTTTTACAGCTTTGCATATAAAAGATGCAGGAAATGAACAGGAGACATAAATCAGTGTCAGGTTGCTGTTCAAGAGTTTGTCGAGACAAGACAGACTTTTCAAATGCAAATGAAACATCAAGATAGTTTGAAACGTTGCTATGTGATTGCAAAAATGTTTTGAGTGGTTGCTAGGGCATTTTTTGCACAGCCTTATCAAACACCTAATTTTCGAGCAAACCGCACATTTCGCCCCAGAGGAAGTCAGTTTAATTTTCCTGCGATTTTTTTCACACAGTCAGGTCACGTATCTGGGATATGTGAATCATAGCTAATTTATTTCAACCTTATCTTTCTTCCCCATGAAAGTACATCCAGAACTTCAACTTGATCTTTTGAGCGATTAAATTAAGCACCAAAGTCTCCTACATTTAAAAATCCATCTTCTTGCAGATTTTGGACAGTGTTATTGTGTGCGTTTATAAGTATAACAGACAGCAGGTCAACTGCTCTAATGTTGACATTCTTTGAACCTGATATTGTTCGTTAGAATGATGTGTGGAATCCTGGGAAATGGCTTTGCTGCCAATTTGGGCCAATTACGAGAATCAGCCGTGTCAATGTGAGTCAGCGCAGCACCGTGTCATATGACTCAGCTCCAGCAGATCAGATGTTGTTCGCGTGTTTGCTTTGGCTGTTCTGTTCACGATTTTGATAAAATACCTTTGTAGTGTCTTCTTTCAAAAAATAAGCATGTCTTTTCGTATTATTATCTCAAATACCTTAAAATGAAATGACTGGCACATTGTGAAACTCATGATACGGTCCAGAAATATCCAGGTCACATTTCATTGCAAAATCAAAATAATAAAATGAAGATAATGTTCTATTACAGCTGAAGTCAAAAGTTTACATACACCTTGCAGAATCTGCATTATGTTAATTATCTTACCAAAATAATAGGGATCATACAAAATGCATGATATTTTTTTTTGATATTTCACGTTATTACATATGGTCCACAAGAGAAAATAATAGTTGAATTTATAAAAATGACCCTGTTCAAAAGTTTACATGTGCTTGATTTTTAATATTTAGTTGTTACCTGAATGATCCACAGCTGTGTTTTTTGTTTAGTGATAGTTGTTCATGAGTCCCTTGTTTGTCCTGAACAGTTAAACTGCCTGCTGTTCTTCAGAAAAGTCCTTCAGCTCCGACAAATTCTTTGGTTTTTCAGCATTTTTGTGTATTTGAACCCTTTCCAACAATGACTGTATGATTTTGAGATCTATGTTTTCACACTGAGGACAACTGAGGGATTCATATGCAACTATTTCAGAAGGTTTAAACACTCACTGATGCTCCAGAAGGAAACGCGATGCATTAAGAAACAGGGGGTGAAAACTTTTAGAATTTAAAGATCAGGGTATTTTGTTTTCTGGGACACATGTAAGTATCTTATGTAGCTTCTGAAAGACAGTACTAAATGAAAAAAATATGATATTTAGGCAAAATAAAAAAAATGTACACATCTTCAGTCTGTTCAAAAGCTTTCGCCCCTGGCTCTTAATGCAGTAAACTTTTGAACAGGGTCATTTTTATAAATTCAACTATTATTTTCTCTTGTGGACTGTATGTAAACGTCTTTTATGTGAAATATTTTATTCAGGTCAGTACTAAATAAAATAACATGCATTTTGCATTTTATTGCATTTTATATATCTATCTATCATTGTGACATTATTTTTCTGACAATAAAAAATGTTCAAATAACCCTAAAAATTCTCAGTAGCCATATAATGAGTGAAAAATATTGGGGAACAAAATCTCATGTTTTTACAGTTGTTAAGTACAATACTGGAAGTATTTGTTTGATTTGTTTTAGTGACTTTATTTTCTTTTCACCTGTCAGTTGCATTTACACCTAATTCAGGTTTGTTCTGTTCACACTACACTGATTTTATGTGAATACATTTGACTATCTATCTTTTCAGGGATTCATTGGGTTATAAAATGCGATTATAAAACAGGACTGACTCTGATTCTGCTGCTGTAGCATTTAGTTTCTTGTGATCTACAGGTCCTTTTCAAAAAATTAGCATATTGTGATAAAGTTCATTATTTTCTGTAATGTACTGATAAACATTAGACTTTCATATATTTTAGATTCATTACACACAACTGAAGTAGTTTCAAGCCTTTTATTGTTTTAATATTGATGATTTTGGCATACAGCTCATGAAAACCCAAAATTCCTATCTCAAAAAATTAGCATATTTCATCCGACCAATAAAAGAAAAGTGTTTTTAATACAAAAAAAGTCAACCTTCAAATAATTATGTTCAGTTATGCACTCAATACTTGGTCGGGAATCCTTTTGCAGAAATGACTGCTTCAATGCGGCGTGGCATGGAGGCAATCAGCCTGTGGCACTGCTGAGGTGTTATGGAGGCCCAGGATGCTTCGATAGCGGCCTTAAGCTCATCCAGAGTGTTGGGTCTTGCGTCTCTCAACTTTCTCTTCACAATATCCCACAGATTCTCTATGGGGTTCAGGTCAGGAGAGTTGGCAGGCCAATTGAGCACAGTAATACCATGGTCAGTAAACCATTTACCAGTGGTTTTGGCACTGTGAGCAGGTGCCAGGTCGTGCTGAAAAATGAAATCTTCATCTCCATAAAGCTTTTCAGCAGATGGAAGCATGAAGTGCTCCAAAATCTCCTGATAGCTAGCTGCATTGACCGCAGCTGACATGGCACCCCAGACCATCACTGACTGTGGGTACTTGACACTGGACTTCAGGCATTTTGGCATTTCCCTCTCCCCAGTCTTCCTCCAGACTCTGGCACCTTGATTTCCGAATGACATGCAAAATTTGCTTTCATCCGAAAAAAGTACTTTGGACCACTGAGCAACAGTCCAGTGCTGCTTCTCTGTAGCCCAGGTCAGGCGCTTCTGCCGCTGTTTCTGGTTCAAAAGTGGCTTGACCTGGGGAATGCGGCACCTGTAGCCCATTTCCTGCACACGCCTGTACACGGTGGCTCTGGATGTTTCTACTCCAGACTCAGTCCACTGCTTCCGCAGGTCCCCCAAGGTCTGGAATCGGTCCTTCTCCACAATCTTCCTCAGGGTCCGGTCACCTCTTCTCGTTGTGCAGCGTTTTCTGCCACACTTTTTCCTTCCCACAGACTTCCCACTGAGGTGCCTTGATACAGCACTCTGGGAACAGCCTATTCGTTCAGAAATTTCTTTCTGTGTCTTACCCTCTTGCTTGAGGGTGTCAATGATGGCCTTCTGGACAGCAGTCAGGTCGGCAGTCTTACCCATGATTGCGGTTTTGAGTAATGAACCAGGCTGGGAGTTTTTAAAAGCCTCAGGAATCTTTTGCAGGTGTTTAGAGTTAATTAGTTGATTCAGATGATTAGGTTAATAGCTCGTTTAGAGAACCTTTTCATGATATGCTAATTTTTTGAGATAGGAATTTTGGGTTTTCATGAGCTGTATGCAAAATCATCAATATTAAAACAATAAAAGGCTTGAAACTACTTCAGTTGTGTGTAATGAATCTAAAATATATGAAAGTCTAATGTTTATCAGTACATTACAGAAAATAATGAACTTTATCACAATATGCTAATTTTTTGAAAAGGACCTGTAATTATAGACCAAAAGACAAAGCAGACAAAGAACAGAGACCTTTTATTTTTGACCCACTGATAATCAAATTAGTTTAGTGCACTGATGGACTAACATGAAAATTGCCATCAGAGGGTCATTTCATCTGTTGCTCTGTTTGATTAATATATTGCACCCCTGAAACCCTGTTTTAATATGAGAGACCATTGTTCTTTATGATGAAAATCCCTTTTAATGCAACATAGCTTAATAAAACAATGACTCATGCTTTAATATCTCAGTAACACCAGCGACAATATAAAATCACCTCAATTAACCTTTGCCATTATGACTTAATAATTGATTTTGCATAATTTAAGTATCACACGGTATGAGAGTTTAATGAATTACATTGCTGACATTTATTACTTTGGCACATTGAGTTATTGACTTACGTTTTTATTTTTTTTTTAAACATTAATGAGTGAGTTCACCGAACAGTTACATTACTTTAGCATGCTTTTTTAGTGTTTTTTAAAGGAATAGTTCACTGCAAAATGAACATTGCTGAAAATTTACTTACGTTCAAGCTATCAAAAATGTAGATGAGTTTGTTTCTTCATCAGATTTGGAGAAATGTAGCATTGCATCACTTGCTCACCAATGGATGTGAATGGGTGCTGTCAGAATGAGAGCCCAAACAGCTGATTAAAAACATCACAACGATCCACAAGTAATCCAAACCACTCCAGTCCATCAATTAACATCTTGAAAAGCCAAAAGGTGCATGTTTATAAAAAAACAAATCCATCATTAAGACACTTAAATGTCAAAACATTGCTTCTGGTTATAATCATAATCCATCATAACGCTTTCTCCATCTTCTTTTGTATCTCACATAAAAATCCACATTTGTTTAGGGCTTTTTGACTGTTTTAGCTTGTTTCTGTGCATATTTCTTCTTACCTTTTCACTGGATAGAGGACTTATTTTAGTGAGAAGCAATGGTTTGAAGTGAAAACATTTTAATGATAGATTTGCTTCTTATAAACACACAGCTTTTCACTTCTCAAGACGTTAACTGATGGACTGGATTACTTGTGAATTATTGTGATGTTTTTATCAGCTGTATGGACTCTCGTTCTGACGGCCCCCATTCACATCCACTGTTGAGCAAGTGATGCAATGCAACATTTCTCCAAATCTGATGAAGAAACAAACTCATCTGCATCTTGAATAGCCTGAGGGTTATACTTAATCATTTCTTCATTTTTGGATGAACTTTTCCTTTAAAGGCAGTAAAACATTCTTTAGCAAGAAGAAAAATTGTTCTTTTAATATAAAATTCTGTATGATCTAAACGGGTCTGCATTTACATTCGTACATCACATACTGCATGCATATATCATATTGCGTGCGTCAGTGTTATTGAGGATTGACGTAAAGTGAAGTGCATCACTATGACAACACTGATTGGGTGACATTTCAAAGTGGCGTAACACGGAACCCTAACAAAAGGACTCCCTAAGCAGTCTGGCACATTGACCTGCATTAATGAGCCATAATGATCATCACGGCAGCTAATAAATGAGGTTGATAATCTCAGGGGAATGTGAGAAATTTTTTATTGAATTAATAGATTTTTCTTACCCAACGGCAACATTCCTCTGCCACTTTACTGAATGATTTTTTTTTTTTTTTTTTGCGTTAGGATTGTGCAATATTTCTGTTTATTTGTCTGAACCAAGCGCAGAATGTCGGTGCATTTCGCTGGAAGATACGCTGTGCACCAAACAAATATCTAAAGTATCCCACAAACTCTCTTATCACTTTTTGACCAGGCATTTGTTTATATAACGTATATTCGAATTTCATGATCAGCATTCGTCATGCATCCGAACCAGTCCAAAGATGTGTCTGCTTGAATGAAAACTAGTTTTCCAGAAGCCAGCAATCACTCCCCTGCCTTTCAGTTTTGAGTTAGTGTTGTTGCTGCAATGCATTGTATAGTCTTGATTAAAATTCTGCGTAGGTTCAGGAATGCTGTTTAAATCTGGTTTGGCGTCGTTTCAGAAAAGCAAGGCAAGAGCAAAGCCATGCAATAGTAGTCAGTATTAAACACAAAATATGCAGTAACATTCCTAGAAGCACACTGTAACATTCCAGTTATTGGGTTTTTGTGAATTTTATTTAAAAGATGGTGCATTGGTGCATTTGTTTGTCTGATACTGCTGTTTCGATTCCAGTCATGGAAGAAACTTTTAAAACAATCACACCGGCTGATTAGATTGTTCCCGTCATATCATAAGCTGATAAATTCAAATCTGCCTTTGCTGGCTGGCGCTGACCCAGAGAAAGACAAGTTTTTACAGCACTGCGCATTATAACCAATCACACACAATGCTGTTAAGCTTATAAATGCATTGACCAATCAGAGGCGTTCAGATGAGGTAAAGGAGAAGTCCACTTCCAGAACAACAATTTACAAATAATTTACTCACCCCCTTGTCATCCAAGATGTTCATGTCTTTTTGTCTTCAGTCGTAAAGAAATTGTGGTTTTTGAGTAAAGCATTTCAGGATTTTTCTTCATATAGTGGACTTCAGTTGTCCCCCCAGTTTTGAACTTTCAAAATGTAGTTTAAATGCAGCTTCAAAAGGCTCTAAACGATCCCAGCTGAGGAAGAAGGGTCTTATCTAGTGAAACAATCGGATTGTTCTTGAACGATTCGTTCATTTTGAATGAATCTTTAATGTGAAGAACGAGTCGTCTCGGGGAGTGATTCGTTCAGTCGCACATACGCAATATCCTATTAGGTTCTGTACTGGAATTAGTTCACCTGTTTCGAGTCGTTCGTTCATCTTATGGGGCTGTCATGTGATGCTGCTAAAATTAACGAAATGACTCGAAAAAAGATTTGTTCATTTTCAAAGGTCCGAGTCGATAAAATGATCCGAACTTCCCATCACTACTACGAATCATGTCTAAGTGTATCGTCTGTGTACTCCAGCTAAAAAAGGTAGAGTATGACGAAAAACTCCATCTTATTTTCTCCTACAACTTCAGAATTGTCCGACACGTTGTACCTTTTTGTTTGCAAACAGCATTTGACTTACTTGCACTTTCTTAGTCTTTGCGTGTTCGCTTTGTAAACACTGGGTCTGTAGTTCCGCCTACATTCGGTGTGACCTTTCGACATGATTCAATATGTAGCATCGTGAATGCGCATCCCAGAACCTGTGCTACACAAGCTTTTGTGCTTAAAAAGTATAACATTTCCAAAAAAAATGACTGCTTTCCTCAAAAACTATAATTTCTTTACGACTGAAGACAGAAAGACATGAACATCTTGGATGACAAGGGTGAGTACATTATTTGTGAATTGTTGTTCTGGAAGTGGACTTCTCCTTTAACGCTAAAACGCCGGTGACTGAATATACCACTTTCTGGCGAATTCAGAAAACAGCAAAGTGCAGATGTGTGTACGAATCTGTAAGTAAGATTCAAAGTGCAAACAGTTTCAGTGATTTTTCATGGGAGTTTTTGAGAGTGCTTGAACTCTAGATTGTCAATGAAAATGTTCTTTGCTCTTTCTGTAAAATGAAAGTGTTATGATTAGTAGCCTAACTTGCATTTTTTTATTCACATTAACTTTAATCGTTAAATTCACATTAAATATAAAGTCAGTCATATTACAAAGCTCATATTAAACTGTAATGACCATATTGAACCAGAAAAAAAACAGAGTTCATGCAGACTTAGACAAAAGGATAGAGCCATTTAAAGCTGCATTTAAACTGCATTTGGGAAGTTCAAACTTGGTGGGACCATTGAAGTCCTCTATATGGAGAGAAATCCTTGAATGTTTTCCTCAAGAAACATAATTTCTTACTGACTGAAGAAAGAAAGACACAACCATCTTGGATGATAAAGGGGTGAGTAAATCATCTGTAAATTTCTGTGAAGTAAACTCCTTTAAAGGTGAGAATCGAGATATTTCATGATACAGTTAATGCTTTTGGGAATGTTTTGAATAAAAAGAAAACAAATAAAATAAAACATAAGTCTATTGTGGCTGCTGTGTCACATGATGACAAGCCCCCCCACCCCATTCCCATGTGTGCCCTCTCAAAAATAATGAGTGCATGATGCCCCTGCTTTAAATTGTTATTTTAGTATTGCAAAAAAAATTAAAGGACATTTCGACACATTTCAGAATTAAAGAACATGCAATTGTGCTTGCGTAATTATGCTGCCTTCACGCCATGTCGTAATGACAACACGTGACATTTTACTCATAGCTTTCCATGTTGTCGGACTCAGAGGTAGCACCTAAGTAGCGCCAAAACGAACCTGACGGCGGTCACGTGGTACATCTGTAACTGGTTTAAGTCGTAATTGACCTTTATCTCACTTCCTATATCCGGTAAGCGAAGCAGTGTATCGCCACTTCCGGTCCCATCGCAACGCAATAAAAAAACCAACGGGAGAATCCTCTTTCGCCGGTGTTACTGCAGTGTACCTGGCTGCTTTTATCCTAAACAACGACACACTGCCTCAGTTTTCACGAGTTTCAGACAGAACACGGATGAGATGCCTGGGATGAATTAAGGTCCTTCTAAAATATTATGCGGGAGCACGTTCATGTGGAGTATGCATTTCGAAACTGAGGATGTTGAGGCCTACATCTCATATCACCTGCTGACATGTTCCTATTAGTAAATTTCTCTTCCAAATGTGCATTCTGAATAATAAATAAACTTAACCTGCTGCAGTCAATTTTGTTTTCTTATTAACAATATTTTTCTCATCATATTTTATACCTGTTTACATATTTTTTAAATAAATTTGACTGATAAACACCCTTACAAAAATTAACTATGGATTTGCTATAGTAAATATGTGTAAACCATGTTATATATATATA
This sequence comes from Labeo catla, assembly GCA_012976165.1. Lineage (NCBI taxonomy): Eukaryota > Metazoa > Chordata > Actinopteri > Cypriniformes > Cyprinidae > Labeo > Labeo catla. The sequence goes on along the minus strand of VONZ01000547.1, from coordinate 24,116 downwards.
TATATATATATATATTTTTTTTTAATGTTTTTTTTTCCACAGACTGATTTCCATTTGTATTGCCACAGTTGTACTACACATATCATGGCTAATTTTCGTAAGAGCGGTATTAAAATAGATGAATGAGCGCGCGGGCGTTGCCTTAAGGAAATGTAACAATGTTGAACATTTTAGCCAATTAATCTTACATGGTATTACGCGTTGACAGCGTGACTTTGAATATTAATTAAGAATTTTGGCGTAAATATGTAAATTACATACAGTGAAATGACTGTGAATGAAAAATGATAGAATAAAAACAAAAATTTAATACAAATGAATTAATAAGTTGATTCTAATCTTATTCATCAGGTCTCACAGACACCGCATCACTGACGCAGTGTGGTGAAATCGCGTATGTTTACGAGCCATGGGTTTCTCAGATCGGTATGTTGGATTAAAACTACAAGTTCCGTTGAGTTTGGAAAATTCTGTGCACAGTAATAATCAGAATATCTTTTCGCCTGTCTCTGAAAATGTCCGGATTTTGAAATCATCCTGCAGATGCTATTTTTAACAGGCTTTTATTTAACTAGGTGATTACAGCATATTGAAAAATATATATAACTGGAAGAATCCATACACTGCTTCGACAAGTGCTTCCGGTGTTCAATTCCGGTGCGATAAAGGTCCATTCTAAAAACATTCCGAGTTTGTAATTAGGAGTTCAGGAACACATGTGGGCTTTGGTGTTGATAGTGTTGCCATAGAAACACATAATTCAGAGTAGAATGTCACGTGTTTTCTTCTTGGAACTACGGCATGGCGTGAATGCAGCATTAGAAGACTGCGCTACGTGCATATGATCAGATGTCCAGTAAAAATAACTTGTGGCTGTCACATAGCATATTTTCTTAATTAACCTTGTACTTTTTTTTCAGGGCTTTTACATTGTGAATTCCAAAGCTGGCTGGGAAATTGAACTTCATCTGGGATCTCGGCCAGACCAGAAGAAGGGGAATTATCAGATAACGCCAAGCTCGCTGATGACTTTATAATGGACATGGGAAGTAGCTCCTTTTATTGATACTTACTATGTGTTACTATAAAGAGCCATCAGAAATAACACAGCAAGGTTATTAGAGTTTCTGATTTAGCTTTTTTTAGATATGGGGTGCGTTTCCTAAAAGCAACTATGGTTGCAAGTTCTGTTGTTACCAATAGAGTTCAGTGGAACTTATATATGTAACCATATATAATAAAATGCACCCCTGATTCACTTATTATCACAGCGAAGTTTAGGTAGCTTTAATGTGGCAAAATTTAATTTTGTTTATGCAGAATAAAAAGAGCAGAATAAAATGAACTCCAGCGTTTTTAATTTACTTTTTGCCTCTTTCTGCCAGTAAATAAAAAAAGCTTTTTAATCTCACAATTTTGACTTTTTTTTCAAAATTGCGTGATATAAACTGCATAAATTGCAATATAAAAAAACACATATAACAATATAAAGAACAATAACAATATAAAAATATATGTGAGTTGAAAAACCAGAAATGCAAGACTACCAGTCAAAAGTTTTGAACAGTAAGATTTTTAAGCATGCAATTATTTGATCCAAGTAGAGCAAAAACAGTAAAATTGTAAAATATTTTTACTATTTAAAATACCTGCTTTCTACGTGAATATATTTTAAAATGTAATTTATTCCTGTAATTTCAAAGCTGAATTTTTAACATCATTACTCCAGTCACATGATCCTTCAGAAATCATTCTAATTTTCAGATTTTCTGCTCAAAAAACATTTTTTTTATTATTATTATGAGCTGAGCTGAGTTTTCAGGTTTTTTCAAAAAATAGAAAATTCAAAGAACAGCATTTTTTATGTAACAAATGTCACCATTTTTGATCAATTTAAAGCATCTTTGCTAAATAAAAGTATTAATTTCTATCATTTCTTTCACAAACAAAAATGTATCCTGACTGCAGGCTTTTGAATGGTATAGTGTATAATGTTACAAAAGCTTTTTATTTGAGATAAATGCTGATCTTTGCATCTTTCTATTCATCAAAGAATCCTGAAAAAAATACTCAACTGTTTTAAATATTGATAAAAATAATAATAATAATAACAATAATAATAATAAATGTTTCTTGAACAGCAAATCAGCATATTAGAATAATTTCTGAAGGATCATGTGACACTGATGCTGAAAATTCAGCTTTGATCACAGGAATAAATTTCATTTAAAAATATATTCAAATAGAAAGCAGTTATTTTAAATAGTAAAAATATTTCAAAATTTTACTGTTTTTGCTGTACTTTGGATCAAATAAATGCAGGCTTGGTGAGCAAAAAAGACTACTTTAAAAAAACATTACAAATTTTACTGTTAATAAACTTTCTCAGAAAGTCAAAAAAAAAAGTCAAAATTGTGAGATGAAAAGTATATTCCATACATTGTTTTTAGTTTAATTTTGTATTTTTTTCTAGTTTCTACTTAGGCACTTTTCGGCTTAGTTTTAGTTTTATTGTACGCTATTAACCTTGCGCTAAAGCAAACCCACATGCCTTTCAAGAGACGACCAATCGTGAACCTTTTCTGCCACCTGCACCCAATCAGAACGGAGACATGTGGACAGCAGTATGTTTAATCCATTATACATCAACATCTGTTTCAAAATGATTAAACTCTTTTCTTTGTATTATTCCGTGAATACAGAAGGATTACGCCTCTAGAAGGCCCGTCAGCATAGACACAAAACAGATGAGAAGCACAGGGAACATCAATAAATCAGAGTGAATCCGGACTATAGTGGCTGCACACGTGTTATAGGTGAAAAGGACACCGCTTTGGCAAAAAGGCAAGTCGAGCAAGATTAACAGTGCAGGAATCCACTCAAAAGGAAAAGTCGGGAGAGAATCCAAGAAAGCTGAATCTGCATTTACACACACACTGATGATCAGAGAAGTCTGAACATCCCTGACCCCCAGAGATTTTCCATGTGCTGACTCTAAACTGCAAGAAATGGGTCACAGAGCATGAGGAGTCAACGCAACCGAAGCGTAAAAAGAGGACACAGGCCACTCATAGACAAATTAATGAGAGAAATCAAACACTCAACTAGTTCAAATTTACCAGAAGATAATAATTCTGTCTTCATTTATTCACCCTCATGACTTTTTTCTTCCATTTAAAAAGACGACATAAAAATGCTGGTTTTGAACTGGAAAGTGGATAGTGGTTGACATTGCTCCAAGCTCCATAAAAAGCACTATAAAAGTATAATAACAGTTGACCATTTGACCCGTGCACTCATAAATTGTATATATAAAATTTGAAAATAAACAAAAAATAAATGTTAAATAAATATATATATTATCATCTACTTTCCTTTAAAGGGTCATCGGATGCCCGTTTTCCACAAGTTGATATGATTCTTTAGGGTCTTAATGAAAAGTCTCTAATATACTTTGATTAAAATTTCTCAATGGTTTTGTAAAACAACACCCTTTTTACCTTGTCAAAATCAGCTCTGCAAAAATCATCTCATTCTAAGGGGTTGTTCCTTTAAATGCAAATGAGCTCTGCTCACCCCGCCCCTCTCTTCTCTCTGTGGAAAGACGGTCTTGTTTACATTAGCCGCATTTAGCCGCATTTAGCCGCGTTTAGCCGCTAAACTTCCTAACTACCACGTTATAAGGAAAGGCGATCACAAAGATTCATAAAAAAACGCTTATACTCACTTCTGCTGTAAGTGAAGCTGGATCACGATTGATTTGCACAACATAGACGGATATATGTAGATCAGGAGGCGCATTCCATTCACAAACAAACGTAATCCACTGCATCTTCAGCGGCTCAGATGTCGGGAGTAAATGACGACCACTATGTTTTACATTATTACATCCAGCAACACAACACCTCAATCGCTCAATCGGAGATATTCTTGTCTAACTTACATCGCTGCTCCGGCATCGAAACAGGAAAGTTACTGGACTGTGACAGCTGATCTGAGATAAGACGCTAATGTCAATCAACTATCGTGGGAGCGGCCTCACACCGACAGGCATCTGAGAACGGCTCGATTTGAAAAAGGGGATATTATTTTTACAGAATAATTAAAAACCACTGCATGGATTTTTATAATTATAGGGTAGATTTGTACGTACACTGCCAACACACATTAATGTTCAAACAACATAAAAAAGTGAAGTTTGCATCCGATGACCCCTTTAATTATTAAAAGAGAATTTCTAAATGGTTTGCTAGAATGTGTTTTGCAAGATTATTAGTCTCTCTGTGTGAAAGGCTGCTATTATCTGCCACTGAACTAAATAATGACGCTATTATTAATGAATTTTACAACATTAACATGTTATTTTAGCTTATGTGAAGCTGCTTTGGAACAATCTGTATTTTATAAAGCGCTATATAAATAGACATCACTTTGCTAGATGTTAACGCTGAAACTTCTTCCTCTCAGTTTCTCATCTTTACCCGCGAAAACATAACTACCTGTGAAATATCGTTTACATAATGTATACGCTGCAAGTAGAATAGAATAACAACATGCGTAAAGCAATACGCACTTGAACAGAAAACATTACATCAGTCCACAAGAGTGATATAAAAACACATGGTAATTTATTACCCTGAAATTCTAATGAACAATAAAACGAAATGTTGGAAAGCTACAGTCGTAAAAGCGATCCGGAGAGAAGATCTGAACCGAAATGACATAAAAACGCCACCGGAGTGATTCTGATAAATTGTGCAAGTGACGTTTCCACATGAGAGCGTGTTTCCTGACCTACATCCAGCAGCCAACTTTTGGGCGTTCTTGTGAAACGCTTGACATTCACTTGGTTTAGATTGTTCCTCAGAGCCACGACCTCCAGTCGCCCCGTGAATTGGTTTTCTCCAGGAAGGAGCTCATTAAGTCTGGTTTTCAGCTGTCACGTCACTGTTAAGTCCCCAATCGAAGCCTTAAGTGGGGTCGGTTTGCTTCGCACCGACCGCAGGCCTGAATTCCACAGTCTTGGTTGAAATACTTTGTGATCTGTGACGGAACAAAGAGGTCAGATCCTCTGTTCTGGTCAGAGAGATCAAACCCAATTCATTAGCTAAAAGAATAAACCAGCAGGAGTCGTGCAGTTAGACATGCAGCAATTTAGCTTGATTCATTATAGAATTTCAGCTGTGGCTCTGTGTTTGTTATTTAATAAAAAAAAACACTCTAAATGGATGATTAGATAGCCAAAGTCTGCCCAGTAGAGGTGTGTGATGTTTATCATCTATGTTGTTTTAACAATGTGCAAACTGACATTATCCAGACGTATGCGCAAAAAAAACACACGTCTTTAGCATCCAGTCACTGTGATGAAACCTATTAGAATATAGTTGAAACACCCATTCAAGTTATTAAAGCAAATTGTTTTTTGTTTTTTATAAGATATTATATAGTTAAGCAATTTCACACTAGCAGTGCCATTTTCCTGAATATTCAGCACGATCGCCAATGTTGTATTGATTTTATACAATAGATCAACATACAAGAAGTTAACAGGCTATTGAGTGAGTTGAATGAATCTTTTTTTGAACAAATAATTTGAGTCAGTGATCCGTTCATAAAAAAGTCACTCAGTTTCTAAATGAATCAGTTGTTTTGAACGAATCATTTGAATAAATGATTCAACAAATCACCCAAAAAGACAGAGACTTGCCGCAACCTATTGGCAGTTTTAGAGTCATATTTATTCATGAGAGGCCTAAACCCCTATGGAAGCCTGTTTCCACCACTGAAAAAAAAAAAAAAAGTAATTTAAATATTTTTGCAATTGCGAGTTTACATCTTCCAGTTCTGACTTTTTTTCTCAGAATTTTGAGATACTTGCAATTGTGACTTACAGTACAGTATACATACAGTAAAGTAATTTTTTTTTCTCAGAATTGCAATTCGATTGTTTAATTTATAATTCTAACTTCATAACATGCAATTGTGAGTAACTCGCAATTCTGAGAATATACCAGTCGATTTTCTCCATCAAAATTTCTTTATAACTTTATAACTGTGAGTTTATATCTCACAGTTCTGAGAAATAGTCAGAATTGCAAGAAAAAAGTCAGAATTGCGAGATGCAAACTCGCATTTGCAGGAAAAAAGTCGAATTTGCGAGATGCAAACTTGTATTTGCAAGAAAAAAAAAGTCAGAATTACGAGATACAAACTCGGATTGGCTAGAAAAAAAGCCAGAATTGCAAGATGCAAACTTGCATTTGCAAGAAAAAAAGTCAAAAAAAGATACAAACTCAGATTGTGTAAGGAAGCAGACTGGACAACTTGGTAAGTAAACATAAATAAAGTTTATTAACAGGAAGAGTTTGACATCAAATAATAGGTAAGGAACTTAAGGTCAGAAATAACTGAAGAATAACTTTTGGAAGTTTAAAAAGTCTTTTCCATTGCAGAAGGATGACGAACTGGAGGATAGCAGACGAGATGACCACAACCACACACACACCACTAACCAGACGAGGACGAGGAGGGGATTCCTAGGACTTGGAGAAACATGGAGGGTCAAGGAGCAAACTAGGAGAAAGCAGGTAAGGTAACAGGTAAGTATAGCAGCCGCTATGAGATCACAAGAGTCCACTTTCGTGCATACAAGCTTGGACACTGACTGAACTGGTGTGTGTGTATAAATGTGGTCGTGAAGAGTGAGATCAGGTGGTGATGACAGGTGTGTCTGATTAGTACTCAGGTGACAGCGATCGTTGTGAAGAAGTGAGGGTGGAGCCTGGTGTGGATGTAACAGATTGGCTATAAAAAAAGCCAGAATTGTGAGAAACAAACTCGGATTGCGAGAAAAAAGTCATAATTGCGAGATGCAAAGTCGTATTTGTGAGAGAAAAAAGTCGGAATTGCGAGATGCAAACTTGCATTTACAAGAGAAAAAAAGTTGAAATTGTGAGATGCAAACTCACATTTGCGAGAGAGAAAAAAGTCAGAAATGCAAGATGCAAACTCGCATTTGCAAGAAAAAAGTCGGAAATGTGAGATAAAATGTTGCAATAACCTTTTAAAAAAAAATGTATTCAGTGGCGGAAATGCGCTTTCATATAAACCAGACAAGGCGCCGGAGCAAAAACACACTCAATATCGTTTAATTATCGTTACTGAAAAAAATCACAGAAAATGTTGCAGACCCCTACTGACCAGAGCAAATCATTCAAATGCACTAAATAATTGTGCCAATCATTCATGGTGAATTATTTTAATTGGCCTGAAGGGATTTTGAGAAATACAAGAGGTTTGTAATCGTAAGCACTCTCACCTGTCCCGGCAAGGGTCTTTATCAGGTCTGTCACTCTCACAAACACTTCACATCCCATAATGAGCTGCGATAAGAGTCCTGCCAGTCCCCATGCTATCAGGCCACTGCATTTCCCTCTGATAATAGCTGATAGTCGGTGAGGGAAGTTTAATTCATGCATTTCCATGTAAGTCTGAGGAAATAGAACTTTACATTGAATGAAGAAATTGAGAAACATTCTTTCATAAAGTTTTTGGTGGTTTCCAGCACTGCAGTTGCAAGGGTGTTGTGGGTGGTTGCTATTCCATTGCTGGGTATTTGTTTGGATATCCTGATTGCTTTATTAATTGCCCAAGTTTAAGGTGTTCTGAGTGGCAGTTTTCTAGTGTAATACTTTTTGAATAAACAGCAAACGTTATATATGAGCAATTAAAGGCAGGGCTGAACAGGGTGGTGTAAATGTGTAATTGTACATCAGACAACATCTTCTGAATGGAGGGACACTGGGCAGTCTCACGAGGTCTAGGCCGGAGGTAAACATGTGATTCGTCATGCTCTGATTCCAAACACAAGAGCTCCCATCCGCTAATTTGTCGATGGGTCGTGACCAGATGTTTGTACTGCATTGCCGCCGCTGTGTGTGAGCACGCATGTTTCTGTACATTCTAATGGGGGCCAAAATGTAAACAGAACTGGTTTCTATTATGGGCGAGTTTAGTGCTAAAATAGGAGACATCCGTCCTAGTTCATTGCAAGAGTTCAGAGAGAAACCCAGGAGAAATCAGGGTGGCCTAAGGACAGAAAACAAGCCATTGCCCCTTCCCTCTATTTTTTTCAAATGACCATTGGCAACAATTATCATTTCACAATGATTTGAGGTCAATGTTGGGGAGTAACTAACTAAAATTAGCCTTTTCAATAACAAGTCAATTTTTTTTAAAAGTTAATTCATTTTTGTGTGTCCATTTTTCATAATGTTCATTAATATACATGAATATATACACTATTTTTAATGTTTTTAAAGAAGTCTCTTCTGCTCACCAAGCCTGCATTTATTTGATCCAAAGTACAGCAAAAACTGTACAATTCTGAATATTTTTGCTATTTAAAATAACTGTTTTCTATTTGAATAGATTTTAAAACGTAATTTATTCCTGTGATTTCAAAGCTGAATTTTTAGCATCATTACTCCAGTCACATGATCCTTCACAAATCATTCTAATATTCTGATTTGTTTCTCAAAAAACATTTATTATATTATTATGTTTTTTATTAAAAAAAATATTATGAAGTTTTTTTTCAGGTTTCTTTGATGACTAGAAAGTTCAGAACAACAGCATTTATCTGAAATAGAAATCCTTTGTAACATTATAAAAGGTCTTTATCATCACATTTGATCAATTTAAAGCACCCTTGCTAAATAAAAGTATTAATTTCTATAATTTCTCCCGTAAAAAAAAAAATTATACTGACTCCAAGCATTTGAATGGTATAGCGATAATGTTACAAAAGCTTTTATTTCAGAAAAATGCTGATCTTTGATCTTTCTATTTCTATATTGCTAATAATAATAAAAATAGATAAATAAAATGTTTCTTGAGCAGCAAATCAGCATATTAGAATGATTTCTGAAGGATCATGTGACACTGAAGAAAATTTAGCTTTGATCACAGGAATAAATTACATTTTAAAATATATTCAAATAGAAAACAGTTGTTTTAAATAGTAAAAATAGTTTAAAATGTTACTATTTTGCTGTACTTCGGATGAAATAAATGCAGGCTTGTTGAGCAGAAGTTCAAAAACCTTTGTCTGGTAGTGCACATACAAATAAATAATAATATATAAATGATGAAGGTTATTTCTTTTCATAATTTCAGACATAAAAATATTGTAGCATTTTTTATAGATTGTGAAACTTTATTTTATTTAGTTGTACTTTGTAGAGTGCTAACTTGACGACCACATCAAAATAAATCACCGTAGAGGGAGTTTAATGGAAAATTTGTTACATTTTATTGAATTTTATTGGAGTAGATAATGGGAAATTTAATGGGACATTCTTAAAGTTTTATTGAATTATTTAGTTATTTTTTAGCAGTCATATTTACAACCATAACGTTTATATATTTTAATAATTTTTGTATATTGTGAAACTTAATGTTGCATTTGAAATTCAGCATTTCTTTTTAATGGTTAAACATTTATTTTGAAAACATTTAAAAACATTCCAAAGAAAAATATATTTCAGAATTTAATTTATTTACTTTTCATCTTTAGTGTGGCGGAAAGTATCTTGTAGTTTGGCCAGCTAGTTTTTAAGTAGGCTTTTTTTTTGTTTTGTTTTGTTTAAGTAGGTCTCGTGAATGTTGATTGCTTGGAGGAAACTGGTCCGAGATCAGTACAAAAGGTCAGTTTGAAGCAGATAAAATGCAGAATGCCAGGGAGAGACACCCACAGTATCCCATGATCCCCCCGAGTCCCAATCAGGGATGACTTTCACATGACACTTTACATGCAGGAGTCACTTTTCCATCGGGGTGAATCATCTTCCCCCGAACCGCCATCCAAAAGCTGGTGGGGGGTTTTAAGACTGTTTTACTTGGATCATGTTTACGGAAAAGCCTCCCATCATGTACTTTGCTCTCAAAGCCCTATAATGATTTATGTGGTCTTCAAGTCTTATTGAATATGATTAGTCAGATGACAATTTAAGTGAAATAAACAGTATAAAGCTTCTTGGTTTTAACTAATCTTTGAAATTTAAGTTCTTGGCTTACAGTCTTACCGGAATTTTGTGATCCCCCGTGATCACTCGTAACATCATGCAAGTCCATTAGAGGTTCCTTTGGTCTGAACTTCAGTGGGAAAACAATGTCTCATGAAAAAGTGCATTTGATGAGTTGGTGAAAGCTTATGAATGCAACCCATGTCAAAGTATCAGTATCAAAGACGCATTTCAAAGTTTTGAGAAGATCTTTGGGGAAAATACATCTGGCTTGTAACCCAAAACATTTACATTTGCATAATACATTTAGAGTGAACTAGTCAATATTGGTAGGTTGAAAACCCAGTGACTTGCATTGTTTTCAAAACATTGATCTGTCGACCAATGGCGTGAGTTTAGGGCGGGCCATCTTTTGGCCAACCAATGGCAGACGTGGTAAGTGTTTGAAAACCTGCATGAAAACAGTTCTTATTTTTGCTTTTTTGTTTGATGACACTACAAACGTCACCTTTAAAAAGGTCTGAATGTCATTGCATTCCTTATTGATATAGCTTACTTAAAGGGGAAGTCCACTTCCAGAACAACAATTCACAAATAATTTACTCACCCCCTTGTCATCCAAGATGTTCATGTCTTTCTGTCTTCAGTCATGAAGAAATTATGGTTTTTGAGGAAAGCATTTCAGGATTTTTCTCCATATAATGGACTTCATTGGTGCCCCGATTTTGAACTTCCAAAATGTAGTTTAAATGCAGCTTCAAAGGCTCTAAATGATCCCAGTCGAGGAAGAAGGGTCTTATCTAGCGAAACAAATGGTCATTTTTTTCAGAAAATAAAAATGTGTATACTTTTTAAGCAGAAAAACTTAACTTAACAACGCTACGTACTGTTGAATCGCGTCGAAAGGTCACGCCAAACATAGGTGAAACCACAGACCCAGTGCAAACAAAAAGGTACAACAATGTCGAACGATTCTGAAGTTGTAGGAGAAAATAAGATGGAGTTTTCGCCATACTCTACCTTTTACTTCGGTACATCTTCTGTGTACCGAAGTACACAGAAGATGAACTTAGACGTGAGTCGTAGTAGTGATGGGAAGTTCAGATCATTTTACCGACTCGGACCTTTGAGTCTCGTTCAGCAAAATGAACGAATCTTTATTCGAGTCATTTCGTTCATTTTAGCAAAATATAATTAAAATGTTTCGTGTTACTTCCCTTAAACACACATACTGCTTACACAAACGTTGATCACACTACAAACAAGACAAAACTATAACGCTAACAGAAAAGATTCATTCATTGTTTGCCTGGATCTTTAGTCTATGATTAGCTCACCTCACCTCTTATCTGACAAGTTTTCGGGTTTGAGTCGTTCATTCATCACGTGACTCAAGAAACCCAGAGACTCGAAACTAACGAACTAATTCCAGTACAGAACCTAATAGGATGTTGCGCATACACACGATACGACTTGTTCTTCCCGAGTCACATTAAAGATTCGTTCAAAATGAACGAATCGTTCAAGAACACGCATCCCAGAGCCTGTGCTACATGAGCTTTTGTGCTTAAAAGTATACAAATTTTTATTTTTCGAAAAAAATGACCGATCGTTTCGCTAGATAAGACCCTTCTTCCTCGGCTGGGATCGTTTCGAGCCCTTTGAAGCTGCATTTAAACTACATTTTGGAAGTTCAAAATCAGGCACCAATGAAGTCCATTATATGGAGAAAAATGCTGAAATGCTTTCCTCAAAAACCATAATTTCTTTACGACTGAAGACAGAAAGACATGAACATCTTGGATGACAAGGGGGTGAGTAAATTATTTGTTGTTCTGGAAGTGGACTTCTCCTTTAAACCCAGTCCATTGCCAGATGCTCAAAAGGTGACACAAAGAAAAAAAAAGAATTTGTTCAGAAGTGATTATTTATCATTGACTCTGTTCATCTCGCTGGGTTTTGTTATGTTAACATGCCATCATACACCACATCTTGCTTAAATGATAGTTTTAGATTTCCACACCAATTTCCAGGTTGCAGTCCAATGTCAACTGGCATTATGTTCTTTTTCATGTAGAACACTGGAAATTCTAACTAGCTGGAAATAGTTCCAAGTCGAATGGAATGCAAAATGACTTCATGCATCCACTAAAATTACCTTGACATCAATTGAATTAGAGCCATTGCAAAAATGGCCAAAAATGGTTCTGAGAAAACCACTTGCTTTGATTGTTTAATACTCGGACACTATTAAATATGACTTGTTTGTCCAAATAATTTCAAGGCCACTGTGAATGTTTTGATGTTTTTACTAATGTGGCTGAAAATCATATATTTGTGTTTCAAGTTCCATTTAATATAACTACTGCCAGGGCTGTGTAGTAACTGATTATATGTAATCCATATTACATAATCAGATTCTCAAAATTAGGTACTTGTAATTTGATTGTTAAATTTTAAAATACTCATAATTCCATTACAGTTATTTTTTATTAATTACATTATTGCATATTAGTCTCAAAATAGCAATAAATTAGTCATAATTTAACCAAAAGAGAATATAGGAAAATATAACTGAATTAATTTGTGTTTCCCACTAGCTAAAGTTCACATACATAAACAAAAATCTGGCTCTAAACTGCTCTTTTATTTATTTAAAGATGATCTAAGTGTATGGAAACTTTCCAAAATGATTCCTAAGGCGGACAAATTGTGTGTATGTGTGTGTTAACAAGGAAACACATCCCTTACAAAAATGAAACATGGTTTAATAAATAAATAAATAAACACTTGGTTACTATAGCCTACTTAAACCATGGTAACCACACATCAACCATGGTTTTGCTACACTACCCATAATTTTACCATTATTTTTACCAAGTTCTGATCTAAATCAAATGATTCGCGATCCATGCTCCGAAGTCCTGATCTGAATAATCATTCACGAACCCTCTCTTAAATTTTGTTCTGAACCAAATGATTAACGATTCGTGCTTTGAAGTGCCAATCTGAATCAAATGATTCGCAAACTCGCTCCGAAGTTCCGATCTGAATCAAATGATTCGCGATACACGCTCCAAAGTTCTGATCTGAATCAAATGATTCAGCGATAAGCGCTCTGAAGGAGAGGGTGCTCGCTGCAGCTGGAGGTAATGGGTGGAGATAGACACCTAACCCTACCCCTTACCCTATCCTAAACATAACTCCACCCTTTAGTTCACACAGAGGTGGAGCTGGACATCCAGAGAGGGGGAGCTGGAGGCCATTCGGCTCTGAAGTCCCGATCTTATTCATATGATTCAGTGATACGCGCTTTGAAGTCCCGATCTGAATCAAAAGACTTGCGAACCCGTTCCGAGTTCCGATCTAAATCAAATGATTCGTGATCCGCACTCCAAAGTCCGATCTGAATAATGATTCATGAACCATCATTTCAGATTGTGACTTCGGAGCACCTACAGAATCTTTCAATTCGCGAAATGATTCGCGAACCCGCTCCGAAGTCGTAATCTAATTCAAATGATTCGCGAAATGCGATCCGACTGAGCGCTTCGAAACAGTGAATCATTTTCCTACGCTGATTAGGAATTTAAGCTCTGTTTCACCCAGTAAAATCACTACAAGTGATTTTAAAATTCGTTAATGAATGGCTCTTTTGAACTGTTGTTTGCTAATGAATCGCTTGATATGAACGATCGAAGTCACGAGTTTGAATCAATCGGAGCGGTTGAAGCATAAATGACTCGGTTTGTCTGTTCTTCCGCTTTTCGCGTCTTCAGCCATGTTTACAAGACACTGTCAGTACTACTGGCTTAGCTTGCTAGTTTTATGACATTAACTGAAATAAGCGGAAAAGTATGATGTTTACAAATAAAACAATCATATTTTTATTCCAAAGATGCTTTCCACGTCGAAGACATCCAACACAATTCTACAAACTTATTCAGGTGAGCTAACAGTTTTACTGCGAACTAGTGAAACAGTCCATTAATATGACGAACTGCAGCTCAAAATATATGTTAGATGGAAACATTGTGTATTTTGATCGAGTTTGTAGCCTTATTCACTACATTTTAAGTAGCTTGAGTACTGGTACCGTTCAAGAGGAAATCAGTTGAAAGCATAGTAATCTCATATAATTTAAGTCAGTGTTATTTTACTATATCACCAATTATAGATGAGGCCAAAATTACAACAGTGGTATACATATACGTATACATTTAATTGATCAACATTATTGCTAGTGACAATTTAGTAGTTGCTGGATATTGGTCAGGACATGTCCTAAACGTCTCTTTTCAATTCTACACCCTTGCTAACAATAATTTCTGTTATGTAATCTAGAATCAGTAATGGATTACAATTTGTAAGAAACCTACCCGCCACTGACTACTGCTAAGTTAATATTTTTAGTAATTTCTATTACTGTAAAGTCTCTGTTTAAAATATCATACTCTACCATAGTCATATTTCAAGAATAAATATCTAAGAGTTCAGAAATAGTTTAATTAAAGAAATAATGTTTTGCACAAAGGGTTCCACCTTGGTGTATAGTATCTATATGCTATATGAACATGATATTAATCAAATCCAGATTGTGTCAGGCCTGATACTTCAATAATCGTGGTACCATCCAAACTGTCATGAAGTTTGGGCAAATTTATCTATCGTTAAAAAAATGCTTTGAACTTATTTTCCATAATGTATTATGTTCGTCTGGATTGTTGCCACATGTGGCTTTCAAATATCAGTTGTCAGTCACAGAGTTACATAACTGTTCATATGCACGCATACACGTACTGTACATGTTATATAAGGTCCATATCCGATAGAGGTCAATAAAACCTGTATCTTTGTTTGCGAAGCTGTGCGTATATCACAAAAGAAGCCTGTCTTTAATAGATGTAAAAAACTTATATAACAGACCTATTTCTGAATAGCATTTTATGGGTCAGTATGAGTGTCTCATAAGTCTCATAAAAGTCCACATTTGATTTCTTATTTTAATTTAAAACACATTTGCCGGTCATCAAACCAGCGTTCATAATAGAGGGCAACAGATGTGAAATTCCCATTTGTTTTCACCATTGATTTTTAGCAATAATAGATACATTTTTTAGCTCTTAGGTTAAGTGATGAGATATTCATCTGTAGATGCCACTAGTCAGTAAACTATTTATGTCAATAAACAGCTTAATTCCCTGCGTACAACTATATATTAATCCTCAAACAAATTGCTCTTACCATGGAAACAAAACGGTGCCAAAGGAGCTGAATAGTGACTCCCATAATGCATGAAGAATGAGCTAATCAAGTCTCTCAACTCTCAAACCACCTGTATTTTGCAGTTAATGTCAAGTATCTTGTGTTATACTTTTAATCAGTCACTTATATCGTTTTTCTGTCTTCATTTCTAATTTAATTATGCCATTTGCAGTGATTCATGTAAGTACTTAAGTACTTAAGTAGTTAATTTCCTCAGAAATAAATTGTTTAAACTCTTATACCATTCAGATTGGAATGTTAGTGATTTGTGAATATTTATTGATTTATTTTTTACTTGTAATATTTTTCTAATAGAAATCTCCATTTAGATAATAATGTCTGCTATTTTATTTTATTTTATTATTATTTTTTTTTTTAGTGCCTCTCCTTTTTTTTTAAATAAATTCCTTCAGACTGTTTAAACGTTCACAGTTATTGCTTGAGTCGGTTTGTCACAGGAGCTGTTTAACACAACGCTTCATTAGAATGGCATACATGAGTCAGTTCTCACTGTAATGTGATAATTGAGTCCCGCTGGTTTCATGATCCCTGTCCGAGGTAAACATCAGACCATCTGGATTTGGATTTTAGTGATTAATTTTGTATGGACTGTCTGGATTTTGACAGTAGAAAAACAAGTTTTCAGCTGCCAACTCTTGAGCGTAGCAGAAACAGACGCGGTGGCTGAGGGTCGACAGCGTTTCTTTGCCTTACCGATCTTCCCTTCAGTGGAGGATTCCTGAGAGTTTTGCTTTTTCCAACATACATACCCTCAGGAAAGACAAATGACAAATAAGATCTCTTTAATGTGTCAATCAGTGAATGCAAAACTGAGGTTTTTCCTGTTGTATGTAATGTCCCACTCCACATGCTTTCTTCTTTAATATCCTGTTTAGCTCAGTATGTCGTATGAGTATGAGTTGCAAACAGTGTTGAATGGTGATTTTAGACATCTGTTATGTTTCTCCTGAGAAAAAGACTTAAGTAAACTCATATGTTTCTTCTCAAATTCAGAAGATCTGAATTTGCTCATGTGTTTCTAGGGTGTTGCTATAAGGGTTTGCTTGAGAGTTTTGTGCTTTTCTTGGGACATTGCTTAAGTGGTTGCTATGGCGTTGCTAGGTGATTGCTTAAGTGTTCTGTGCTTTTCTTGGGGTTGTTGTATGCAGTTGCTAGATGGTTGCTTGAGTGTTCTGTGCTTTCTTGGAATCACAAGCAGTTGCTAGGGGTGTTGCTAGGTGATTCCTAGAAGATGTGCTTTTCTTTGGGCCATTGCTTTGCAGTTGCTGAGGTCTTGCTTGAGGGTTTTGTGCTTCTTGGGGCGTTGCTACAATAGGTTGCTGGGGTGTTGCTAGGTGATTGCTTGAGTGTTCTATGCTTTTCTTGGGGTGTTGCTTATGCAGTTGCTAGGGTGTTGCTAGGTGGTTGCTTAAGTGTTCTGTACTTTCTTGGGGTGTTGCTAGGTGATTGCTAGAGTGTTCTGTGCTTTTTTTTAGGTATTTGTAGGCAGTTGCTAGGGTGTTGCTAGGTGGTTGCTTAGTGTTCTGATGACCTTTTCTTGGGGTGTTGCTGGGTGATTGCTAGGAGTGTTCTGTGCTTTTCTTGGGGTGTTGCTAGGTGATTGCTAGAGTGTTCTGTGTGCTTTTTCTTTAGGAGTTGCTTAGGCAGTTGCTAGGGTGTTGCTAGGTGGTTGCTTAAGTGTTTACCAATGGCACTGGCAGGGTGTTGCTAGGTGATTGCTAGAGTGTTCTGTGTGCTTTTCTTGGGGTGTTGCTTATGCAGTTGCTACAGGGGTGTTGCTAAGGTGATTGCTAGAGTGTTCTGTGCTTTTTTTTTAGGTGTTGCTTAGGCAGTTGCTAGAGGTGTTGCTAGGTGGTTGCTTAAGTGTTCTGTGCTAACTTCTTGGGGTGTTGCTAGGTGATTGCTAGAGTGTTCTGTGTGCTTTTGCTTGGGGTGTTGCTAGGTGATTGCTAGAGTGTTCTGTGCTTTTCTTGGGGTGTTGCTAGGTGATTGCTAGGTGTTCTGTGCTTTTCTTTAGGAGTTGCTTAGGCAGTTGCTAAGGGTGTTGCTAGGTGATTGCTAGAAGTGTTCTGTGCTTTTCTTGGGGTGTGTTGCTTATCACGATTGCTAGGGTGTTGCAAGGTGGTTGCTTATGTGTTCTGTGTGCTTTTCTTGGGGTGTTGCTTATGCAGTTGCTTCTGATGTGTTGCTAGGTGATTGCTAGAGTGTTCTGTGCTTTTCTTGGGGTGTTGCTTATGCAGTTTAGGGTGTTGCTAGGTGGTTGCTTAAGTGTTCTGTACTTTTCTTAGGGTGTTGTTGCTTAGGCAGTTGCTGGGGTGTTGCTAGGTGATTGCTAGAGTATTCTGTGCTTTTCTTGGGGTGTTGCTTATGCAGTTGCTATGGTGTTGCTAGGTGATTGCTAGAGCAATCTGTGTTTTTCTTGGGGCGTTGCTATGCAGTTGCTAGGGTGTTGCTCAAGTGTTCTGTGCCTGTTTAGGATCTTGCTATGCAGTTGCGAGGGTCTACTAGATGGTTGCTGGAGTGTTTTGGGGGGTTTGCCGTGTTGCTATTCAGTTGCTAGTTCGAGATGGTTGCTAAGGCATCCCTATGTTGTTGCTAGGGATGTAAGGATTACTGGTTTGATGATAAATCATGATAAAATTCCCCATGGTTAGTATTACCGTCGTTAAAACCGTATTTGATTACCGCGATTTGAACAACTGATGATAAATAAATACTGTTTTACGAACGGCACGCAGAGTAGTTTGGTTTTGTGTGGAAAGACGGCGGATGTTTTAAAAGAGTGCTAAGGGCATAGGCGCCGATCCCCACGGAAGTAATTGAGCACACACGGAAAAACACGAGATAGTCTCCGTTCATTTTAAGCAATAAGAAATGCATTGCAGCTTTTACGACTTTATTCTCGTTTTCATAGTTCATTTGAAGCCGGTTTTGGCGTTATTTTAATGGTAAATGTCAAGAGTGCATTATGAGAGGGTGGCAGCAGGAATCCTCTCGGCTTCCAGCGGGCTTCCTCTCCCATAAATGTAGTGATCATGGCTTGCGCTCCCTTAGATATTAAGTGTGCACCCTCAAACATTGTCCTGTGTGCGCGCGAATAAGTGCTTGTTGTAAACAGGTATTTATTAAATCATTTTATTTAGTGAAGCGCAACCCTCAAAGAAAGAACGTGTGGTAACTAATGTTTTTGCAGTCTGTACTTTTCACTTCGCAATTGTGGGTTGGGCACCCACAGACAGAAATATAAATTGGGAATTATAATGAATATATGAATGATATGATTATATGAATGTACCTCTGAAGGTTGTGACTGTCTTCAGAAAAGATTCAGTGGCATTTTGTTTTCATCTTTGCTCCATGTAATATCTAAATTAGTGTTCATGATGCAATGCTGCTTTATCCACGGTGTTTACGGAAACAGCTGTAATTCAGCTTTTCCATAAGCACCATCTAGTGTCATACAGTGGATTTACAGAGACTTACATTTACATTCAACTTGTGTGCCAAAAAACAGACCGAATTTGCATGCCCTGCTGTAGCATAAATTCTGACCGATTGATGAAAAACAAGCTTAAGTGGATTCTACACATTTAAACAAGTCAGACCAGTTATCTAGATTATTTATGAAACAGATAAAATACATATAATAATTTATTAAATCGATTATCATTTTGACTTAACCATTTTCTTTATTTAAAGCCTGAAATGTGAGGTTTGTCTTTTATTAAACTTTTTCATAGCTTTATTTGAAAAGTTACATTCGATAATAGAACATGCTGTTAGTTAAACTGTTGTCAGTCATGTTGTCATGTAAAATCCGGACATCATTGGTAGGCTACTGTTGTTGTTTTAGTGATTATGCAAATAAAAATCATTTTATTTGTTGTTTGTTTATTTTAAATATAAAACTTGGTGAAGTGATTTATGTGTCAGTATATTTTGAACATTTTCAGTACATTTTAACAATACCGTGATAATACTGATAACCGTGATCATTTTGGTCACTATAATCGTGATCAGAAATTTTCATACCGTTACATCCCTGGTTGCTGCTAGAGTGTTGCGGTTTTTCTTGGTGTATTGCTATGCAGTTGCTAGGGTGTTCTAAATGGTTGCTATGGCATTCCAAAGTAGTTGCTAGTGTGTTCTGGGTGTGTCTTGGGGCATTGCCATGCAGTTGTTAGGGTGTCTAGATGGTTGCTAGACTGTTCTGAGTTTTCTTGGGTTTTCAGATTCGTGAATTTGCTCACATCACATGGGATTGATTCCATCTGTGCCAGTAAGACATGCGGTACAGCAGCTTCCTTTGTAAGTGTAAGTGGTTTGTGACAAATAGCCATGTCGAATCCTGGAACACTGTATTGCACAAACTCTCTCTTTCTCATTGCGTAAGTAAAACATACTAGGTTTTGCCTCTAGAGCGCGTTTCGACAGGCTCAGACACACGTGCCAGCACTGGCACATGCAGGGCCAAACATTAGCCACGGGCGATAAGAGTCAGAGAGATTGTTATATGTATTTATTTGATTTAGTTGTTTATTTAAAAAAATGTACAAATCATTTGCATCTGCGTGCCAAATGTATTATAGTGATTCTTTAGTGTCACGCAGCCTATTTTGTTCAGTTATGAGCTGTATTGAAGCCAAACACAAGCTGAATGCTGCAGAATAAAACTTTTTTTATAGAAGAGGATAATTGGGAAAATTAAGGAAACAATTCTGAGAAAATGTTATAAGAAAAGCATAATGAAAAGTTGTTCAAACAAGTCATTCACAAACAAAATAGTAAGAGACGCATGTGGAATCTAAACGTGTTCGTGTCTGTAGATTTTAATAAAAGTAAAATAAGAAAACATGAAAACCTGTGTGGTTGCTAGGGTGTGTTGGTAGTTGCTAGGGCATTGCCAGAAGGTTGCTGGGATGTTGCTAGGATGTGCTGGTAGTTGGTAGGGAATTATTAAGTTGCTGCAATGTTGCTATGTTGTTGCTAGGGTGTGTTGGTAGTTGCTGGGGCATTGCTAGGAGGTTGCTGCAATTAGAGTTGTCAAAGGTACTGGAGTCGGAACTTTCGGTACTGAAATTTTAAAAACGTCCATTTCCCGCTCACATTTGAGCGCTGTTGAGCAGATTTTTAAACATCACTGATTGGCCATAGTGTTCATGCGCTCAACAGATATGACTGTGATTGGCTACAAGGATAAGCGCTTCACGCTCTTCACCGAGCGCTCACACATAAGCATAACGAGAGTGTTTTAAAGCCACATGTGTCAGCGGATCCCTAATACATCTGCATATAGACTGATCCGCTGACAGACGCGCCTTTCAAACGCTTCCGTTGTGCTTATATGTGAGCGCTCGGTGAGGAGCGTGAAGCGCTTATCATTGTAGCCAATCACAGTCATGTCTGTTGAGCGCATGAACACTATGGCCAATCAGCGATGTTTAAAAATCTGCTCAACAGTGCTCAAATGTGAGCGGGAAATGGACGTTTTTAAAATTCCAGTACCGAAAGTACCGAACCCGGTACCTTTTGACAACTCTAGTTGCAATGTTGCTGTGTTGTTACTAGGGTGTGTTGGTGGTTGCTAGGGCATTGCTAGGAGGTTGCTGTGTTATTCCTAGGGTTTGTTGGTAGTTGCTAGGGCATTGCTAGGTCAGCTGTAATGTAGCCAATCTGATCATGTCTGTTAACGCATATATATTAACTGTTTAAAATCTACTCAACTGTGCTTCAAATGGCGAGAAAAAATAGGCGTTCATTCAACCAGAACCAAAGTACCAAACCTGCCTGACAACTCTATTCTGTACATCTTGCTGTGTTGTTACTAGGGTGTGTTGGTGGTTGCTGGGGGAGGTTGCTGTAGGAGGGTTTGCTGGTAGTTTGCTAGGGGCATTGCTAGGAGGTTGCTGTGTTTGTTGGTGTGCTGGTAGTTGTTACTAGGGTGTGTTGGGTGCTGCTGCTATGTTGTTGCTAGGGTGTGTTGGTAGTTGCTGGGACATTGTTAGGAGGTTGCTGCAATGTTGCTGTGTGGTAGTTTACTAGGGATGTTACTGTGTGTTGCTAGTGCTAGAGGAGGCTGCAATGTGTTGCAGGGTTTGTTGGTGGTTGCTAGGGCATTTGAGGAGGAGGTTGCTGTGTTGTTACTGTGTGTTGGTAGTTGGGTGTGTTGGTAGTTGCTGGGGCATTGTGGGGAGGCTGTGTTGCTGCAATGTTGCTGTGTTGTTACTATGTTGTTGCTAGGGTGTGTTGGTGGTAGGGTGTGCTGCAATGATAGTTGCTGGGGTGCTGCTGCTGTATGTTGTTGCTAGGGTGTGTTGGTAGTTGCTGGGACATTGTTAGGAGGTTGCTGCAATGTTGCTGTGTTGTTACTAGGATGTGTTGGTAGTTGCTGGGAAAGGCATTGCAGGAGGTTGCTGTGTTGTTACTAGGTGTGTTGGTAGTTGCTGGGGTGCTGCTGTATATGTTGTTGCTAGGGGTGTGTTGGTAGTTGCTGGGACATTGTTAGGAGGTTGCTGTAATGTTGCTGTGTTGTTACTAGGATGTGTTGGTAGTTGCTAGGGCATTGCTAGGAGGTTGCTGTGTTGTTACTAGGGGTGTGTTGGTAGTTGCTGGGGCATTGCTAGGAGGTTGCTGTGTGTTGTTCTAGGGTTTGTTGGTAGTTGCTAGGGCATTGCTAGAGGAGATTGCTGTGCATTTACTAGGGTGTGTTGGTAGTTGCTGGGGCATTGCTGGGGAGGTTGCTGTGTTGTTACTAGGGTGTGTTGGTAGTTGCTGGGGCATTGCTAGGAGGTTGCTGTGTTGTCCCTAGGGTTTGTTGGTAGTTGCTAGGGCATTGCTAGGAGGGTTGCTGTGTTGTTACTAGGGTGTGTTGGTAGTTGCTGGGGCATTGCTAGGAGAGGTTGCTGTGTTGTTCCTAGGGTTTGTTGAGAGGTAGTTGCTAGGGCATTGCTGGGAGGTTGCTGTGTTGTTACTAGGGTGTGTTGGTAGTTGCTGGGTGCTGCTATGTTGTTGCTAGGGTGTGTTGGTAGTTGCTGGGGTTGCTTGTTAGGAGGTTGCTGCAATGCTGCTGTGTTGTTCCTAGGGTGTGTTGGTAGTTGCTAGGGCATTGCCAGGAGGTTACTGTGTGTTGTTCCTAGGGTTTTGTTGGTAGTAGCTAGGCATTGCTAGGGGGTTGCTGTGTGCTTCTGTTACTAGGGTGTGTTGGTAGTTGCTGGGGTGCTGCTATGTTGTTGCTAGGGTGTGTTGGTAGTTGCTGGGGCAATTGTTAGGAGGTTGCTGTGTTGTTCTAGGGTTCCTGTTGGTAGTTGCTAGAGGCATTGCTAGGAGCTTATGTTGTTACTAGGGTGTGTTGGTAGTTGCTGGGAGCATTGCTAGGGGGTTACTGTGCTGTGTTGTTACTAGATTGTGTTGTTGGTAGTTGCTGGGGGTGCTGCTATGTTGTTGCTTGCTAGAAGGGTGGGTAGTTGCTGGGGGCATTGTTGAGTTGCTGCAATGTTGCTGTGTTATTTGTTAAAGAAGTGGTGGTTGCTAGAGGGCATTGCCAGGAGGTTACTGTGTATGTTGTTCCTAGGGTTTGTTGGTAGTTGCTAGGGCATTGCTAGGGAGATTGCTGTGTTGTTCCTAGGGGTGTTGGTAGATTTGCTGGGGCATTGCTAGGAGGTTGCTGTGTTGTTCTGGGTTTGTTGGTAGTGCTAGGGCATTGCTAGGAGGTTGCTGTGTTGTTACTAGGGTGGTTTGGTAGTTGCTGGGGTGCTGCTATGTTGTTGCTAGGGTGTGTTGGTAGTTGCTGGGGCATTGCTAGGAGGATTTTGCTGCAATGTTGCTGTGTTGTTGCAGGGTGTTGGTAGTTGCTAGGGGTTATTGCCAGGAGGTTACTGTGTTGTTGCAGGGTTTGTTGGTAGTTGCTGGGGCATTGCTAGGGAGGTTGCTGAGTTGTTACTAGGGTGTGTTGGTAGTTGCTGGGGGTTACTAGGGTTGCACAATGTTGTTGTTACTAGGGTGTGTTGGTAGTTGCTAAGGAGCATTGCTAGAGGTTGCTGTGTTGTTTGCTATGTTATTTGTGTTGGTAGTTGCTGGGGTGCTGCTATGTTGTTGCTAGGGTGTGTTGGTAGTTGCTGGGGGTTGCTATGTTGTTTCAAAGGGCTGTGTTGGTAGTTGCTAGGGCATTGCTAGGAGGTTGCTGGGGTATTGCTATGTTGTTGCTAGAGTGTGTTGGTAGTTGCTAGAGAATTATTAAGAGGTTGCTGTGATCTTGCCATGTTGTTGCAAGGGTGTGCTGGTAGTTGCTAAGGCATTGCTAGGAGGTTGCTGGGATATTGCTATGTTGTTGCTAGGGTGTGCTGGTAGTTGCTAGGGCATTGCTAGGACATTACTGGGCCATTTATATGTGGAGCACAAAAGTTTCAGGATGACATAAACTTCAGTATGAGTAATAGTAATAGTCATTCTTGACTTAGCAAACATCATTAATTTAAATAATCCCATGAAAAAGTCAAACATCAGGAATTGATATCTTTGGCTCTGTCTTGAGAATAAACTCACACACACACTTCCCATTGTCCAGACTGGAACCGCAGGATGCTCTCTTTCTGGGAATAGAGCGTCTATGTTTTGTGTATCTGTTCTGATGGGAAGTTTTGCACTCTTTTCATAGACTGTGATGATGTGTGGGTCGTGATTTATAGTCCTGGTCACAGAGATCAGCATGAGTTCTCAGCATCACCGCTGGAAGCACAGAGATAATGCATGTGGTTTATTGTCAGCGGGACAGTCGCACTTCCTGGTCGGCAGAGATGTCCCAGCAAT
>VONZ01000546.1:400000-503828 GCA_012976165.1 Labeo catla | reverse complement strand
TGTTGTTGTTGTAAAACAGTGATTGATTACGGTTTGTCTTATATTTAATGAGATATAAGGAATGATGTCCCTGGGTCAACACAACATTATTATTATTATCACAAAATATTTCATATTATTTTTAATAATAGTAGTATTTGTAGTTTATTGTTGTTGTTGTTGTTGTTGTAAAACAGTGATTGATTACGGTTTGTCTTATATTTAATGAGATATAAGGAATGATGTCCCTGGGTCAACACAACATTATTATTATTATCACAAAATATTTCATATTATTTTTAATAATAGTAGTATTTGTAGTTTATTGTTGTTGTTGTTGTTGTTGTAAAACAGTGATTGATTACGGTTTGTCTTATATTTAATGAGATATAAGGAATGATGTCCCTGGGTCAACACAACATTATTATTATTATCACAAAATATTTCATTTTATTATTAATAATAGTAGTATTTGTAGTTATTATTATTATGATTATTATTGTTGTTGTTGTGGTTGTTGAAAATCAGTGATTGATTGTAGTATTTGTAGTTTATTATTATTGTTGTTGTTGTTGTTGTAAAACAGTGATTGATTACGGTTTGTCTTATATTTCATGAGATATAAGGAATGATGTCCCTGGGTCAACACAACATTATTATTATCAACACAAAATATTTCATATTATTATTATTAATAGTAGTATTTGTAGTTTATTATTATTATTATTGATGATGTTGTTGTTGTTGTTGTTGTTGTAAAACAGTGATTGATGACTGTTTGACTTATATTTAATGAGATATAATATAACATGTCCCTGGGTCAACACAAGATATTTCCAAATTACTGTTGCTGAACGGCAAACCCCGGACTGTTTTATACCCAGTTCATCTGCGAAAGTGTTTCGTTTCTCTGTTTTCAGATGGATTTGTATAAAAGCGTCTACTAAATGAATAAATGATAAAGTGATAAGTCGACAGGCGCGCCGACGTGTTCGCGGGGAAAACACCTTCCTGGCTCGGATCGGGAGTTTTCCTTTCCCGGTAGGAAGGGTTCAGACGATTACCCTTATGAACGGCTTAGTTAACGCTAGCATAAGCAGTGATTTGATGATGAAATTGAATTTAACACATTATGCTGAGCAGGGACATAACTTACATGCCACAATTTTTTTTAAAAAAAGGACCTTACCTCGGACGAAAAAGTGGAGACGGCACTTGATGTGACTTGAAAGCTGAAATTCAAAAACGATCGCTTAAAGGGGATGACGTCACGCGATGCTCTGATTGGTTGAACAATTTTACCTTAAGCTCCTCCCTTGTTGACCCGGGAACGCGCCTAACTCTGCAAAATCAGGACGTGCCTCACGCACGGTACACACTTATGTTACACACAGGATGTTCGGGTCCACTGGGTCCAATTTTAAGTCCTATAACTTCACTCTGTCCCCCTGTTGTCTAGGCATGCTATTAGTTTGTGTATGTGTGTTTATGTGTGTGTATGTGTGAATATGTGAGAGGGAGAGAGTCTGTGAGAGTGTGAGTGTAAGTGTGAATTGTGTGCTTCTGCCCCTGCCATTCCCGCAGAAGGCTGTAGCACTTTAATTCATAAATGCGATCTAACAAAGGAAAAGGGCAAATATCAGCCAAACATTCTTTTTATATGGTTTGTAATTGGGATGAAGTAAACATTTGTTGAGCATTTTAACATAATTTTTAAATTATGTTGAATTACAAATCCAAAAATGCAGCGGGTCCACCAGACCCACGAACACTGCCCAGCAAGCAATAGCCGTCATTTCACCGTCTCGGTTAACTATAGACCCGATATAGCCCGGCTGTGTGTGACCCCCTTCTAGCCCAAAAACCTTGAATTTGGATACATGTCATTGTTTTGGCAAAATAACTTGTGAGATGTATGATATTCCATCACGTAAGCAAAGTGAACAGCGTTTACAATGTGTTTGATTTCATTTCTTTGACATTTTGTATGTGTAGCCTGTTTGTAGCCGAGATTTAGCTCATAGTCAGACTGGATATTTGTAGCCCAGTCGTAGTCAAATCTGACTGATTGTAGTTTTTGTTCAGGCAGCGCAGGAGATGGTTGCTATACCATCATGTTTGCGGTGTCAATAATATCTGCTAAGATGTCAGTGTCAGTTAATGACATGATCTATATGTAGCCACGTTTTAGCTCTGAGTTGGACGGGCTATGTGTAGTCTGCTTTTAGCCCAACCGGCAAAATCGAGGCAATCAGTGTCTAATTTTAACAGCTTGGCTATAGCCAGACCAGCAATGAGCATGGCCGAAATAGTCTTACATTTTTAATATTTTATTTCATTATTTTATAGCATTATTAAATAATGCATTATTAATTTTGCCAAAATAATGCTAATTTAAATGTTTCAAAAGTTTAATTGCATTTAATAATATGATGTCATGCATCCCACACGCAACAAAAAGTGTAACATTCATACACATTATACAACATAATTTGACTTTCTTTCAATTTATAAATAAATATGCAATAACAATTCCCAACCGCTAGATGGCAATTGTCTCCCTACTGAGACAGGACTAGTGGCAACGCGAGATCACTGTTGCAAGATCCCGCGATAATTCAGCCGTTTTGAATTTTGTTTTTACACGAGAGAACAAGTTTACCTGTGGGAAATCAACGGGAAACAACAAACGATAAAGGACTTTCCTGCTTGGTTTTGGTAAGTATATATGTTCATTGTTTATCTGTACTTTATTTGTTATCATGTGTAGGAATCGTGACATTTTACTAAAGGGAGCAGAGCATAGATGATAGTGATCCCTATGGACTAGACCCCACGGTACAGCATGCATGTGATCAGAGGATTCATTGCAAAATTTAATAGATAATAGAGTGAAAGTTAATTTGTATGTGTTTACAAACTCAAGATTTTAAAACAGCAAACAACAGAACAAACAGCTTTGATAAATCTATATTAATTTATACAGTGAACACACATTCAGAAGAATTGGACAAATTGAGGAGGAGTTTCTACATCTGGAAAAGCTGTTGGAAAAAGAGGAGATCTGGGGTGCGTTTCCCAAAAGCATCGTTAGCCAACTATGGTCGCAAGTTCCGTCGTTATCAACATAGTTCAACGATTCGGTGTTTCCCGAAACCATAGTTCAAACGAACATTCGCAAACAGCGTCGCAAACTTACGTGGTTGGAACCACAGCTCTCCACCTGTGGTTAGAAGCATAGTTCCTTGTTAGTTCTCTGTGTCGACGTCATTGATTTCGCCGTGGCTGGGTGTGTTCTATTCACACTTAACGACCCTACGCCCTATTAGTTTCTAAAAATGTTCCCAACCACTTTGAGTGATTTGGAAAACTTAATGTTTTGGTGCTCAGATATTAGGTTATTAATTTGTTGGTTATTTTGATTACAAATTCACTTTGAAACGATATAACAGCGGGACCATCGCAATTATTCTCCCTTCGAAGTGCCCTACGAAAGCATTATTTATGCCGGTTGGAACACAGCCTTGGTTTCGTTTGTGCGAAGAAAGGTGAGTTTTCAAGTGAGTATCTTTGTTAAAACATACCCAAAGACAAATTTCTCATAACAATATTTGTAGTACTATGTTACAGGTTTTCACTTATAATGAAGGTTATCTGTACTGTTCACGTATTCAACATATACAGTGCACAAAGTGTTAAGCGCTAAGAAAATGTAAAATTTATACACTACCATAGTGTAAGCCTATATATATATATATATATATATATATATATATATATCGCCTACTTGTTTGCAAAACTATTCAAGTACATCTGCAGGGGGAAACCATGTAAGCAAATAAACAAAATATTTATTAACACAAGTTCATTCAGGATTCATTTAAACAAAAAATACAGTATCCAAACTGTAAAAAAATAACTAACCAAACATATTCTGAATTAACAGTTGTCTGACTTCTGCTGCTGCAGGATGCATTCTGCCTTGATGTGTGTTCGAAGGATCATCATTATCATCATTATCCTCATCAGAAGTGCCATCTTCCTCATCATCAGCACCAGAAAGACCCCCCTCTTCCTCATCAAAAAGCGGGACATTTTCCTTGACTGCAATGTTGTGGAGAATTGCAGTAACTACAATTACATAGCAGCTTTTGGAGGGGTTTAGTTTCAGGCCACCACTGGACTTGCTGATACAGCGAAACCGTTGTTTCCACAGTCCTATAGCCCTCTCCACTGTAGAGCGTGTCCTTCCATGGGCCTGATTAAACCTTTCCTCTGCAATGGTGGCTGGATGCTGCACAGGTGTTATGAGGTATGGGCGAAGAGGATATCCACTGTCTCCCAGCAGCCAGCTATCACCAAAGCCACCCTCTTCAGCCACCTGGCAAATTGCAGAATTGGCCCATACAAAAGAGTCATGTGTGCTCCCAGGCCATTTTGCAACAATGTCAGTAAACATCCCCTGGTGATTACATACTATTTGAACATTAATAGCTGGATAGCCCTTCCTGCAAATGTATAATGGCTCATTTACAACAGGGCTAGCCACTGGAATTAGGGTGCCATCAATGATGCCAATCACTCTGGGGATGCTGGCAATGCTGTGAAACTGTCGATTGGCCTGCTGGATTTCTTCTGGTGTTTTGGGGAAAATCAGGATGTTCTTCATAAGCTGTAACAGCAAAGGTGTTACTGCTGTCACAGTTTTGCTGACCGAAGACTTGCTGAGACCTAGGCCATCACCCACCACCTCCATAAAACTTCCAACAGCATAAAAACGCAGTGTAGCTAACAACTGCACTGCTGGACTTAAGGCATAGTTTCTTCTTGTGGCCCTCTGAAGGTGTGGTTTCACAATCTGCAGTAAGTCAAGGATCTTGTTCCTTGGAAGCCGGAATTTTCTCAAGATGGCATCTTTAGATAGTGCGTCAAGGGGGGAAAAATGTGTCCTTATGTAGGCATTTATGTAAACTGTCTGACTTCTGTGCCGTCTTCTATGCTCAAGCTGTAGAATTCTTTGTAAAGCTGCCATTGTTAATGACTTGAAGCACATATGCATCCTGTTTTTATTAGGAGAGTTCTTAGTACACCTGCTGTTGATGCATCAAGGTGTTTCTATAATCAGAGATTATAGAAACACCTCGGCTAATAATCAGTCTAAATTAATTACCTAAACAAATGATCCATCCAAGATTTGTTATATTAATTTGGTACAACATTATTATTAATGCATTAATGACTTTTTTGTTTTAAAATAGGCTGTTGTCATACTGTTTTTCCATAGTTATGCCATTCTTTAAAATGATCTGCATACTTAGAGTGTGTTGTGCCATGTCTGGCCTTATATTGTCATTGATAAAATGTTGTGAATTGAGAAATCTTTACATAGACATTTCTATTATGGTTTTAGTGTATCTGATGGTGGCTTACCACTGTAAAATAAAAGTTTGAATTCCATTCCATACACATGCTTCATAATTAGGCTTAGTCACATTATTCAGATATTTAATAAGTGATGACAGGGCATAGTAAAAGTGCTTTAGCTTCTTTAGCTTTAGCTTTTTGAAGTGGCATTAGTGTACTACTTTGAGTCAAGGTACTTTTCCAAAAAAAAAAAAAAAACACTTACGGTACATATACAAAAAACACTTACATATTACAAAAGAGTATGTTTGGACATAAAATAGTATATTTTATTTTGTATTTCAAATCAGCTGATGAAGGCTTTGAACTGCTTTATCACTGAAAACCCACACAGCTTCACCAGAGCCCCATTTGCCAGACCCAGTCTGTTTCCACCTCCCACGACAAGGACGAGGGGTTGGATTTTGGGAGGCATGGTGGCCAACAATGTAGCCAAAAAATAAAAAAAATAAAAAGAAGTAGATGAAGTGGATTACATCTGTGAATCTGTGAAAATAACATACACACTTTCAAAAAGTTACAAAGCTGTCAGCCACACATGATTTGCATGATTTATATACTGAGCAATAAATGAATAATGCCATTTGCACTTACTGTCAGGTGGTAAAAACATGGTTAAAGAGGGCTTGCTGGCCTGTTGTTGTAACAGTTGTAATTTGGCCCTCCTATAGGCCATTACCTCCTCATGATGTCTGTCTTGCTGCTCCCTCAGGGCTGTCAATTCCTTCCTGATCGCCTGGAGTTCGGTTATTTTTTTTTTCTCCGACTGAAGCAGCCTTTCACTGCAGCCACAACGTCCCCTGTTTCTCCTTTGCCGGGAGATTAATGGCTGGTGTTCTGGGATATCAGGAGAACATTGCTCAGCACATGAGGAGGCCTCAGACTGAGGTGAATCAGGGGAAGGGAGCAATAGCCCAGGACCAGGACCCACTTCTGATACTGAAGGGCCAGACTGGAGGCCTGTTGTTGGAGGGCCAGACTGGAAGCCTGATGATGAAGGGCCAGACTGGAGGCCTGTTGTTGGAGGGCCAGACTGGAAGCCTGATGATGAAGGGCCAGACTGGAGGCCTGTTGTTGGAGGGATAGACTGGAGGAGGCCTGATGTTTGAGGCCTGGCTGATGCACATGCATCAATACCTCCATGGATCCCTTCCAATGCTTCAGGCCCCAGGATGGCCAAAACTTTTTCTTCCTCCTCATTCAGAGGAGGAACTGAATTGATACCCCCTCCAGTCTTTTTTCCTTCCCTTCTACGTGCTGCAGCCCTCCGTCCCTCCACTTGTTTCTGACTTCCTCTGGGCTTCTCTCATACCCATTTCCAGATGCATTAATTTTTTGTGTGATTTCATTCCAAATTTTTTTTTTGTCAGAATTCGTAACTGTGTTTTTTAATTTGGAGAAAAGCAAGACTTGATTGTTTCCCACCTCCTCCAAAAGAACTGCAAGCTCTTTTTTGGTAAATTGTGGTTTTCGTGTCATTTTGTTCACGTCAACTTTCATTAAACCATGGCTGTATGTCAAAGGGACTTATATAGGAAATGATCTTGAGCAAAATAGGCAACAGGTGTTCACAACACAATCCCAGCATTTTTAAAACCCATAATTTCTTTTTATTTTAATTGTACTGATGTATCAATAACAAATAAAAAATGATTTCAAATGAAATATAACTAACAGTTATAGACTTTGTTATCCGAAAAAAGCACATTTAAACTCTGTATGCCTATATATGTTTTATTGTACAAATAATAAATGTTGCGTTTGTAACGTTATTACACCACTTCTACGTAACGTCACTGCGAAAGCGCATTGCATGCGAGCCGAAGAGAAAAAGAAAAAAAAAAAACACTTTACAGTAGGGGGCGATATGTGTCTATGGCACTACTCCGCCATTGTATGGAAGAAGAAGAAGAAGAAGAAGAAGAAGAACGTCATAACGACAGATCAAACCAACGTGGTTCTAACGATGGATCTGCGACACAGGTACTATGGTGTTGGGAAACAGTCGTGACTAGTTAGTTAGTTTCTTCAACGTTGCATCGTACAACGGTGGTTAAGCAAAGAGCTACATCGTTGTACGGGAAACGCACCCCTGGACAGCAATGGTGTTAAAAAAAAGACAAAAAAACAAAAAAACAACAAAAAAAAAAACAAAACTCCAAAACAACATTTCCTCACTAGAGCTCTCATCTTTGACAAATTCAGTCATTTATTTTAACTATTATATTGAATTTATGACTGAACAATGGCTTGTTACATACAGAGAAAGCATGAGCTAATTGAATAGAGTATCTTTGTTATTGTACAAGTACAATAAGATTTAGGTTGAAACTTCCAAATTGATACTAAAGCTCAAAAATACAAATTATTTCAAATTGCAATATAAAATGTTAATGTATAAAAAGTTTGCACCGGTATTAAAATAGTACAAATAGCTAAGATGTGCAATGCAGCATTAAAACTAGGGATGCACCGATCCGACTTTTTCAGTCCCGATACCGATGCCTGGGCTTTGTATATCTGTCGATACCCGATACCGATCCGATACCATTGTTGAATTCATGGATAGCCATGCGGGGGGGCCGCCCGGGCCTGGGCCCGGGTAACTTTTGAGGTCTGGTACAAATTATGACATACATAGGCTATAGACGCATATGGATTATTCATTAAAAGTTCGCGATCTCGATTCAAACACACACAATCTTATTGCTATGATTATGACTTCGCCATGTCTATAAAACATTTGAAATCGCAATCACATCTTATACTACTGTTTCATCTATTGAAATAGCTCAGTTTTAATGGCAAAGTGATTATATTTCGTTTCATTTAGAAAAACATTTGTAGCATTTTTGTTAATTAAATATAGGCTAAGTTTTTGTTTTTTAGAGTAATGACCAAGTGGTCAGCGAAAGACTGATCCGACACATTGATCAAACAAGCACAGTCTGTTTGATCAATTTTGCCTTCTCAAATCACGACTTGCCTAAAATAAGATCTATAGATATAGGGCTAAAAGAGTTCAAATATAAAACAATGTTAGTTTCAACGTTAAACAGATAAACGTGCGCTATTAGACGCGTACCCAATCCTTTTTGTGGAGAGTAGAAGCTAAAGTGGAATTGCAGGAAATGGAGGCGCCAGCGCCATTACTTGGATTTTTTTTCAGTGGAAACTATTTAAAATGTTCCGTCATTTTTGCTCGTAAGGGTAAGAGTAATACATCATTCGGAACTGTTAAGGGTCTTTTGTTTGTGTGCACTCACAATATCAACAAAACGTTGCAAACGGTGCTTTTATTAAATAAAGAAAACAAACATGATGCGCTTTCTGTTGCCTCAACGCTTCACAAAAATTAACGGAAACTCAGCGAATACATACCTCACAGACATGATACATATATCTATAGAAAGCTTGAAATTAGTACTTAACGAAACAAAACTAATACTCTTTCAAAAAAAAAACAAAAAAAAAACTCTTCAATATGTAATCTGTAAAGATGCATTTCTCTAAAGGCGCGTCCAGAGAGGAGATGGTGAGTCAGGATCGGCAACTTCATCCTTGGGAAAACACTGGTTTGTTCATAAATAATTAAAATATCTCCTTTCTATTTCCCCCGACACATTCACTGTAATTACGTTTGCCGGAGCTGTGTGGGAAGTTTCAGCCCATTGCGTGCGCTTGAACGCGGATCTTCCAGCTGCGCTGATTTGCTGCTGATGGCGGAGACACTAAACGCTTCCGGAGCCGGTCTCGAAAGTGAAAGCGAAAGTGAAGTCTCGTGTTGTTTCCACCAGCCCAGAAATTTGTTTTCATCACCATAATTGGTGTATGTATAAAATATAAAAATAAGGATAAGCCTAGAACAGGCCCGAAGCCCAGCCATGTCTGAACTATGACCTGAAAAGCCCGGACTTATAACATTTTAGACATTGTATAAATTGACTCATTTCTAAAGTTAAAACATTTTTAACTAATAACTATACTATTAATATTGTTTTTAATATTAAAATGTAGGCTCGCTCCATGCTCCAACTGCATTCCAGCATGCGACACACTGCTGATGATGTAAGAGCTGCTGCGACACTGCGACCTATATTTATAAGTCACTGGCTGCGACGGAGGAAGAAAAAAAAAGAGGAAAAAAACTGGATCGGCCCGTGGATCTGTTAATTTTTCCGATCCCCGATCCATCCAATTTTTTTTTCAATATCGCGGCCGATATCCGATCCTAATATCGGATCGGTGCACCCCTAATTAAAACCGGTACAATCAGAAGACATAATGTAATAAAAACGGTAGGGGTGAATAATTATTCCATGTACATTTAAGGTTAATGTGTGTACTGGGTTACATTTTAGTTTCAGTTTCCCTTTAAATTAACCTAATTCGTTTTGGCTTGTTTAGCAACTTATATTTAATTCTTGTTTTGTTCAAAACCGTTTAAAATAGTCTATAGGCTAAGTATTGTGTTTATTGTTTGTACATTATAACATTTCGCTTTATTTATAAATGTAATAATTTTGTGCTTATCTGTGTTTAACCTAAACTACAAGTATGGCTAATGTAGACTTACATGGTAGCCTATCTAAATATGATTTTATAATTTTATGCTATATAGACCTACCCTACCTTATTCCCCTCCACTGGATGTATATTGAGCAGCAATAAACCAGATTTTGATATTTTATAATGCCTAGTCATACATCTTTGGATATTTTGGTAAAAGTAACTCAAAAGTAACTTAAAAGTAGTGTAACGCATTACAGTTCAGAGACAGTAATACTGTAATGTAACTAATTACTTTTAAAAGACAGTAACTAGTAATATATAATGTATTACATTTTGGAAGTAACTTTCCCAACACTGGTGCAGGGGGCTTTCTCCGGAAGTCCACCGTCATCTCTACAGTTTTGAGTGTGTTGAGCTCCAGGTTGTTGTGACTGCACCAGAGAGACAGCTGCTCAACCTCCTGTCTGTAAGCAGATTTGTCGCCATCCCGGATGAGACCAATGACAGTGGTGTCATCTGCAAACTTCAGAAATTTGACAGAGGGGTCTTTTAGAGGTACAGTCATTTGTGTAGAGGGAGAAGAGCAGTGGGGAGAGAACGCAGCCCTGGGGAGCTCCAGTGCTGATAGTACGGGTGGGACGCAGCTCAGATATCCTAAATATGGCTGCTGTCATCTTGGGTGGATGACGTCATTTTGGAGCCTGCACAGCATGGCCTGTACTGCAGCCAGCCATTAAAATGTTTTGGCTTCACTTTTCAGGACATGTGCGGCACATTTGATTCAGGCCGAAGTAAACACATCTGATTGGTCATTACGTTCACATCAGAGTATGTGAGCAGAGTGAGAAGGGTCTGGCTGCAGACATGCACCTGCACTCTTAGACCTGCACTCTCAGACAACTGCACTTCCATAAGTGACGTCACTTGCAGTCTTTTTTATTTTTACTTTATTTTTATTTTTTTTAAATAAAGTAAAGTTATTTATTTATTATTATTATTATTTTATTATTATTATTATTTTTAAATATCTCAACATTTTACAACTGTAGCCAGCTGGTGAAGCCAAGAAAAATTAAACTAAATTACAGTGTCACCCACAATCGCCACTTGCACTCTCTGGTACCTGCCACGTCACTTGTAATCCACACAAATGGACCGTGTTGCCAATAGAGACAAGACACTGTGGTCATTAAACGATTAAAACTATTTTAATAGCATAACCTACAGGGTCCTGCAAGTCATCTAGGAGATAAAAACAAGACCTGCAAATCCGTGGCCACACAACAGCAGAATATGAACACAATGCGCAAAGTCTCTCAATCCATGTATCATTCGTCCATTCATTTTTTGATTTAATATTGAAAGAAGAAACATGAGAAAACGGCTCCTTTTTTGTTTCGCGGAGTCCAGTTGTCTGGTTGAAGGTTTAATGCGTGTTCGGTCTTTTCACAGCGCTTCTGCAAAGTTCACTTAATTTATCAGGATTTAGTTTCACTTTTAATCCAGCTCCATGTTTAATCTGACTCCAATTTTATATGATCGTTAGAATTTAGGTGTTTAATGTAGGCTGTTAACAAATATCAATTAAGTATTAATTTAGATATCTGATTATTTTGGACTCTCCATACTTTCAGTTATTCGTTCATTGGGGACCCGATGCCGCTTTTCGAGTCTTGCGCCCGCAGAGTACGCAGATCTCGCGATCACGAAAACGGCAGTCTAATGCTGAGTCAGAGGTATGTAGGTGACTAATACACTTTTTGACAGCCCCTACTGCTTGCCTTCACAAAAAGTGTAGTTTACTTTAGTCTTCACCGGTAACTTGCTAACATCATATATATATATATATATATATATATATATATATATATATATATATATATAAAGAAGGCTTCTTCAGTCGGGTCCCAATAATATGCAAGTAAAATAACAGTCAGCAGCTATGATACACGGATTCCATATGCTTGCTTTGAAGTACATTAATAAACTGAAGGATCGGACGATCCTCAAATGCAAACTGTGTGTGTTTTGCCTCAAAGCAACCATACATTTGTGTTGTGTTTTGCTTTTTTTTTTATTCTTCATTTATTCTTTATTTATTTATTCATTTAGAATCATTAATCATTTCATCATTTTATTATTTCATTTAATCATATAATCATTTATAATAATCATTTTAATCATTTCTATATTTATTTTATAGATTCATTAATTGATTAGTCATTTATATTATATTATAGTTGTTTTTTTTTTAATATATATATATCTCTGTTGTTTAGTCTTATGACTGTGTAGCTTCAAGAGCTGTTTTGTCTTCATGAATAAGGGATACAAGGGAATGTTTATGGAAACTCAAGGTTTATAGGATGTTGTTGTGAACCAGTTTGGTATAACAATACTTGTTGAATTTGTGTTCTCCAGACGAAGTCTGAGCATTGAGACATACGCAACTAAGACTATTGAATAAACTCTGCTCCTTTTTATCATCATTACTTCGTCTCCTGCTTCTCCCCTTTTCTGGCTTCCATCGGTCAACTTCCTAACTGACAGAAACCTGCTGTTAGTGGGGTTGGGGTAACTACAGCTTGCTGACTAGTTGTTCTGTTACCAGAAAGACTGATATTTTCTGACGGGATCTGGTGTCCGGGGCTGGATGCTAATTGTCTGGCGTAGGGACCTCGATCTAACAACTATAAAAAAATTAGTAAACTATATTACAAATTTTGATCGTTTAATGGCACTTAATGTATCTTAATACATTAAGCCATATCAAGTGTTAATGGTTTTTCTACTAGAGCAAAAAGCTGAACGAGAGAAATCAGTGTATCATTCGTCCATTCATTTTTTGATTTAATATTGAAAGAAGAAACATGAAAGAAGAAAACGGTTCCTTTTTCATTTTTTCATCTTTTCCAGAAAAACAAAAAACAAGAATTCAGCTTGATTTTTCGTTTTTCGTTCAGGGGTAAATAAACTGAATAAACAGCTTCCCCCCAGCAATCCCCCCCCCACACACACACACTCCAAATAAGTGAAAATGACATGCGCCAGGTCCTCAGGAAAAAAACAAAAGGAGAAAAGCACCAGGCACAGATGGTGTGACTGCCTGCCTGAAAACCTGTGCTGACCAGCTGGCCCCCAGCTTTTCAAAGATCTTCAACAGGTCTCTGGAGTTGTGTGAAGTTCCATCATGCTTCAAATGCTCCACCATCATCCCCGTCCCAAAGAAAACCAAGACAACAGGACTTACCGACTACAGACCTGTGGCGTTAACGTCTGTGGTCATGAAGTTGTTTGAAAAACTGGTTCTGGCTTATCTGAAGAACATCACTGGGCCCTTACTGGACCCCCTGCAGTTTGCTTACCGAGCAAACAGGTCTGTGGATGATGCAGTAAACATGGGACTGCACTTCATCCTGCAACAGACAGACCAGCAGACAGACTTCATCTGGACAGACCAGGGACTTATGTAAGGATCCTGTTTGTGGACTTCAGTTCGGCCTTCAACACCATCATTCCTACACTTCTTTAGACCAAACTAAACCAGCTCTATGTATCTAGCTCTATCTGTCAATGGATCACCAGATTTCTGACAGATAGGCAACAGCTGGTGAGACTGGGGAAATTGATGTCAAGTAGCCGCACCGCCAACACTGGTGCCCCTCAGAGATGTGATCTCTCTCCACTGCTCTTCTCCCTCTACACCAATGACTGGACCTCTAAAGGCCCCTCTGTCAAACCTCTGAAGTTTGCAAATGACACCACAGTCATTGGCCTCATAAAAACTGGAGGTTAAAGAGTTGACTGTACGGTGCAGTCATAACAACCTGGAGCTCAACACGCTCAAAACAGTGGAGATGATCATAGACTTCAGGAGAAACCCCCCTGCACTCCCCCCTCTCAGCATCATGGACAGCACTGTAGCTACAGTGGAGACATTCAAGTTCCTGGGATCTGTCATCTCCCAGGATTTGAAGTGGGTCACTCACATCAACTCCATTGTAAAAAAGGCCCAACAAAGGCTGTACTTCCTTCGCCAGCTTAGAAAGTTCAACCTACCACAGGAGCTGCTAAAACAGTTTTACTCAGCCATCATCGAGTCTGTTGCACATCAATAACTGTCTGGTTTGGCTCATTTACAAAATCAGACATCAGAAGATTACAGAGAATAGTTTGGTATGGTGATCTTGGTTACAGGATATTTGTTACTCCCCTCGAGTTGAATCAAAGGCTCAAGTCGTTATTGATTTTAACTGACGTTTATTCGGACACGAGTCTGTAGTATGTCTTGTACATTCTAGCCTTGCATCCCTTTATGTCCCAACAATGCCGTCAGAACTACGAAAGGAAATACATAGAACTTAAATTAACCCTCTAAAAGTGGGTTTACACATAATGAACGAAATGCATACAACCAATAAATAAAATGCACATTCAACACGTAAGGAAATACAGTTAATTGGCTAATTATACATTACATGGTCACATACGGCAAAGCAGTTAACATGATAAAACACATACCTCATTGGCCTCTTTAACCCAAGAGGAATAAACTTGGAGGGTTACAGTTTCTCTTTAACAAAAACAATATAACTTCTTAGCACTTCTTACAGGCGTAACTCTTATATACAATATGTGTTATTAGTCCAGCACCTCATGTGGCTGTACTACTTGTAGTGCATCGGAAGTATCTTGATTGCAACAACTTAATAATTCCCAAGCTAAACTAAGGAGAAATAGCCCCCCCCCACTTCCGATAAAATTTCAAAAGTTATTAAACCACAAGTGAGCAACCCTGGTCCCCACCTCTAACATCAGATTGTGTCTAAAACTTTTTAGAGGCTAAAGAGGAAGTTTTAAGTCTCAGTGTTTCTAACTCTTCTGCTAAAA
This sequence comes from Labeo catla, assembly GCA_012976165.1. Lineage (NCBI taxonomy): Eukaryota > Metazoa > Chordata > Actinopteri > Cypriniformes > Cyprinidae > Labeo > Labeo catla. The sequence goes on along the minus strand of VONZ01000546.1, from coordinate 489,023 downwards.
AGTTCAATTCAAAAAACGGAATCCAGAATGCCAACTCCCTAACAACTTTCAAGCGACTGCTGAAAACCCATCTCTTTCGACACTATTTGACTTAAAAAAAAAAGAAAAAAACTTCATTCTGCTCTTTTCCCTTTCTAGCCTGTACTTATTTGAACAATGCCTGTTATATGGTATTATGAGCACTTGCTAAGTCGTTTTGCCTCTTTAGGACAAATCGCTTGATGTATTTCCCACCTGTAAGTCGCTTTGGATAAAAGCATCTGCTAAATGAATAAATGTAAATGTAAATGTACACAATAATAATTTTTTACACTGTAATCCTTTCATTTTTAATATTTGGCATGTTTGTGTGCTGCTGTGTGTCCCTGTATGTGTAATAAGCAGAGTGTATGTGAATTGTGCACCTGCCAATAGGCGCATATTACTAACGCATTGCTTCATAGACCCTTTGTGTTTCCAGTCTGGGTGTAAAGTATTCAAAGGGAAATCAAGTCTGCATAGGCAACCTTTAAAAGTCTCTTCCTTTTACTTCCATACAAGTCAAGCACATGTACACACATACACAACGCTTTAAATTAGGTTGCTATGGCAATCTTGGTTACAGGATATTGGTGACCTTTGTTCTAGTTTATTGACTCAAAGCTTCAAATGCAAAGTTGCAGCAGTTTAACACCTCTAGACCCCTATATGTCATACAGTTTTTATATCACAATTTTATATCATAAAGCAACATTTCAATACAGTATAGAAGAAAAATAAAATGTAACTCTTTAACCTAAGTTCTATTCTGCAGATTCGTTGCAGAACGCATCTCCAATGAGAGGTTAATTTTTTCTAAAACATTAAGTTAAGTAACACATATACGTTGCAGTTTTAAAAGCCTTTGCAAGTAACACTGCTGCCCCACTACCGATAAAATTTCAAAAGTTGTTAAACCACAAGTGAGCAACCCTGGTCCCCACCTCTAACATCAGATTGTGTCTAAAACTTTTTAGAGGTTAAAGAGGAAGTTTTAAGTCTCAGTGTTTCTAACTCTTCTGCTAAAGAGTTCAATTCAAAAAACAGAATCCGGAATGCCAACTCCCTAACAACTTTCAAGCGACTGCTGAAAACCCATCTCTTTTGACACTATTTGAAAAACTTTATTCTGCTCTTTTCCCTTTCTAGCCTGTACTTATTTGAACAATGCCTGTTGTATGGTATTATGAGCACTTCCTAAGTCGTTTTGCCTCTTTAGGACAAATCGCTTGATGTGTTCCCCACCTGTAAGGTGTCTGTTAAATGAATAAATTAAATCAAATCAAATCACCATTATTTATATACTGCCTTTAACAATACAGAATTGTGACAAGGCGGCTGTACAGTATTAAATAGGAAATAGTACATCAACAATGCAATGGGCAACAGTAAACACTCAATTTTCAGGTAAAGGTAGTTAATCAAATACAACAAAATAAAATACAATATTGTGTGAAGATAAAGTGAAGATAAAGTGTCCCCAACTAAGCAAGCCAGAGGCGACAGCGGCAAGGAACCAAAACTGCATCGGTGATAAATGGAGAAAAAAACCTTTGGAGAAACCAGGCTCAGTCGGGGGCCAGTTCTCCTCTGGCCAGACACAGAGGACTCACAGGTCCTGTGGTCCTGTGCCCACAGCCGTCTAGGTGACAAGGTTCACTGGGGATCCGTCTCTGGGGCTCATCTAGTCGATGTGGTCTCCACTGACATTCAGTGAGAGAGGTCGTCTCTAGGTGCTGATCCACCGTCTGGGCTGGGTATGGACTGGATCCAGAGGACTGCAGTGACCATTTGGTCTGGATATGGACTGGATCTGGTGGTTAAGGTGACCTCAGAATAAGAAAGAAACAGACTAATATTAGCGTAGATGCCATTCTTCTGACGATGCACTGAGTACATCGGGTTTTATGGGAAGTGTTCCTGGATCAGGTTGATCTAATTAGTGCAGCCTAACAATCCTTTAACTGATCTGAATTATAGAAATGTGTTAATGTGTTATGTGTAAGCAAGGTTAAAGAGATGGGTCTTTAATCTAGATTTAAACTGACAGAGTGTGTCTGCGTCCCGAACAGTGTAGAGTAGATTGTTCCAGAGTTTGGGCGCTAGATAAGAAAATGATCTGCCACCCGAGGTTGATTTGGATATTATCAAATTGCCAGAGTTTTGAGAACGCAGCAGACATGAGGGACTATAATGTGATAAGAGCTCGCTCAGGATCTGAGGAGCTACACCATTCAGGGCTTTATAAGTAATTAGCAAGATTTTAAAATCTATACGATGTTTAATAGGGAGCCAGTGCAGTGTTGACAGAACCGGGTTCATCATATTTTTGGTTCTAGTAAGAACTCTAGCTGCTGCATTTTGGACCAGCTGGAGTTTGTTTATTAAGCGAGCAGAACAACCACCCAATAAAGCATTACAATAATCTAATCTTGAGGTCATAAACGCATGAATTAATGTTTCAGCATTTGACATTGAGAGCATAGGTCATAATTTAGATATATTTTTGAGATGGAAAAATGCAGTTTTGCAAATACTAGAGATGTGGTTTTCGAAGGAAAGATTGCCATGAAATAGCACACCTAGGTTCTTAACTGATGACGAAGAATTGACAGAACAGCCATCAAGTATTAGAGAGTGTTTTAGGTTATTACACGCTGAGGTTTTAGGTCCAATAAGTAACACCTGTTTTTTCAGAATTTAGCAGTAAGAAATTACTTGTCATCCATTTTTTTTAACTCAACTACACAATCCGTTAGTTTATCAAGTTGGTATGTTTCACCGGGCCACAAAGAAATATAAAGCTGAGTATCATCAGCATAACAGTGAAAGCTAACACCATATTTCCTGATGATATCACCCAAGGGTAACATGTAAAGCGTAAAAAGTAATGGCCCTAGCACTGAGCCTTGTGGTACTCCATACTGCACTTGTGATCGATATGATACCTCTTCATTTACTGCCACGAATTGATAGCGGTCAGATAAGTACAATTTGAACCATGCCAATGCACTACCACTAATGCCAACATAATTCTCAAGTCTGTTCAAGAGAATGTTGTGGTCAACCATATCGAACGCAGCACTAAGATCCAGTAGCACTAACAGAGAGATACAACCACGATCAGATGACAAGAGTAGATCATTTGTAACTCTAATAAGAGCAGTCTCAGTACCATGGTACAGTCTAATACCTGACTGGAAATCCTCACAGATATCATATTTCTGTAGGAAGGAAGATAGTTGTGAGGATACAACCTTTTCTAATATCTTTGACAGAAATGGGAGATTCGAGATAGTTCTGTAATTAATTAATTCATTGGGGTCAAGTTGTGGTTTTTTAATGAGAGGCTTAATAGCAGCCAGTTTTTGGGGACATATCCTAATGACAGTGATGAATTAATAATATTTAGCAGAGGATCTATGAGATCTGGAAGCAGGTCTTTTAGTAGCCTAGATGCAATAGGGTCTAGCATACAAGTTGTTGGTTTAGATGCTTTAACAAGTTTATACAATTCTTCCTGACCTATAGTAGAGAATGAGTTTAATTGTTCCCCAGGAGATCTATAGCGCACTATCTGATGTGATACTGTAATTGGCGGCTGCATGGTGACAAATTTGTCTCTAATAGTATCGATCTTAGAAGTAAAGTAGTTCATGAAGTCATTACTGCTATGCTGATGGGCATAGTCAGTGCCTGTTGGTTCTTTATTTTTTGTTAACTTAGCCACTGTATTGAATAAATACCTAGGGTTATGTTTGTTATTTTCTAAAAGAGTCGAAAAATAATCAGGTCTTGCCAATTTTAACGATTTTCTGTACAATAGGGTACATTCACACCAGGCAGAATGAAAAACCTCTAATTTTGTTTTCCTCCAGCTGCTCCAGCTCCATTTTCCGGTCTGCTCTCTTTAGGGCACGAGTGTGCTCGTTATACAACGGGGTCGGACTATTTTCCTTAATCTTCCTTAGGCGCAGAGGAGCGACCGTATCTAGAGTCCTGGAAAAGAGAGAGTCAATAGTTTCTGTTACATCATCAAGTTTTTCTGAGCTATTGGACATGCTGAGGAATTCAGATAAGTCAGGAAGATTACTCAGAAAGCAATCTTTTGTAGTAGAAGTGATGGTTCTACCATACTTGTAATAAGGAGTTGAATTTACAGTTTTAGTCATCTGGAGAATACACAAGACTAGATAATGATCAGAGATATCATCACTTTGCTGCAGAATCTCAACGGCATTGACATCAATTCCATGTGACAGTATTAAGTCTAGAGTATGATTTCGACAATGAGTGGGACCTGACACGTGTTGTCTAACTCCAATAGAATTTAGAATGTCTGTAAATGCAGCTGCCAGTGCATCATTTTCAATATCAACATGGATGTTAAAGTCACCTACTATTAAGACCTTATCTGTAGCTAACACCAGCTCAGATATAAAATCAGCAAATTCTTTAAGAAAATCTGTATGGTGCCCTGGTGGCCTGTATACAGTAGCAAGTACAAACGTCATGGGGGATTTATCATTAACACTTGTTTCTCTGGATAATGTTATATGAAGCACCATTACTTCAAACGAGTTATACTTGAAATCCGCTCTCTGTGAAACACTAAAAATATTGCTATAAATTGTAGAAACACCTCCCCCTTTACCTTTTAGACGTGGCTCATGTTTATAACAGTAATCATGAGGGGTAGACTCATTTAAGATAATGTAATCATCTGGTTTTAGCCAGGTTTCTGTCAAACATAGCACATCTAGGTTATGATCAATGATCATATCATTTACAAAAAGCACTTTTGTAGAGAGGGACCTGATATTCAAAAGGCCAAGTTTTATCATTTGTTTCTCTGTATTATGTACATTTTTTATTTGTTGAACGTTGATTAGATTGTTACTCTTAAATTGGTTTGGACGTCTTTTGTATTGTCTAGCTCGGGGAACAGACACAGTCTCTATAGCATGATATCTAGGTGTAAGGGTCTCTATGTGCTGAGAATTAACTGATTTCGGTGACGTGAGGCGGCTAGCAGACGGTCGGATTAGCCAGTCTGTCTGCTTCCTGCCCTGGGCCCCAGTTAGTCAAGTGCAAACTCTAAGACTATATGCCATATTACTAGAGAGAAGAGCAGCACCACCCCTGGAGGGATGAAGACCATCTCTTTTCAATAGGTCAGGTCTGCCCCAAAAACTTGTCCAATTGTCTATGAAACCTATGTTATTCTGTGATTCTAAGTGGTGCCCACTTAGACATCCAGCCATTTAGTGACGACAGTCTGCTATGTATCTCGTCACCACGATACGCAGGGAGGGGGCCAGAGCAAATTACAGTGTCTGACATCGTACTTGCAAGTTCACCTCTTTAACATTATTTTTAGTGATTTCCGACTGGCAAAGTCAAACATCATTTGTGCCGACGTGAATAATGATCTTACTGAATTTACGTTTAGCATTAGCCAGCACTTTTAAATTTGCCAAGATGTCAGGCGCTCTGGCTCCCGGTAAACATCGGACTATGGTGGCTGGTGTCTCTATTTTCACGTTGCGTACAATAGAATTGCCAATAACTAGAGCTCTTTGATCAGGTTTCTCAGTGTGTGCGTCACTGAGTGGGGAAAACCTGTTTGATGTTCTGATCGGAATGGAAGAGCGGTGTTTTGACCCGCGAATATGCCGTCTCACAGTCACCCAGTTGCCCTGCTGCAAAGGCGAAGTTACCAGTGTTATAGATCAACTGGGGATCAGGTTAACTGGGGATGCGCGCGTGCATGCCAGTATGTTTACCTGGATTTCCAGCAGATGTCAGACTACTTGTGTTTCTAACAGTAGAAAACATCATGAACAGATTCAGAAGCCAAACTCTATAATACAGGTCCTTTTCAAAAAATTAGCATATTGTGATAAAGTTCATTATTTTCTGTAATGTACTGATAAACATTAGACTTTCATATATTTTAGATTCATTACACACAACTGAAGTAGTTTCAAGCCTTTTATTGTTTTAATATTGATGATTTTGGCATACAGCTCATGAAAACCCAAAATTCCTATCTCAAAAAATTAGCATATCATGAAAAGGTTCTCTAAACGAGCTATTAACCTAATCATCTGAATCAACTAATTAACTCTAAACACCTGCAAAAGATTCCTGAGGCTTTTAAAAACTCCCAGCCTGGTTCATTACTCAAAACCGCAATAATGGGTAAGACTGCCGACCTGACTGCTGTCCAGAAGGCCATCATTGACACCCTCAAGCAAGAGGGTAAGACACAGAAAGAAATTTCTAAACGAATAGGCTGTTCCCAGAGTGCTGCATCAAGGCACCTCAGTGGGAAGTCTGTGGGAAGGAAAAAGTGTGGCAGAAAACGCTGCACAACGAGAAGAGGTGACCGGACCCTGAGGAAGATTGTGGAGAAGGACCGATTCCAGACCTTGGGGGACCTGCGGAAGCAGTGGACTGAGTCTGGAGTAGAAACATCCAGAGCCACCGTGTACAGGCGTGTGCAGGAAATGGGCTACAGGTGCCGCATTCCCCAGGTCAAGCCACTTTTGAACCAGAAACAGCGGCAGAAGCGCCTGACCTGGGCTACAGAGAAGCAGCACTGGACTGTTGCTCAGTGGTCCAAAGTACTTTTTTCGGATGAAAGCAAATTTTGCATGTCATTCGGAAATCAAGGTGCCAGAGTCTGGAGGAAGACTGGGGAGAGGGAAATGCCAAAATGCCTGAAGTCCAGTGTCAAGTACCCACAGTCAGTGATGGTCTGGGGTGCCATGTCAGCTGCTGGTGTTGGTCCACTGTGTTTTATCAAGGGCAGGGTCAATGCAGCTAGCTATCAGGAGATTTTGGAGCACTTCATGCTTCCATCTGCTGAAAAGCTTTATGGAGATGAAGATTTCATTTTTCAGCACGACCTGGCACCTGCTCACAGTGCCAAAACCACTGGTAAATGGTTTACTGACCATGGTATTACTGTGCTCAATTGGCCTGCCAACTCTCCTGACCTGAACCCCATAGAGAATCTGTGGGATATTGTGAAGAGAAAGTTGAGAGACGCAAGACCCAACACTCTGGATGAGCTTAAGGCCGCTATCGAAGCATCCTGGGCCTCCATAACACCTCAGCAGTGCCACAGGCTGATTGCCTCCATGCCACGCCGCATTGAAGCAGTCATTTCTGCAAAAGGATTCCCGACCAAGTATTGAGTGCATAACTGAACATAATTATTTGAAGGTTGACTTTTTTTGTATTAAAAACACTTTTCTTTTATTGGTCGGATGAAATATGCTAATTTTTTGAGATAGGAATTTTGGGTTTTCATGAGCTGTATGCCAAAATCATCAATATTAAAACAATAAAAGGCTTGAAACTACTTCAGTTGTGTGTAATGAATCTAAAATATATGAAAGTCTAATGTTTATCAGTACATTGCAGAAAATAATGAACTTTATCACAATATGCTAATTTTTTGAAAAGGACCTGTATGTGTGATGAACACAAGAAGGTATTTTCATACAATTCATATTAGCTATATGTATGTAACATTTGTGGGATGTTTACATTTACAAGGTGACAAAGTTTTTGACAAGTGTTTAACAATAAAAAAATGAACCATGTTGTAGGGAACTTTCAACTCAGGTTCCTTTTCCAGTTTCCATACTGTCTTTTGTCCTGTGACAACCACTCAGTGGCAACCACAACCTTTTTATGCTGAACATATGATACTGTGATGATGAATTTTTACATATATGGCTAATATTCCAAGAGACAGTACACATCACTAACGTCATAATCATTCGGCACCTCACTGTATAAACATAGGCTAGGCTATTTTAGTTCCCCTCACTCCACAAAAAAATCCTTTCAATTTAACAGTATTTAGAAAAGAACAAGAATGAAAAATATAAGAAGCTAGGCGACAAGCCAAAACCAAACCATTTAGGCTAAAGCGAAACTGAAACTAACATTGGGTCTCTCATAGGACACAAACCCAAATGTCTCCGTATTCAAGATGTATTTGAATGCTAAAATATTGCTTATTATGTAAACCTGGTTTTGTACTTCTCGCATTACAATATCCACATAAAAATGTTTGGCATAATATCACGGCAGTACGTTGATAACGATTAAGCAGTGTGATTTTTTTTTTTTTTCTTCTTCTTTTCTTTTTTTTTCCCCCATATGTTTGGTGAGTGTTTGCGCGTGTGGCGCCGGCGCAATCACTTGATTTTTTTCTTCTAACAGGGGAAACGACTGTTTACAGATAATCGAAACTGTAAATGGTTTGCCGTTTGTAAAATAAAGAAAAATAGGATGCCCTTTCAGCCATCTTCCTTTCACGCAGCACAAAAAATGACCCAAATCTCTGCATACTAGCTACTTGTTGCACTTTTTTTGTTCGTTTGTTTTAAGTAAAAATATTTATCTTATAGGCCTATTCATTCTATATATATATATATATAGCCTAGCTTTATGATGTTTAGAAGCACTGCAGGTGATACGACGTGTCCATGTGAATCCTTATGTTCTGTAGTTTGCTGCTTTTTGCGCATGTAAAATTAATCCCGGAAAACAAATGCTGGTATTTTAACGGGTCACAGACACTTATCCTTTCGAAAATAATTTTTAGGCATTAAATAAATTATATTTAACACTTAATCCTTGTCTCCTATACAAGTGCATTGTTTTTTTGTTTTTTTTTTTTGTTTGTTTTTTTAATGACGGTATAATGGTATTGATAAAAAAGAAAATATAGACTGAAATTTGCATTCCCCCGTTTGTTGCGGTCGCACACTTAGAGTTTGAGCTCCATCAAGTTAATTTCTTATTGTCTGTTTTTCAATCTAGAATCAATTTTATACACCATCATTTTCGTTTCTTATAACGTGTGAATATACCCCCTATTGTATTTTACAACTAAAACATTCGCATTCGGATTGCTTTGTTATCACTAGTTTTGTTTTGATTTCCTAAGTTGCTAGCTTATAGCCGGTTAGCAGCACCAGCCTGGTTGCCGCTAATCTTACTTGCATTGTTTACACACTATTTACACACATTACCATTGGTTACTCACTGTTACTTGCTTTAATGGCGAATTAGTGTCCACCTTTGAGTGCAGGTGAGGACACGTTCGAGCTGCACTCGTTGCAGCTCGAGCTGGAGGCCGTGGAGAAGCAGATTCAGGAGCTGTTGGAGAGGCAGACCGAGCTGAGAGAGCGGAGAGCCGCTCTGGAATCCTCCCGGGTGAGTATACAGCGCGATACTAACACTCTGACCACCTCTACTCCGTGTGCTTCTCTGCACAGCTCCCGTGCACCCTGGACGCGATCTTTCCAGATGTCCTTCACTCCGGCGCCGAGCCACCACGGACCCTGGGTGCAGCAGCAGCAGAAGACGCGAGCCAGGCCCTGGCCGAGGACCTCGCCCCCTCCGGTCTTCGAGATCTCCACCCGGAACCGCTTCGCTCCCCTTCGCGAGACGGAACGCGGCGCTGTGATCGTCGGAGACTCCATTGTCCGGTACATACGTGCTACTTTAGCTAAAGGTAAAGTCCACACCCACTGTTTTACTGGTACTCGCGTTCCTGATGTTTCTGCGCAGATACCCACAATCCTGAAGGACGGCGAGAGCGTCGGTGCAATCGTCCTGCACGCGGGGGTGAACGACACCAGGCTGTGACAGACGGAGGTTCTGAAGAGGGACTTGATCGAGACGGTTCGCAGCACGTCGCCCGCAACGAGGATCATCGTGTCAGAACCGCTTCCCACGTATCGGCGTGGCCACCAAAGGTTCAGTAGACTTTTGGCTCTAAATGAAGGGTTATTGACATGGTGTAAAGAACAGAAACTGCTCTTTGTTAATAATTGGAATCTTTTCTGGGAACGTCCTAGGCTTTTCCGTGCTGATGGCCTGCACACCAGCAGAGTCGGAGTGGAACTGCTGTCGGACAACATCTCCAGGACGCTACGCTCCATTTGACTAGTAAGTACATTCTCAAATGATTGCTACGATGGTTTTTGCTCTAAACGCTTAAATGATAGCACTTGCACTGTCCAATCAATAAAGACTGTGTCTGTTCCTCGAATAGTGAGGTTAAAACATAAATTTAATGCAGGATCTAGAAAAAAATCTGATCGTAATTAAACCAGAAAAAAGCAAAATACACAAACAGAAACCATTTTTAAAGCTTGGGCTCCTAAACATTAGATCACTTGCACCCAAAGCAGTTATTCTGAATGAAATGATCACAGATAATAGTTTTGATGTACTCTGCTTAACTGAAACCTGGCTAAAACCTAATAATTATATTGGTCTAAATGGGTCTACTCCACCAAACTACTACTATAAGCATGAGCCCCGTCAGAGTGGTCGTGGTGGTGGTGTTGCAACAATATATAGTGATATTCTCAGTGTTACTCAGAAAACAGGATACAGGTTTAATTCATTTGAAATACTTTTGCTTAATGTTGCAAAAGAAATCTCTTGTTTTAGCTACTGTGTATAGACCGCCAGGACCATATACAGATTTCCTAAAAGAATTTGCAGAATTCCTTTCAGAACTATTGGTTAATTTTGATAAAGTGCTAATTGTCGGAGATTTTAACATTCACATTGATAATACAAATGATGTGTTAGGACTTGTGTTTACTGACCTAATAAACTCTTTTGGAGTCAAGCAAAATGTCACCGGGCCCACTCATCGTTTTAATCATACGCTATATTTAATTATATCGCATGGAATTGATCTTACTGATATAGATATCGTACCTCAAAGTGATGTTACTGACCATTTCCTTGTATCGTGCATGCTGCGTATCACTGATATTAACTATATGGCTCTGTGTTATCGTCTTGGCAGAACTATTGTTCCAGCCACCAAAGATAGATTCACAAATAACCTACCTGATTTATCTCAGCTGCTCTGTGTACCCCTTAATACACATCTAGACAAAATGACTAGCAATATGGGCACCATCTTCTCCGATACGTTAGAAGCTGTTGCCCCCATCAAATTGAAAAAAGTTAGAGAAAAACGTATTGCTCCATGGTACAACAGTAATACCCATTCCCTCAAGAAAGAAACTCGCAATCTTGAGCGCAAATGGAGAAAAACTAACTTGGAAGTTTTTAGAATTGCATGGAAAAACGGTATGTCCAGATACAGACAGGCTTTAAAAGCTGCTAGGGCCGAGCATATCCGCAAACTCATAGAAAATAACCAAAACAATCCAAGGTTTTTATTTAGCACAGTGGCTAGATTAACAAATAACCAGACACCACCTGATCTAAATATTCCTTTACAGTTTAATAGTAATGACTTTATGCATTTCTTCACTGATAAAATAGATAACATCAGAAATACAATAACCAATGTAGATTATACTGCGTCTAATATGTCAACTTCTTTCATCACACCCAAAGAAAAACTGCAGTACTTTACCGCTATAGGACAGGAAGAGTTAAATAAACTCATCACTGTGTCTAAACCAACAACATGCCTATTAGATCCCGTACTTACTAAATTACTAAAATAATTGTTACCTGTGGCAGAAGAACCACTTCTCAATATTATCAACTCATCGTTATCTTTAGGTCACGTCTCTAAACCATTCAAGCTGGCGGTTATTAAGCCTCTTATTAAGAAACCACAACTAGACCCTAGTGAACTGGCAAATTACAGACCCATTTCTAATCTTCCATTTATGTCTAAAATTTTAGAGAAAAGTTATATCTGCTCAACTGTGCTCATTCTTGCAAAAAATGATATCTATGAAGAATTTCAGTCAGGCTTCAGGCCCCATCACAGCACAGAAACTGCACTTGCTAAAATCACTAATGACTTGCTGCTTGCATCAGACCAAGGCTGCATCTCATTGCTAGTTTTACTTGATCTTAGTGCTGCGTTCGACACTATAGATCATGACATACTAATAGATCGACTACAAAATTATGCAGGTATCCAAGGGCAGGCTTTAAGATGGTTTAGATCCTACCTGTCTGATCGCTACCACTTTTTTTATTTAAATGGGGACTCATCTCAGTTATCACCAGTAAAGTATGGAGTGCCACAAGGATCTGTTCTAGGTCCTCTACTATTTTCAATATACTTGCTGCCCCTTGGTAATATTATTAGAAAACACGGGATTAGTTTCCATTATTATGCTGATGATACTCAACTATATATCTCAACACGACCAGATGAAACTTCTGAATTATCGAAGTTAACAGAGTGTGTTAAAAATGTAAAAGATTGGATGGCCAATAATTTTCTGTTATTAAATTCAGATAAGACAGAGATATTACTTATTGGACCTAAAAACAATACACAGAATCTTTTGACTTACAATTTACAACTAGACGGATGTACTGTTACTTCCACTACAGTCAAAAATCTGGGTGTTATATTAGACAGCAACTTGTCTTTTGAAAATCATATTTCTCATGTTACAAAAACAGCATTCTTCCATCTTAGAAACATTGCCAAGCTGCGAAACATCTTACCTGTTTTCGATGCAGAAAAGCTAGTTCACGCATTCATGACCTCTAGACTGGACTATTGTAATTCACTATTAGGTGGTTGTCCTGCATCTTCAATAAACAAGCTACAGATAGTCCAAAATGCAGCTGCTAGAGTCCACACTAGGTCAAGAAAATATGATCATATTACCCCAATTTTAAAGTCTCTGCACTGGCTACCTATTAGGTTCCGCATCAGCTACAAAATAGTACTTCTTACCTATAAGGCACTTAACGGTTTAGCTCCTGCGTACCTAACTAGTATTCTACCACGCTACAATCCATCACGCTCTCTAAGGTCACAAAACTCTGGACTGTTGGTAGTACCTAGGATAGCAAAATCCACTAAAGGAGGTAGAGCTTTTTCACATTTGGCTCCCAAAATCTGGAACAGCCTTCCTGATAACGTTCGGGGTTCAGACACACTCTCTCTATTACGTCATTAATTGATCTTTACCACACATCTCTGCCATATGTACATCAAGCTACTACTACATATATTGTAGAAATGTCAATTTGGTGTAAAGCTGCTTTGCAACGATATGTATCGTGAAAAGCGCTATACAAATAAATTTTAATTGAATTAAATTATTATTGAAACTGATACCGTTGCTATTTTTAGATCCCGCGGTATACCATATTACCGTATTACCGCCCAAGCCTAGTTTACGCTTTACATTATCACGTAGCCCCCTGGCATTGAGAGAAACAATTGAAATAGACATAAAAAAGACAGAACAAAAATAATAAACTTTGTAGAACCCTCTAAAGATGAAAGTGCATCAGTCGCTGACTAACAAAGTCAAACGAATCCAAACTTCGGCATAGTGCAGTCAGTCATTCAGTGCTTACTTATACAAAATGAGAATTTCCATCCACTTAACCAGACAGGTTTACCCTGCTAAGGTGGAAATATTTCAGATCCATCAATGAAGGCACGGGCTCCCACAAAGTACTCCGACGTCCTCGTTGCTTTCCACACTCCGTCCCTCGCCACTTGTGAAGAAAACTTAATAATGATGGGACGAGGTTGTGAACTATTTTGGAGCCTCCTTCCAATTCGGTGAACAGTGTCGATTTTGTCTGTTAGGCTGTGACCTCCCTCAAGGAAAGTAGATTCACAAATACAGATGGACTCTGCTCTCACATCTTCTTGCTCCGTCTCAATTACACCCTGTAAACGTAAATTGAATCGACGGGAATATCTCTCCAGGTCAGTTGTGATTTCCCCATCCCCATACCAGGAAACCTGGAAGTATGTTAAACCAATTGATGACGTTTTCGTGGATCTAAATAAAATAATGTTGTCTGTCCTTTCACTAATACAAGTTTTTGTACTTTTGTAAAGTAATTAATTAATTATTCACGATTAATTATTGTTGCCAAGTTATCTAATCGTTGCTTGCTTACAGTGGTTTATGGAGCAGTTTGTTAGATCATGATCTATCTAATTTGTTTGTCTAATGGAGTGCCGACTGATGTATGAAAGTCAACAAGTTAGGCTACACCGTAATCTAAACGTGGCAGACTTCAATGGACAGTAAAAGAGGAGCAGAATAGCATATAACTCCAGGGCAGCACATTAATATTGATGAACGGCTAAACAAATGCAGAGCATCGTAACTCAATTTGAGTGTTCCATAACAAAGTCAAAGAGCGGTAACTGATGTACTGTATTCTGCCTTGGTTTCTCCTGGGCTTTTCTCATGGCAGCACTGCTGTCACTACTGTTGAGCTACGCAGCCGTGGTTTCACCAACTAGTCACACAGCTTCACCCACGTCCCATCTTTTTGCCCATTTTCCCGGGAGTGACGCGCTGCCAAGATGGTGGCGGTCGGCCCCACCCACTTTAGGCTTCAAAAATGCTCTTCAGAAACCTACGAGTGATGTCATGGACACTATGTCCATGTTTTTTACAGTCTATGTCTGTGACGAATGCAGGTGAGAGCCAATGAACGTTCAATTTTATGCTGTAAAACCTGTCTTTTGATGCACTATTTGAATTTGTAACATGCACTTCAGCGCGGTTGTATTGCTGTTGCTTCTGGACTCGTTGCTCGGGATGGAGATGAAGATCGCCAGTGTTGTGGCCATTTTCGACCCCCACCAAATTATTACCCCCTCTCGTTGAAATCACTTCCTGATTTGCCTAATCCCAACCCCTCCCCCACACCTAACCCTGAACCTACCAATACTAGGGGTGTAGTAATCTGGCGGGGGTCAGAATTTGGCATAACACCAGTAAACGCTTGAATTTGGGTCTGTTCCTCACAATCGTAGGTATTTTCAAGATCTGAATTACAGCGCACAAATAAAATTGTTTCACTTTGTAATTATGATGGGTGTTCGGAGTATTATGGTTCTATTGTTAGTCACAGCATGTCAGACAAAACGGCTTTTGTGTCCCATCCTTTTAATATTACATGAATGGTTAAATGATTGCAGAAATGTTATTTATTTTATGGGTTTAAAGTGTAGTCTTGTTTAACATTTTGTAGGCCTATTCTTGGAAATGAGCGGGCAGCAGAAATCACACAGAGCAAAAATGAAATGTTATAATTTCATATTAAATAAACAATTAACAATTTAATAATGCAATTGAAAACATAAGGTCATTGGTATGACAAATAAAAACAACAGAAATTAAATTAATGCCACGATTTCAATATTCATAAGGATTCATTTTTAGGTGTCATCAATACATCAGTATTGTACATTTAAATGCTGAAAATAAGTAAGTACTTACACTCAGCTGCTGTGAAAATGTCAGTATTGTATGTTTTAGTGTCTGGAAAAACGTAAGTAAATGTACGTTTTGTAGAACCACATTTTACATAAAATGCATAGGAATTATCATGACATCACATTGCCTATGCAGACTCGATTTCCCTTTGAATACACCCACACTGGAAATACAAAGGGTCTATGAAGCACTGTGTTAGTAATATGTGCCTATAGGCAGGTGCACAATACACATACACTCTGTTTATTACACATACAGGGACACACAACAGCACACAAACATGCCAAATATTAAAAATGAAAGGATTACAGTGTAAAAAAGTATTCTTGTGTACATTTACAGAAATCTCTATTTTACTATTACTTTTGTACATTTACATTTATTTATTTAGCAGACGCTTTTATCCAAAGCGACTCACAGGTGAAGAATACATCAAGCGATTTGTCCTAAAGACACAAAACCACTTAGGAAGTGCTCATAATACCATATAGTCATCAGTTAAGTACAAGCTAGAAAGGGAAAAGAGTATAATAAAGTTTTTTTTAAGTCAAATAGTGTCGAAAGAGATGGGTTTTCAGCAGTCGCTTGAAAGTTGTTAGGGAGTTGGCATTCCGGATTCCGTTTTTTGAATTGAACTCTTTAGCAGAAGAGTTAGAAACACTGAGACTTAAAACTTCCTCTTTAACCTCTAAAAAGTTTTAGACACAATCTGATGTTATCAGAGGTGGGGACCAGGGTTGCTCACTTGTGGTTTAACAACTTTTGAAATTTTATCGGAGGTGGGGCACAAGTGTTGCTTGTAATAGCTTTTGAAACTGCAACGTATATGTGTTACTTAACTTAATGTTTTAGAAAAAAATAACCTCTCATTGGAAATGCGTTCTGCAACAAATCTGCAGAATAGAACTTAGGTTAAAGAGTTACATTTTATTTTTCTTCTATACTGTATTGAAATGTTGCTTTATGATATAAAAAGTGTAATATAAAAACTGTATGACATATAGGGGTCTAGAGGTGTTAAACTGCTGCAACTTTGCATTAGAAGTTTTGACCCTTCGAGTCAATAAACTAGAACAAAGGTCACCAATATCCTGTAACCAAGATTGCCATAGCAACCTAATTTAAAGTGTTGTGTATGTGTGTACATGTGCTTGACTTGTATGGAAGTAAAAGGATGAGACTTTTAAAGGTTGCCTATGCAGACTTGATTTCCCTTTGAATACTTTACACCCACACTGGAAACACAAAGGGTCTATGAAGCAATGCGTTAGTAATATGCGCCTATTGGCAGGTGCACAATTCACATACACTCTGCTTATTACACATACAGGGACACACAGCAGCACACAAACATGCCAAATATTAAAAATGAAAGGATTACTGTGTAAAAAATATTCTTGTGTACATTTACATTTACAGAAATCTCTATTTTACTATTACTTTCTGTTGTTTAAAGTGACAAAATGTAGCTTTTTTCCCCACCAGATTTCTGATATTATCAATCAAAGTGAGGAGGCATAAGAGCTAGGCTAACGGTGTGTTCACACGGGGCATCAGCGTCAACGCTTCCCATTTTTTTGAATGGGTGACGTCAAGCGTTGCCGAAAAGAATTGTGGATCCGTCGGCGGCGCTTCACTGGCGTTGCTCGTGGCAGAAGTTACTTCACAACTAAAACAACTGGATTGCTTTGATATCACTAGTTTTGTTTTGATTTCCCGACTCCGCTAACTTATAGCCCATTAGCCACACCAGCATGGTTGCCACTAATCTTGTTTGTATTGTTTAAACACATTACCATTGTTTACTCACTGTTACTTGCTTTAATGGCGAATTTGTGTCCACCTTTGAGTGCAGGTGAGGACACATTCGAGCTGCACTCGTTGCAGCTCGAACTGGATGCTGTGGAGAAGCAGATTCAAGAGTTGCTGGAGAGGCAGACCGAGCGGAGAGCCGCTCTGGAATCCTCCCAGGTAAGTATACCGCGCAATACTAACACTCTGACCACCTCTACTCCGTGTGCTTCTCTGCACAGGTCCCGTGCACCCTGGATGCAATCTTCCAAGATGTCCTTCACTCCGGCGCCGGGACACCACGGACCCTGGGTGCAGAAGCAGCAGAAGACGCGATCCAGGCCCCGGCCGAGGACCTTGCCCCCTTCGCCGCCTCCGGTCTTCGAGATCTCCACCCGGAACCACTTCGCTCCTCTCCGAGTCTCTGTGATCGTCAGAGACTCAATTGTCCGGTACATCCATGCTACCTTAGCTAAAGGTAAAGTCCACACCCACTGTTTTCCTGGTGCTCACGTTCTCTATGTTTCTGCGCAGACACCCGCAATCCTGAAGGACGACGAAAGCGTCGGCGCGATCGTCCTGCACGCGGGGGGTGAACGACACCAAGCTGCGGCAGACGGAGGTTCTGAAGAGGGACTTCAGCAGCCTGATCGAGGCGGTTCACAGCACGTCGCCCGCGACCAGGATCATCGTGTCAGGACCGCTTCCCACGTATCATCATGGGCACGAAAGGTTCAGTAGACTTCTTGCTCTAAATGAATGGTTATTGACATGGTGTAAAGAACAGAAACTGCTCTTTGTTAATAATTGGAATCTTTTCTGGGAACGTCCTAGGCTTTTCCGTGCTGATGGCCTGCACCCCAGCAGAGTCGGAGCGTAACTGTTGTCGGACAACATCTCCAGGACGCTACGCTCCATTTGACTAGTAAGTATGTTCTCAAATGATTGCTACGATGGCTTTTGCTCTAAACGCTTAAATGATAGTACTTGCACTGTCCAGTCTATAAAGACTGTGTCTGTTCCTCGAATAGTGAGGTCAAAACATAAATTTAATGCAGGATCTAGAAAAAATCTGATCGTAATTAAACCAGAAAAAAAGCAAAATACATGAACAGAAATGTCTCAGGTTACGTATGTAACCCTGGTTCCCTGAGAAGGGAACGAGACACTGCGTCCTCTAGGGGGCGCTAGGGAGAACGCCATCTGTGTGACCCGTGTCTGAAGTCTACATACAAAAGCATCAACAGAGTTGGCTGGCGACAGCCTATGGCGTCAGTACCGGCGTGACCACAGTATAAAAGGGCGCCGGTAGAGCAGGACGGTCACTTTTTTGTCTGAAGCTCACATCCTGAAGCATGGCCACGAGCCTAGAGGACGCAGTGTCTCGTTCCCTTCTCAGGGAACCAGGGTTACATACGTAACCTGAGAAGTTCCCTTTCGAGGAACTCGAACTGCGTCCTCTAGGGGGCGCTAGGGGGAACGGTTATACCCACGCTGCCATGCTGAGGGGAGTGTCTGTCGTGGAAGAGACAAGCACTAAGTACCAACTCCCTAGGTCTTAAGGGAGTTGCCCCTGGGATATAGTGACGGCTGTCAGTAAAGCATCCCCTACGGCCAGAGCCTGGGCTACATACCTAACTTACCTGTAAGGGTCGGCCTGACCCGAGGCAGAGCCCAAGCTTGGAAACCGAAGTATTCCTTTAAGGGGATATGGCCAAGAGCCTAGAATACCTAGGTTGGCCTGATACTGAGGAGCCACTGTAGTTCCGCATGATCCCCTCAGGAACCATGGACAGAACACAGTGGTAACTCCCTGCTCACCTCGGTGAACGTGAATAAGGAGCGTGCTGGAAATAGAGCGCGCAAACTGTTCTTTTAGCCTGGCAGATGCTATTGAGAGGGACCCAAGGTGACCGGAGTTTTCAACCATCTCGAGAAAGGGTACCGGCAATAGCGCGTGAATCCCTACCATAAAGGATTTTAGAATGGACGCAGAAAACCGGTGCATTCCGTACCACACAGTAGCCTCGGCTATCTATTCACTATACTGCCAGGAGCCGATACACGTAACCACACAAGAGACGGCAGTGTATCGGGACAGGCTTCTACTCCCCGGAAGGAGGAGCCACTGATTCCCCAGGGGGGACGAGCTCAGAGACTTCTTACATAAAGAGGGGAGCATCGTCGAGCCCTGTACAGGAGCCTTGGATGAGATCTGGTCCTGGTAAGCAGTTCCATGGGCCCAAGGGGGAAGGCAGTAAGGGCGAACCTCAGTTTCCCGAGGGAAAATGCTCAGGCAGACTCAAACTCCCCGAAGGGAGGGGAGCATGCACCAAGCAGACAGCGGCCGCAGCTGGCTGTCTAATAATACTGCCAGAAAAGCCGATACATCTAACCAAAAGGCGGTGTATCAGAACAGGCCTCCACTACCAAAGACGGGAGGGACGCCTGATCCCCCAAAGGGAGACGAGTCTCTAGCAAACCCTTCCCGCAGAAAAGGGGAGCCTCATCGCGCCTTGCCCAGGAAGAGATACAGAGACCAGACCTGAAGGGGAGCCACCTCTAAAAGGCTGCAAAGAAAGCAGCAACATCCCCAGCCCTCAGGCTATTCTGCGGGTAACCTCTCAAGGGGGCTTAAGCCCTCCCCACCCGACACAGACCTATGCTTACCACCTCGATGGAAAGCGAGGGCCGAGAAAGAGGCTCCTAGGCGTAATCAGAGAATTTCCTCAGAAATAACTCTGACTCGTAAGATGGCGAAACATAGCGCGATCAGGCCCACTCCTCAGAGGGGCGACCCGCTAGATCACCACCTTGTCAGGGAGCAGGTCTGTGTAAGGGGCGGAAAACCTAGCAGCCGAAAGAGAACGGGCAGCTCGAAGAGGACCTACCAAGGAAGCACACAACAAAGCAGGACCCCGACATACAGCAGGATAGACACATAGTACTGAGCCGTACTCACCCCACCGTGGTTCCTGCACATGACTCCGATAGCTCAGAAGTTCTCCTGGAGGAACCACCCTGACCATCTGCTTATAACCCTAGCAGGGGAGATAATAAAGCAAGGTTATAGGGGAGTAAATCACACATTGACCAGAACATGCAATGGGCTGCCTACCCAAACCATAGGGAGAAGACAGCATTCACCTGGTCGCCTCAAAGAGACCGCTATTAGAAACCCTGAAAGGGAAGCGATCACCAAGCTCCTACCTGGCTATAATAATTGACAGATCTAGAAAGGATTCTAGAGACATAAAAATGGATCGAACTCACCCATCCATGGTTCCCGCCGTCCGAGCCCTGTAAAGGAGGCCTGAACCATTCTCACCCCACACAGACCTGTGCTTACCATCTCAATGGAAAGCATAAGGCCCTGCTCTATCAAGGTCCGCAGAACCTTGAGAACAAGGGCGTAAGATGGTGAGACATAGCGTGATCAAGCCTACTCCTCGGAGGGGCAACTCGCTAGATCACCAAATGGCATGAGAATAGGTCTGTATGAAAAGGGTAGAAATCCAGAAACAGAAGGCCCTTCAGGGCGGGAAGCAGATAGAGGGTCTCAGCCAGGTGGCCTAGGTCCATGTGTCTATAAAGCATGTCCAGGAGCTCCCTGCGAGAAAGACTTCCGAAGAGCTTACCTGAAGGTAGGACCATAGCCCTAGATGCAGTGCTGTAATGGGGACCTGAAAGTTTCCCAATCGATATGCCGAAGGCAGATTCAGGCAAGCAAAGCAAACCATAACCATGGTGAAAGACCTGAGGGGGGTGCTCAAAGAGGACCTACCAAAGGAAACGCACAAGACAGGTCCCAGAAATACAGCATGGTTAGACACATAATAAGGGATCGTACTCACCCGCCGTGGTTCCCACGCCTGACTCCAGTTACCAGAAAAGACCTTCTTGAGAAACTGCCAGACCATCATAGTGGGTCACCTACTTATAACCCAACAGGGGAGATAACACCATCTAGGCAGGGACTCAGGGAGACCACTGCTTAAAAACCCTATAAGGGGAGCAATCACAGAGTTAACAGAAAGGGGAAATCAACCACGATTGACCTGACCACAAAGAATGGGCTGTCTACCCACATCCCATGCAGGGGAGACAGCACTTACCTGACTAAGAGCTCAAAGAGACCGCTACTTAGAAACCTTAGGAAGGGAAGCGATCACCGAGCTAACACCTGGCTATCCTCAGATAGACAGTTCTATGAAGAGGGACAGGTTAACACACAACTAGCCTCAGATAGCTGCACTTAACCACATAAATAACGCAAAAAAGCTATAACCATCCTCAGATGGCTATACTTCCTCTTCATTTTCTGTCCATACCCTCGAGTATGGCAGAAAATTAACACCACAATCGCAACGCGCCGCATATGTTCAACCCCCTGGGGAGCTGAACACGCTCCGCCCACGCGCCAGACTCCCGCGGGAATCAGGCGGAACGGAGCCGCCGCCGCCGCCGCAAATGCGTTGTTAATGCCCGAGAGGCGCGCACACTCATGCAAATTCGGGTATAGAGAACACTCACCTCCCTCCTTTGCGAATGCATTGCGATGAGCACATCCAGTTCCCTCGCAAGGAATAAGCACTGAATGCGATGATCGCATTCAACTCCCTCGAGAGCTGAAAGCGCAGAGAGCTGAAAGCGCAGCTGACTACCGCACACACAGCCCGCGAGCCCCTTGTAAGCGGGTATGAGAGCGCGTCAGCCTCTCGCAACAAGCAAAAAAAACGGTGATCTCGTTCAACTCCCTCGAGAGCCAATATTCGCTTAATCCTCACCATATAAGGACCGTATGATAGGTGCGGATATCAGAGCGTGCTTGTTTCTTGCAAGAGACAAGCAAAGAGCGCAATAAACTCCACAGGAGTAAAGAGCGCTTGCTCCTTACCACGCATCGTCACACGCGAGCCGTAATTAAAACATATGGTTAGAGACATGAACTCAATTCGAGCTTTTGGTTACTCAGACAAAAGGTCAGTGAAGACGAAGAAGAGACCGTCCTGCTCTACCGGTGCCCTTTTATACTGTGGTCGCGCCGGTACTGACGCTCCGGCAGCGACGAGTCGCGCCAGAAGTGATGTCATAGGCTGTCGCTGGCCAACTCTGTTGATGCTTTTGTATGTAGACTTCAGACACGGGTCACACAGACGGCGTTCCCCCTAGCGCCCCCTAGAGGACGCAGTTCAAGTTCCTCGAAAGGGAACCATTTTTAAAGCTTGGGCTCCTAAACATTAGATCACTTGCACCCAAAGCAGTTATTGTGAATGAAATGATCACAGATAATAGTTTTGATGTACTCTGCTTAACCGAAACCTGGCTAAAACCTAATGACTATATTAGTTTAAATGGGTCTACTCCACCAAACTACTACTATAAGCATGACCCCCGTCAGAGTGGTCGTGGTGGTGGTGTTGCAACAATATATAGTGATATTCTCAATGTTACTCAGAAAACAGGTTACAGGTTTAATTCATTTGAAATACTTTTGCTTAAGGTTCTACAGTTCTAATGTTAAAGTTATATCCACTTTAATTATGACACTTATTAAGTGACAATCAAGTTTATTTATCAGAATAAGCCAATAATTATGGCTATACTGTCATTAATACAGTACTAATAAAGCCAATTTGACCCCCTATTCTAAAGTGAAAGTTATATCCACATTAATTATGGCACTTATTAAGTGATATTCAAGTTTATTTACCAGAATAAGCTAACAATTATGGCTAAAGTGCTATTAATACAATACTAATAAAGCCAATTTGACCCCCTATTCTAAAGTGAAAGTTATATCCACATTAATTATGGCACTTATTAAGTGATATTCAAGTTTATTTACCAGAATAAGCTGACAATTATGGCTAAAGTGCCATTAATACAATACTAATAAAGCCAATTTGACCCCCTATTCTAAAGTGAAAGTTATATGCACATTGATTATGGCACTTTATATTATTCAAGTTTATTGACTAGAAACTCCCATTAATACAGTGCTAATAGAGGCAATTTGATCCCGTTCTACAGTAATTTCCAGTAATAAAATTAAATTTAATTACAATTAACGTACAATGTAAAACAGATAGAAATACAGATAACTGGATCACAAATGCAGCAAGTTAAACAACCCACATGTAGGTCACAAAATAAGGACATAAATGCAGAAAGATTTTTTTTTTTATAACTTTTATGCTGGTTAAACAAATAACATATTTTTGCAAATTAAATTGCAAATAACATCTGCAATAGTTTGCCATATATTAATAAATAAAAAGAAAAAAAAAGTTATTAAAAAAAGATTACCTTTCAAGATGAGGGTTATAAACACTACTCACAAACAGGAAAGAACATTGAGTAATAAGAATACAACAGAACTGTGCACATTGGATTTTTTTGTTGTTGTTGTTCTGAACGAGTTTTCCAAATAGAAAAGAACTGTGAAATTAGAGACCTTTTGTAACGCTGTGAATGAGATGAGAGGAGAGTGGATCCATTTGCATGCTTTTATTATTTAAGGGACGAGACAGAGACATAGTTGTACAGGCAGGGTCAGACAACAATGGCAGGCAGGTATAACGAAGGCAAAACGTGAGAATAGTCCGTGAGACGAGCTAGAGTCCAGGAGGCAGGCGGTGAGACAGACGAGATTATAAGGCCAGGCGAGAAAACTAAACATGGGAAACTAGGAAACTAGGGAACACAGGATAACCACAATGAAAACTACAACAACAATACTTCGTGCCAACAGAATGAAAGCCCGGGGCTTTTATAGCGCTACTGATTGGTCACGGTTGTAGACCAAATCAGCACGCTGCATGATGGGGAATGTAGTCCAAGGTGTAGTGCAAGAGTCCGTGTGTGAGGATAAGGTAAGAGCAACATCTGGTGGTGAGGGGCCAGCAGAACACCGACCAGATTTGTAACATAGCCCCACAAGGAGTGGCTTCCAGACGCTCCAAACCGAAAAACAGTCCTGGGGAGCGGTGGGAGGGCCAGGAGACTGAGGCAGAACCAGCAGGGCAGAAGCCTTCCAGGGCGGAGCTGGAGGTGCAGGAGTCATCCAGGGCGGAGCAGGAGGCGCAGGAGCCCACCAGGGCGGAGCAGGAGGCAGAGCAGGAGGCGCAGGAGGCAGAGCAGGAGGAGCAGGAGCCCTCCAGGGCGGAGCAGGAGGCCACGTCATGGACCGGGACCTGGGGAGAACAGTGACAGAGGAGGCAGACAGAGTAAGGAGAGAAGTAGAGAGTGTACAGGTTAACGCCGCCTCCATAAGAGGTTCTACAGCCAGAGCTGACACCTCTGGAGGCATTGGCGCAGTCTCTCCAGCAAAAGAGGCCTCTAGAGCTGACTTGTGATCAGACGGGAGCTCTGGAGCAGGCTTGTGATCAGACGGGAGCTCTGGAGCAGGCTTGTGATCAGACTGGAGCTCTGGAGCAGGCCTGTGATCCGACGTGACCTCAGGAGCTGACTTGTGAACAGACGTGACCTTAGGAACTGACTTGTGAACAGACGTGACCTCGGGAGCTGACTTGTGAACAGACGTGACCTCAGGAGCTGACATGTGAACAGAAATTAACTGGCAGCAAATGACAAATATATGACAGTAAAAAAAAAACATTTTTTATGTTCTTATTTACAGTAGCAACCATTTATCTGTAAAGTAAAACTCACTGATTTACAAATGCAGCTTTTTTTTGCTTATTACACAAGAAAGAGTAGTGATTGTTGTGGGGTGAAGGGCAATCTGATTAGCAAAGGACCTCAAGCCAGGACTAGAACACGGGTCACCAGAGACACAGTTGCAAATCTTTTTTTTTAAAGATTTATTTTTTGGCATTTTTGCCTTTATTGTGATAGGACAGATCAGACATGACAGGCAGCGAAGTGGGAGATAGATAGGGGGTGGGATCGGGAAAGGTCCTCGGGTCGGGATTCGAACACGGGATGCCCGGAGTGTGAGTACAGTGAGTTCAAATTAAATGCAGTCATTGGCTGAAAACCCAGCTGCCAGTGTACTGTGTTTTCCTTTCCTATACCAGTGGTGGCATTTCAGAAAACTCCATTCTTGGTAGTGTATTTATGATTATTATACTGAAGTTAAAATAATATGAAAATGATTAAAGCAGTATAATGGGCTGTTTTGGACAGGTAATATAACTGGAAGCAAAAGACACCAGAAGCCAAACACATTCAAATTACAAATGGTCATGGCTCATCTCTCCTGAAAACTGAATATACACTGTATATAATTAGCTTACTGTAATTTTCTACAGTACATAATTGTGCATCAACATCTACAATCTACAATACAGTGGAAGTTACTTTGATTTTCTACAAGACATTGTTTGTTACTGTGACGTTCACAGTACTTCTTACATTATTGCAATTTTGATTCTGAATCTATGGTGTTCTACTGTGAACTAGTATACAGTAATTCCCTGTGCACAAACACAGTAAATTACTGTCGATTTCACATGTGTGTCTAAGTGGAACTGGACTGGACATATAGTGGTCTTGTCTCTGGTTGCACTTTCAAAACAAACTGTTCAAGACATTCCGAGACTCACATCTGTAAGTGAACGTGGTTGTCAATCCCAAAAACTGACATTGTGAACGTGACCATAGATCTTTGGAATACTAAAAACATGTTAAAATATTCAAATGAGCCCTTGATTTCTGGATGTGCTTCCAGAGGTTGTCGCACTCAACTGGCTCCTGAGGAAATCTCTCTCTTTTTCCAAGTCTGCTATCAGTTTTTGTTGCTATTTGTTCTTTTCGATAAGCAGCTGCATGATTGGGGATTCTCCTGTAAAGACAATACAGTATAAACTTTATCTTAAATCTTATTTCATTTTAATACCTCTCAAATGTATTGAAGTCAACATAAATGATGAAAATATTTAAAATACAAAGCTATGCACATTGTTTTTGACATAAAGCATGTACAACCACTGAACATACTGATTTTACAACTGCTTATATTTCCAATAATACTACATGCCCAAAGGTCCACTACAGATCCATAATTGCCACAACTGCTGAAATTTAGGCAAAGTAATGCAGACAAAAACAGAATTGGTAGATAAATATGTTTAGAAAATACCAGTTGTTCTTTCAGGTGCAACATAATACAATATGCAACATTAAGTTGAATTAATGTTTGTTTTTATCAGTTGGTTAATTGCTTGATTCCAGACCAAATGTTTAAAAATGATTAAAATTGTTGGCAACTTTAGGTCTGAATCATATCAGTACTTAAGAAATGTTTCTTGACTAATAAAAACTAGCATTTTCTAAACTTACCATCTGTACCATCTTCCTCAACTTTTACAGCTGGTGAGGCCATTCCTACTGCCATAGATGCCTTTTCTGGTCCTGGATCCTTAACTTTTTAAAGAATAAATAAATACATTAAAAATCACACCGTATAAGCAAATATCAGTGGGCTAAACTTTATGTACTTGTTTTTCCTTAATAAATTATCCATGTATTTTATACAGATTTATTTTACATATATATTTTAGACTACTCATTAAAAGCAACTAAATTAACTGAATAAATAAAATGAACAGTGAAATAAAATAAAATACAATGTCCTAATACCAATGTACTGCATATAGTGTAAACAGAGTAATCCTGTCAAGCAACAGGATGGGTGCCCTATAAACCACTGCTTCTCAAACCTGTCCTGGTGGATTGTCAGTGCTGCATATTTTGTATGACTCCCTCATTTAACACATCCAGTTCAGGTCTTGTAGTATCAACTAATAGGCATACACAATGTGCATTGCGGGCACTCCAGGACCAGGTTTGGGAAGCACAGTATTAGATGATTATTTAAATTTCTGTAGTTATTATTTTCTACCTCCCAACTATATTTGTTTTTTTGTTTTTTTTTTTGTTTTGTTCCACAGAACATTAGACATTTTGTTACATAGACATACCACTTGCAGTACATAGTCTGCAGTTGTTACTTAAAACATGGAAGAAAGGGGACCACTAAAGCATATAAATTATTTTTTTAATGTGGATGTTGGATTGAAGTGTTAGCTGGTGTACTGCTGAAGTAATGCAAAAGTGAACTTACCATCCTCACTAACTAGCTGTTGAGTTGATTCTGCGGCAACCTTCACGTTTTTACGTTTAACTGTTCTTTTAGACTGTAAGAATAAACATGGGGAAAACAAAATCACAGTGAATTAATAGAAGCTGAATATATTGAATAGAACACATAGTAGCTAAGTTTACCAAAGAATGTAAACTCATGAAATTGCAGCTGCACTGTAGAATTCAGAAGTTGTATGAGAAGTAATATAACGTTAAAATGCATTATCTCCTTATCTGACTGACTACAGCTAATCTCTATCACGAATCCATTAGCTACACAGACTTGTTTAGATTCGTTCACCTCACCGATTTGTTCTGTAACAATAAAATTGTCTTTGTTTCACATATTTAAGCTATTTGGCAAAAAATAAAGAGAACCTTTAATGATTTATGAAAAACTATGGAAGTGAAGGAAACCGATTCCTTACTTATGATCTGTTCACAAACATATATTAAACGGGCACATAAACTGTCATTTGAGACAATAATCTGCAAAGTAATATATTCAACGCAAAATTTTGATTTTATTTATTTATAAACATAATCTTAAGTCGTCACAAAAAAAACTATATTATATATATATATAAAATATATATATATTTTTTTTTTAATACTTACACATATACAAATGCGTACCTATTAATGGGCTAGATGAGGCCACAAGACACTAAAATTGTTAAACCTTTCCACAAACGGCTCGTGAACTATTTTATGCAATAACCGTCAGCTTAGGCCAATTAAGTGCGTCAGTGTGTAAACCCCTCGTATTACCGCGGTCAAGTGAGCCGCCATCTGGATTTGCTGCACGTCTATTAGTGGAATTACGGTACGGAGACACGAAGCGGCCAAAAAGCTGACGAACATCTATATTTCAGCGGTTAAAACGTAAATGTGCTGGAAAACAGGGAAAAGTATTTACAAAACGTATACGTTTTGTTCATGGTAACTCTGAAATTTCTTCAGAGTTACCATGAACATTTCAATAAATTATTTTTCTGAACAACCATGTCTCTATCTGTGTTCACGATGTTTTAGCGTAGAATTTGTACAGAAAATGAATGGCAGTCTGTCACAATGAATTATATTTCTATAACTACATGCCAATTTCTATAACAAACGTGTCGATGTCGATAGCCTTGTGGGCAGCACGCTAACATATAACGCTGATGCACTCCGGGCGTCCCGGGTTCCTTTCCTGATCCCACACCTGTCTCACTGTCCCATGTAATTTCTGATGTGTCCTTTTGTAATAATAATAACAATAAAAGGCTAAATGTTTTATATCATTTATCAAAAAAAGTCTGTGACATTGCACTGACCATTCTTTCACATTGAATTGGGCTACTAGATTACACCACCAATAATAATAAAGAACACTTAATCAGATTTCTTTTCTTGGCTTTTTTGTTGAAACAAATGTGTTTCACACACACACAAGTACAACACCAAAAAAAAAAAAAAATGGCAAAGGTCAGGAGCCCAACTAAAGTAAACCCCAATCGCCATGATGGTAAGGTCAAATTAACCTCTAAACCACTGTTTAGATGTTCTCAAAGAAATTTTGTAGATATATGACAGAAATCAAGACAAACTGCAATGTTGTTTGTGAAGTTTAATCAGAGATTTAATGTCTTCATTTATTTAAGTTCATTTTATCTTTGGCTGTGGCTGATTCTTGTGTTTTTTCTTTCCTTCGGTGATTCTGCTTGTAAACAGCAGCTGTTCATCATTATTGGTCAATCATGACATAATTATCTCCTTAACTCCAACACTGTGTCAATGCTACTTGAACACTTTGTAGTGTGGAAACACATGAACACTGGGAAGGGTTTGTTTAACACTGGGAACTATTACATAAACTTTGCCTGTTTCATTCACACATGACTGATGCATTTGAATCACATTAAGTTTAATTGATTTGTTTATATTGAAACTATGTCATTTAAATGCATGGAGTTTGTGTCCACTTTTTTTTTTTTCAGCTTGAAAATGCATGTTGTTAAACAACAGTACAATTCATTGAATGCACTGTAACCTCTTATTTACAGCCTAATTTATTCCTGTCTGAAATTAATATGACCCGACTAAGGTCTGTGGAAACATAATTCTCAGAATCTTTCCTTTTACTGGATGTGTTGCTAAGTGATGTTAAATTTGCAACCTACATGTGTTGGTGTATTGAAAATTATTGAACAGCTTTACTGTTTTCATGCGTTTTAGGACTTGCTGCTGAAAGAGACCTGACTAATACAGTAATTGGAATTTGCATCATCATGATTTGTATTTACTTGAAGAAATTATGTCAGCTTTACTTACATTTTTTTTTTTCTGTTCAAACAACTAAATTGTTACTTGTACAAATTACTCAATATTGTTGCGTGGAACCACTTGACAGTCTTTTTTTAAGTGAGTCCAACAAATCATATGATTCATAGATTAAGTAATCAATAAATTGTTATTAGTTAAATTTGTCATAATGTATTAATTCCCTCATTACTTATTTTAACTAATAGTGTAAATTAATGTGATCATTACCACTAATGATTTACAAAGATATATTATTATGTTATGACTTTACTTGTTGAGGCACAGAACTATTAACTAACTGTTAAGTAATATGTCATTGTGGTTATGGATTTACAATTAGTTAGCTAGTCATGTGCCTCAACAAGTAAAGTCACAATATAATGATACATTTGCAAATCACTAGCTAATGAGTGTTTAAAGCAGACAACTGGAAGTTGACATAGCTTTGTACATAGCTTTGAACACTGTGGTAATTAACGAATTTACATCATTAGTTAATAAAATAAGTGATAAAGGAAATTCATACATTATGACACATTTAACTAATAACAACTTAATGATTACTTAATCTATGAATCATATAGAATGTTCATTTGTTGCTGATGAAGGAATCATTAATAAATGCTTTAGTTTATATAATTCATTGTGACAGACTGCCATTCATTTTCTGTACAAATTCTACACTAAAACATCGTGAACACAGATAGAGACATGGTTGTTCAGAAAAATTATTTATTCAAATGTTCATGGTAACTGAATACATTTTAATAATGCATGTAGAAAAAAGGAGCAAACATTCAGTGTTATTGTCACGAATCTGACCGGTGTCCCGTTGTCCGCTCACCACCAGATGTCACTCTCACCTCACCTTATACACACACACAGACTCTTGCACTACACCTTGGACTACTTTGCCCATCATGCAGCGCGCTGATTGGTCTACACCTGCGACCAATAAGTAGCGCTATAAAAGGCCTGGACTTTCATTCGGTTGGCGTGGAGTATTGAGTTGGAGTTCTTTGTATTTATTATTGTGTTCATCGCTATTTCCTAGTTTTCCTGTTTAACGTTTCTTCCTGGCCTCCTCGTTTACGTCCGTCTCTCCACCTGCCTGTTCGACCCTCCCTCATTTCCCGGACCCTTCTCTCGCCAGCCCCTTAAGGATTACGTTTGCCGTTGATCGACCCACGCCTGTACCACGGACTTCTCTTGTGCCTCCTTTGTTATACCTGTTTGCTATTGTGCCGACCCTGCCTGTCTTCGAATATGTGTCTGCATCCAGCTGCTTTCACCCCGGACATTTTATAGGTATGAACACTGATCAGATTTTATTCAGGTTAAGACAAGGACCACGCACGCTTCCTGGCCATTGCAAACCATTCCACCCTCCCAGACTGCATTAAAATTGAAATTTTCTGTGACAGCTTAAATAAACAGTTGAAGGCAAGACTGAGACGCGAGGGTCCGCGCTCATCTTTGGCCGAATTCATTGACTATGCTTTGATGTGTGTGGGCTCGTCATTTACCGTGGGTGTCGCGGAGGAGAAGCGCGACACCACGGCAACACTGGCCGCGCACCCCACTCGCAAAATGGCGGCCGCACCGGAGCGCGTTCATACTATGGCGACGACAGCGGTGCCCGTTCGCAAGATGGTGGCTGCGCCGGTGCTCGCTCACAAGATGGCGGCAACGGCGGACCCCGTTCACATGATGGCGGCGAGAACAGAGCTCCGTCACGTCACAGCTACCATACAAGAGCCATTTAAAGGTGCAGCTGCGTTTCCTGAGCCAAGTTAAGTTTCCGAGTCCAGTCAAGTTGCGGCTGCATTTCCCGAGTCTAGTCAAGTTCCCAAGTCAAATTGCAGCTGTGATTCCTGTGTCAAGTCAAGTCAGAGCTATCGCCCCTGTCTCAAGTCAAATTACAGCCATCTTTCCTGAGCCACTGCACAAGATGGCCGCCACGCCAGAGCCACTGCACAAGATGGCTGCCACGCCAGAGCCACTGCACAAGATGGCTGCCACGCCAGAGCCACTGCACAAGATGGCTGCCACCCCAGAGCCACTGCACAAGATGGCCGCTGTCTCCAAGCCACTGCACAAGATGGCCGCCGTCTCCAAGCCACTCCACAATATGGCCGCCATTAGAAACCGTCAGCACCCGGACGCCACCTGTGGTCATGATGGCCCACGTGCTGGACACACCCCTAATGACGGTATGGGCAGCTAAAATGGCGCTCCTTCATGCCGCGGCGGCTACCCCTGAGTCAAGTCAAGACACAGAGTCAAGTCAAGCCAAAGCTGTCGTTCTCCATGAGTCAAGCCAAGACACAGCCAAGTCGTTCTCCTGAGTCAAGCCATGTTGTTCATGAGTCAAGTCCCGGTACAGCGGATCTCCATGAGCCAAGCCAGGTTATAGCAGATCCTCATGAGCCAAGTCAAGCTGCTGCTGTTATTCCAGAGCCAAGTCAAGCTTCAGCCGCTGCTCCAGAGTCAAGTCAGGCTACAGCTGTAGCCTCCAAGTCCAGTCAAGCCGCCAAGTCCAGTCAAGCTTCCAAATCCAGCAACGTCAAAGTGGTCGTTCCTGCGTCAAGCAACGTCAAGGCGGTCGTTCCTGCGTCAAGCAATGGCAAGGCGGTCGTTCCTGCGTCAAGTGAAGTCAGGGCCGCTCTTCCTCAGTCAAGCAAAGTCACAGCCGTGGTTCCTGAGTCAAGTAAAGTCATTGATCCTCACAAGCCAGTTCAAGTCACTGCTGATCTTCATGAGTCAAATCAGGTCACTACTGATCTTCACGAGCCAAGTCAAATCACTGCTGATCTCCAAGAGTCAAGTCAATTCACTACTGATCTTCACGAACCAAGTCAAGCCACAGTTGATCTTTACGAGCCAAGTCAATCCACAGCTGATCTCCACGAGCCTAGTCAAGTCACAGTTGCTCTTCACGAGCCAAGTCAGGCCTCAGCCAGTCACCACGAACCAGGTAAAGTCACCGTTGATCCTCATAGGCCAGGTCAAATCATCGCTGGACGTCACGTGTCAGGACAAGTCACAGCAGCACTTATTGAGCCAAGTCAAGGTATTGCTGTTGTTTCAGAGTCAAGTCACGTCTCGTCTGACCGCTCAGAGCCAAGTCACGTCTTGTCTGACCTTCCACCGCCCTGGAGGGCTCCTGCTCCGCCTCCGGCCCCGCCCTGGAGGGTACCTGCTCTGGTCTTGTATTGCAGTAATTACAATCGTACCTATTGTTGTCTTTTTTATTCAGAACAGAAAAAAGCTTACAAAACTGCGTCAGTGGGGGGCAGTATAACATCTTCTTAACAGTGTTAAATTACCTTTTTTCTTTTACAACACTCCCACTTAATTTTACACTGAAATTTAAGCACTTAAACAATTTCCATAACTAAGATCAGTACTCAACCTCACAAATAATGTCAAAAATAATAAATCCTTCCAAACTTTCCTCATTATTTTTTCTCTGTTACTTTACTTTCCATTTTCATAACATATTGAACAGTAAAGTAAGCATATTACACAGATTTAAACAGGGTAAAGCCCGATTTCTCTCCTAAGGTACTCAAACCTTTGTCTTGTCAGCGGCTTAGTCAAGATATCTGCCTTCATATCAACTGTTGGACAATACTGTACTTGTATTTGTCCATTCTGCACACATTCACGAATGTAATGGTAGCGAATATCTATGTGTTTAGTTCTTGAATGATTGACTGGATTCTTTGTGATTGCGATGGCTCCTTGATTGTCCTCCATGATCATTGTAGGCGAGTCACTCATTCCAAGTTCAGTCAGTAATCGCTTCAGCCAGGTACCTTCTTGAGCTGCCTGGCTGAGTGCAATATACTCAGCTTCTGCTGTTGACAGTGCAACTGTTGCCTGTTTCTTGCTGAACCAACTTACTGCTCCTCCACTCAGGAAAAACATATTTCCAGTTGTTGAGCGACGGTCATCCTGATCTCCGGCCCAATCAGCATCTGAGAAACCAATCAAAGTTCCTGACTCTGACTGCTCATACTTAAGGGCAAGATTCACTGTACCCTTCAAGTATCGAAGAACTCTTTTCACAGCTGTCAGATGTGCAGTGTTTGGATTTGCATTGAACTTTGACACAACACTCACTGCTTGTGCTATGTCTGGTCGCGTGGCCATCGCTGCATACAACAAACTACCTACCATGGACTGATAAGGGTTCACAGGTTTACTGACACCATCATCTTTTCTTAACTTTACATTTGCATCAGCAGGGGTTGCAATGGGATTAGCATTACTCATTCCATACTTCTGGAGGATGGCTTCAATGTAATGCTTCTGATGCAGAAAGACACACTTCTTTGCTCTGTCTTGAACAACAGAGATGCCCAGGATATAGGACAGTTCCCCCATGTCCTTCATCTTGTAACGTCCTTTTAGAGCTTGTTTCAACTCATCCATGCTTTCTGTTGATTCTGTGATCAAAATCAGATCATCAACATACACAGCTAGAATCTCTAGCTCCTGTCAAGATCTCACGAACACACATGGGTCTGATGTGCTCTGTTTAAAGCCAATGTCT
Organism: Labeo catla; assembly: GCA_012976165.1. Taxonomy (NCBI): domain Eukaryota; kingdom Metazoa; phylum Chordata; class Actinopteri; order Cypriniformes; family Cyprinidae; genus Labeo; species Labeo catla. The sequence continues at coordinate 454,976 of VONZ01000546.1, read as the reverse complement.
TTCATGAACTCTGTGAAAGCCTTGCTCCAACAGCGAGGAGACTGTTTAAGCCCATATATTGACTTTTTCAGTTTGCATACAAGATGTTCCTGTCCTGGTTTGATATATCCCTCTGGTTGCTCCATGTAGATTTCTTCTTCCAGGTGTCCATTTAGGAACGCAGTTACTACATCCATCTGGTGTACATGTAGATTATTCTGGACAGCAAAAGACAGTAATGTACGAATCGAGCTGAATCGCACCACGGGTGAAAAAGTTTCATCATAGTCAGCACCATACATCTGTGAGTAACCCTTAGCAACGAGTCTACACTTGAGTCTTTCCACTCGTCCGTCACTGTGATGCTTGACTTTGAACACCCACCTCGATCCTATTGCCTTACGATCCTTTGGTAAATCCACCAAGTCCCATGTCTCGTTTTCTAGCAGTGACTCAAATTCCAAGTCAGCCGCCTCCTGCCATTCCTTTGCATTAGGACTCATTAATGCCTCTTTTAGTGTGCTTGGCTCTGTAACACAACACACATTGGCAATATGATCAACAGTTACTTTGTCAGCAAACTCATCATATCCATACCTCTTTGGAGGTTTCCTGATTCTGCTGCTTTCTCTAGCAGATTCACTGACTGTGAACTCGTCAGCTGGCATTTCCCGTTCATCAGTATCGATGGATATTTCCTTCTCTGAACAGGATACTTCCACTTCCTGTTTCCAGCCGAAGTCAGATTCATTGAAGATGACATCTCGACGAATGAGAATCCTCCTTTTTTCTTCATCTAAGAGACGGTAGCCCTTTGCATTGTTTGCGTAACCCATGAAGTGAAGCTTCACAGCTTTCTTGTCCAGTTTTCTTCTCTCTGTGTCTGGAACATGTGCATAAGCAACACAGCCAAATACTTTCATGTGACACATGTCCGGCTTTTTTCCATTCCATCTCTGGTAGGGTGTCGCTTTTTTCAGAACAGATGTGGGCAACCTGTTCTGTATATATGCTGCAGTTGCTAAAACCTCTGTCCAGTACATTTTTGGCAACTTAGCATGAGACAGCATACTTCTGGCTGCTTCAATCAGTGTTCTGTTTTTCCTTTCAGCAACACCATTTTGCTGGGGTGTGTGAGGTACAGTCATCTCATGGTGGATACCTTGAGCTTTCAAGTATTCTTGAAATTCACTGGATGTGTATTCTCCACCATTATTTGTTCTCAGCCTTGTGATTTTTTTGTCCACACTCATTGGAGAATGTTTTTTCAAATTCCTTGAATTTGCTCAGAACCTTACTTTTTTGTTTCAGGAAGCAGACCTTGCAACATCTGGAATAATCATCAATAAAAGTTACAAAGTACTTTGCTCCACCTATTGACTCAGTCTGCATGGGACCACAGACATCACTATGGATCAACTGCAACTTACGTTTGGAGCGAATCTCTCCCACTGGCTTGTGTGGTTTTCTAGACAGCTTTCCCTCCACACAGGCTTCACAGAAGGTAGCTTCTTTCTCTGCAGTAAAATCCACTCCATTTACCAGATTTTTAAGTTCCTTTAATTTGCTGGTGTGACCCAGGCGCTGATGCCACAGCCTGCCTGTTACTGATGCACTTGATGCACCATGACAAATAGGCAAACTTCCTTCAACGTTTAGCTGATATAGCCCATCAGATCTTTGTGTTCCCGTCCCATGGAGAGTTCCATCTTTTCCACGTATGTAGCAGGTAGACTTCTTGAACTGCACTGTATTTCCTTTTTTCGTTGCAGCTCCCACTGAGAAAAGATTTCCGGATAACTTGGGAACATACAGCACATCATACATTGTGACATTTTTTACATCACTGACTTTGAATGTCATTTTAAGTTTGATGTTGCCAAGCCCTAGTGCATCCACAACCCTGCCGTCACCAAGTTTTACAGACTGTGGCTCTGAAAACTGTTGATAGTCCTGAAGACATTCTTTATAGCAAGTCATGTGCTTTGATGCTCCAGAGTCAATCAACCACTGAGCCTGTTGTGACATCTCATTCTGATTAATCTCTTTAACTACAAAAGCACTCTCTGATGACTCTTCAGTATCTTCACACATCATGTTTTTAGCCTTGTGGATTTTATTTTTTATTTTTCCTCTTGGACAGTCATGCTTTATATGACCTTCTTTTCCACATTTGTAGCATCTCCATGAGCTGGATCTGTCAGCTCCGACTGCCTTAGAATTAGGCTGTTTATTTCCACGAACTTGCATTGACATGGCTGACGCACCACCCGAGGCAGCTCCAATATCATCTACTTGCGCTCTTTTTTGTTCTTCATTTATTAATGCTTGCTAAACAAACTGCAGTGTCAAAGTGTCCATCTTTGTTTCTAATGCAGTGACAATTGTAGCATAGCTTGATGGCAAACTACCCAGAAGAGTTACAATCTGGTCTTCCTCTTCAATTATAGCACCTATTGCTCCAAGCTTGTCAGTCAGTTCCTTCATTCGTTTTAAATGCTCCGTTAAACTTTCTCCTTCCTTCATTTCACATCTGAAGTATTTTTTCTTTAGGAACAGTTTATTTGCAAGAGTATCTCTCTCAAAATGTCCTCTGAGCGTATCCCACGCTTCTTTTTGGGTCTGACAGCTTGTTGTCAGGTACAGCTGGGGTGTACTTACATTCAACACCAACATGGAAAATGCCTTTTCTTTCTGACGTTGAAACTCAGCTTGTGCAGCAGCATTAGCTCCTGTTGCTAGCACATCTGTTTCCATTAGCATCCCCCACAGTCCTTTCGCCTTCAGAAAATGCTCCATCTGAAATTTCCATGTTGCCCAGTTCTCAGATCCGCTCAGCTTGTCAATAAACAGTTTATTTTCCATTATGAACCCACAACAGTTTATTTCCACGACACAGCTTTTTTTAGCGACGCTCTGGGCACATAACCTATTGTTGTCTTTTTTATTCAGAACAGAAAAAAAGCTTACAAAACTGCGTCAGTGGGGGGCAGTATAACATCTTCTTAACAGTGTTAAATTACCTTTTTTTCTTTTACAACAGTACCAGCTTAAGGTATATATGGATATATTATTCAAAAGGGCATTTCAAACGAAAAACAAATGTATGGTATATCCTCACCATTGTGGATGTGCAAACGTCTGATTCTACAGGACTGTAGGGCGACGATGCTTCTACCGTTGTGATGCGAATAGACCATGTTTATCTGTCTGTAAACATTCGGGATGCGCGCGCAGCATGGTTGCAGAAAACCCGGAGAGATCGCCTTTACAGGGGTGCGTTTCCCAAAACCATCGTTAGCCATCTATGGTCGCAAGTTCCGTCGTTACCAACATAGTTCAATGATTCGGTGTTTTCCGAAACCATTTATTTATTTATTTATTTATTTATTTATTTATTCAAGAAAAAAGGATTGAACATTACAAAAATATTAACAAGTAAATCCAGATATACTAAATATTAAGCAATCTTACAGTAAAATAGAGTTTTAAGGTAAAATAAAATAAACAAGAAATATTTATATATAAACATAAAATAAAACAAAAAACATTGAAACAACTAAACAATAGTTAACATTTTCTTTCTTTTTCCTTAGGACATATTCAACAGTTGCAGCAGGGGAGCTATATCAGAAAAGAATTTCTCTATGAAATCTAACAATATGACATTCTTTTTATTATTAATAATCTCCATTTATGATAAAAATAAATTACACTTTGGTATGCATTTCACAAATTTGCGTTTATGAATATAATATTTACCTTGTAAAATGTAAAAGTTAACAACATACTCAATCATTTTACTTTTGTGTGAATAAGTACAAATCACATCTTTTAAAGAAAGCATATAGTTGACATTTCTTCGCAGAAATAAAAAGGGACTAACATCAGACCAAAATTTAAGAGACAAATCACAATTATAAAACAAATGACACAGATCTTCCTCATGTGCATTACAGAAACTACAAGTATTGTCAATGTCCATGAATTTAGAAAGAGCTAATTTACATGGGTAAATTTTGTGAAGTATTTTGAAATGCACCTCTTTAACTTTATTCAATATACAAAATTTATAAGGATTTGACCAGGTCGTTTTCCAATTAATATCAGAAATTTTTGCATTCCAAAATAATTTTCCTCTAGGTGAGATTTTATGTTTTGATTGCAAAATTTGTCTAATATTTTTATTATTACAAGAGGAAGAATGTATTGCAATACCATCAACTTTTAATTCTGGAAATATTCTTTCATTGCTTCCATAAGAGAGATGATTATTTATTAGTTGTATCAACCCATTTGGAATAGCTTTAACCACTTGTTTAAATTCTTTAAAGGGGATGGGAAAATTGTAAACTTGCATAAAGTCTTCATAAGACAAAATGTTTCCACTCTCATAGAACATATCCATAACAAAATAAATATTCCTTTCAAACCACCTACGCAAAAATAACGATTTATCCCTAGAAGTGATGAGACAATTGTTCCATAAAAGCATTTTTTGTGGAGAAAAGTTGTGATGAAAACAAGTTTCCAAGCCAATAATACTTGCTGGTGAAATTTAGATAATTTAAAAGGTAACTTCCCTGGAAGAAAGTTACATCTCAAAAGAAAGGATAACCCTCCAAGTTTTTGAAAGATACATTGTGGGATATAAAACCACATAGAATTGTAATTTTTTTAGACAATTTCTTAACCAATTAAGTTTAAAAGTATTGTTAATGTCAAAAAAATCAATCATCTCTAATCCACCTTCTATTCTTTTGCCTGACATAATGTCCTTTTTTAATTGGTAAGGTTTATTTTTCCATATAAAATCTAAGGATTTATTGATATCTTTGGAAATTTCATCACTAACATGTATGGAAAGAGCAGGGTAAACAAATCTAGAGAGGCCCTCAGCTTTGGATAGTAAAACTCTCCCAAAAATGGTAAGATCCCTTTGTAGCCAGTTATTCAAAATATGTTTAGTTTTCTTGATTTTTGACCTAAAATTCAATTGTTCACAGGTAGATGTATTTTTAGAAACATAGATTCCCAGATATTTAACGGAGTCTTTTACAGGTATATTTTCAATTGATAAGTCTATAGAGTTGTGTATAAATAAAATTTCACATTTATGAAGATTAAGCTTTAAACCAGAAGATTTAGAAAAATTGGAAATACAATAGAGGGCTATTTTCACTTGATTTTTATCTTTCAAAAATAATGCAATGTCATCTGCCAATTGAGAAAGTTTAAATTCTTTATCAAATATTTTTAATCCCAAAATGCTTTGATTGTTTAAAATTTGAATGGAAAGAAGTTCAGCTACTAATAAAAACAGAAAGGGAGAAATCGGACAACCTTGGCGTACACCACGATGGATTCCAAATCTTTTAGACGTTCCCATATCCTTGTAAAACATTTCTATAATATCAATGAAATTATTCCCAAACCCAAAAACTTTCAGAGAGTGAAGTAAGTAGCCATGTTCGATTGTATTGAAGGCTTTACAAAAATCTAAAAAAAAAAAGAGCCCCTGATTCTATCTGGTCAGAATAGTCTAAAAGGTCAAAAAGAAGAAGAATATTGTTACTAATATGCCGATTCATTAATAATTTGATCGCATTATTATAGCATACAAGTCATTAAGTTTTGCTTGTAAAGAATGGAGCTCACTATCCTGTACTGGGGAGAGAAACTGAACTTTCCAAAGACTATCAATTTTATCAATTTTATCCAACAATTCAGCTTCCGTGTGGTCTTTATCCTATTTCATTTCCTTACTTCGTTTAATAGCCAAATGTCTGGATTTAAATTTAAAAAACTCCCATTTGGAGACAAAATCTGTTGTCTCTGAATTAAATATATTGGTGGCTAAATCTTCAATATTTCTTATGAAAATTCTGTCTTCCAAAAGAGAGTTATTAAAATTCCAGTAGCCACAAAGGCTATTAGAATTCTGAACAGTCTGCATTCAATTAAGAGATGATCAGTAAAAGGCACATAATGATGGGAAATGTTTTGAACATGTTGTAACAGATTAGATGAAATGAGGAATAAATCAATTCTCGATTTTAAAGACTTTGATACATTACTCCATGTATATTCATATAAATTACTATTAAAGTAACGCCATGAATCAACTAAAAACAAGTCTTTACATAAGGAATCAATGATATTACAACTTTGAGAATGGGGATGCATTTTTTGTGGAAATCTATCCATAAAAACATCAGGAACTTCGTTAAAGTCACCAGCAATTATTAATTTGGCATTCGGGGTTGTTTTCAGCATGTTACATAGTAAAACAGAAATATTAGCAAAAAATGAACTATTCGCAGTATGAGAGTTAAATCCATAAATATTGCAAATTATAAATATTGTATTTTCTGACTTAACAGTTAGTATAACCCATCTACCATCAGGGGAAGACTTGGAATGAACAATATCTCCTTTAAACTTATGAATCAGAACAAGAACACCAGCTGAATTATTTGAGCCATGACTAAAATAAATCCTATCGCCCCATTGAGCTTTCCAGAGTTTAATGTCAGCATCAGAAGAATGCGTCTCTTGTAAAGAAATAAAATCTGCATTATAACGTCTACAAAACAGGAAAATAGCCTTTCTTTTAGTGTTGTCTCTTAAGCCCCGCACATTTAAAGAAATAATTTTCAGATTATTAAACTCAAATTTGTCCATAAAATATATGTAAATAAAAAATGACCAAAAATGACAGGAAAAAAGGAAAGAAAAAGAAAACTGTGATCTCAAAGTACACTAAACACTTAACTTGGAACTGCTGTAATGCCGTTTAGTACAAGAAGAATTGAATAATCATTGGAAAATGGTCAAAAGCCCTTAAAGTAACGACAACAGGCATACATATGCAGAAAAAAGATCGAACCTGAAGAGCAGCTGAAAACTGTGCAAGTCATTTCAACTAGGCAGACATGTGCAGAAAAATTAGAACCTGGAGTGCAGTTGAAAACTCAGTCATTTCAAGAATACTGTGATAAATTGGCAGTGATTCTCTTATTGTTAATAACAGCAAAGGGGCCGCTGAAACCGATCTTCTTCCCTTCCTTTCGAGCCGCCTGGACAAGTAGCCAGAGTTTATTCCGACTTTCAATGTCCGCTTTGGAGAGAAATTCTTTGATGTGCAGACTATTCTCTCTGAGATAAATGGAACTCTTCGCTTCCATCCATATGATGTCGCGGTGCCTCCTTGTCATGAAGCGAATGATGACGTGAAGCAGCGCGCCATCCGATGGCTGTTTGCCTACACGGTGAACCACATCCACAGCTTCCTCCAGTTTATCCTTGATCCGCGGGACCACCCTGGCAAGATGACTGATCGCTGTCATTCGAATGTTTTTGTCTTCACATTCTTTCACCCCAAGTAGTTTTAAACACCATCTGCGACTATACCTTTCTAGCTCTTCCACTCTGAGCTTAAGAGAAGCATTTTCATGTTGCATGTGTTGAATGGACGATTCGGCCTTACCGATCTTTTCACCGTGAGAGGCAACATCTGACAAGAGTCGATTAACAGTGTCAAACAAAGAGTTCACTGCAGCCGTAGTGACCTCAATGGAGCTCTCAATATGAGTAATCTTTTGAATAACCGAATTTTGCTTGGAGTGGATGGCGTTAAAAATCTCAGCAAGTGACACTGTCCCTTTTCTTTTTCCCAGGGGGACTTTAATGGGAGCTGCGAGAAAAGGATCGACAAAACCCCCTTCATAATCATGTGTGATAAGCAAGGCATCTACACGTTCGGATTCATCCATATTTTGGCTTAATGTTTCGCTTGACAAGTGTCTGTCCAAGTTCCACGAATTACATAGGTTCCTATTAACACGTTTCTTGCCCATTAACTATCTGAAGGTGGATTCCAACTCAAATTAACATCCGCAATCAAAAGATTATAACTAAACGAACCACCACAGGGGCATAATATGACCCGTTGACTAGAATTTCTTCTTAAGCTGAAGAGGTACAAAAACACATCTTATTCACGAGACGCCATCTTGGGCCCCCCCCCCATTCCCGAAACCATAGTTCAAACGAACATTTGCAAACAACGTCACAAACTTACGTGGTTGGAACTACAGCTCTCCACCTGTGGTTAGAGGCATAGTTCCTTGTTAATAAGACAAATGGGCTCAATAAATTATGCTGTTGGGCACATTAAGCAAGCTAACATGCAGTACAATCTATATCTTTCACTCGATTTAAATGTAAATGCATTTTAATCTACGTATTTTTAAGCTTCCTTGCAAGCAACGTTTTTGCATAGAACCCCGAAATGTGACGTAAGAAGGAACCCATGATGATTCAAACATCAAATAAAACGAAATGACACGTAACAAAAAATAGTAAATTAGTCACCAGGTGCCATGTTTAATATAGCTGCATTTTAGAGATGTCTAGTAAGTTAAATAGCATAAATTATTACTCGGTGACGTCATTAACAACGGCCCTACACTGTTGAACTAATGTGGTTCAAAAGACGGAGATGCGACCGTGTTCAGGAAACAGTCGTGACTAGCTAGTTCGTTTTCACAACAATGCATTGTACTATGGAGGTTAATCAGCGAGCTACGTCGTTGTACGGGAAACGCACCCCAGCTAGAGAATTACAAGGATACGGCACAAAATACTTAGATTTAAAAAAAGAGTATAGATTATAATGATTAGATGTCATTTTCAAAATGTTGTTCGCATATTACAACAGCTTGTCACCCAGCCATAAGCAAAGTTATTCAACGAAATTGACGTTAGATAGTGGGATAGTCTTACAGATCTGAAACAGGGATGTTATGGGCGGTTCAAGTGGCAGTGTATGGAGCCATGGAATAAAAGAATAAGAAAGGTCAATTTGATTTTATATTTCAAAATTCTGACTTTATTTTCGTAATTCCGAGATTATATCCCACAGCTCTAGAGGAAAAACAACTCGTCATTATCTCTTTTACCTTCGGCTCAAAGTGTATATCCCATACTGCTTTTTTCCCTCAGAATTAACAAACTCACTAGTTTTGTTAAATCGAGTTATAAAGTCTGAATAAGGAGATATAAACTTGCATTTGTGAGAAACAAAAATTAGTATTGTGAAATAGAATAAAAAATGGTAACTGTAGGGCTAATACAGTACATCCCCTATGAACAGCATATGTGAATATTATGTAGACCTATTGTTTAAATCAAATTTATGCTTTAAAAGTAGAGTAATCATAGCAGTTTTCATCCATAGTGTGTCCGTTTAAACGTCTGCATTTAGCTTCAAATGGCATCTTTGACTACAGTATTGTATAAAAATTATTTGCAATCTGATTTTGACATCAAAAGGCATATATGTTTTTTCCTCTTATTCCATGGACTTTACCCGTTTACCTCCACTTGCTACCAGTGTTTTTCTGCAACCACTATGCGCACGCAGCTGCAAATGACGTCACTGTGACGTCTACTCGAAATTGGTCTTATAGCCTTTATCACAAAGCACGCGCTAGAATAGCAAGTTGATTTTTATTGGGCGACGCAGACGAAATGAATTTGCAGGACAAAGTAGAAGAACAACAACATCATGAGTCTAGAAAACAAATGTAGCTCTCTTCACGACAACACAGACACAGGTTGGTTCTTTAGAATGGGCGTTTTATTCTTGGGTTTGTCTTCTTTGTCTTTTGCGCCGTAATGCCACAACGCAGTGAGAACTGTATTCGTAAATGAGCATAGTACAAATACATAAGAAATTACACAACACACAGTCGTCCAACACATTGAATATGTGAAACAAATACCTTGTTGGCCGCTTGTCATGAAAAGAGTTCTTAAGAGATTATGAGAGTCGGTAACACTTTATTTTGATGGTCCCCCTATAGATAGTCTGCTGACTATAAATTACTTTGTAGTTGCATATCTACTTACTCTCATCAAGGTAGTATCTGTAGATTGTCTATTAAATGTTCTGTAGCAATTATTACAATGTCTATAACATGTAATCAGCTATTAAACATTTGGTCAGTAAAGTGTTATCAATGTGTTATCAATTTAGGTTGTAGATGCTCAACAGCATATTAGCAGATATGCAACAAATCCTCAACAAGTTCTCAGTACTTTTATATAGCAAAGTAAGCACGTTTTAGTAGTTAGCATGTAGCTGTTAACCAGTGTATCAACAAACTTTCAGTACACATTCAGTTGTCTGTAAGTAGCAACACAAGATCATTTCAACATATATATGTCACACGCACCGGATCACGTGAGGTCACGAGGCACCGGAAGTAATCTCCGCGGATATATAAACAGGAAGCAGGTAACGCTCGGCACCAGACATTGAGTTCATGTTGGACTTCTGTTCAGGTCTCATATCAACGCTCTCAACTCACGTGAGTACCCCGCTCTTTGGAGCTCCTTATATATCTGTCTGTGTGCGTGTGAGAACGCGGATTTCCTGGTGGGAATCTCTACTCCATTGGAGGAGCGTTCTCAGACTAATCGCGTGGTTTACCTGCTTGTTCGTGTGTTGTCACGTTCGAGTTCTCCATCACGCTACACGGGGACCTTCCTCGATCGGTCATTTCCTGTCTTGTCTCCGTGACAGAATGTCTGGTCCCGAAATGGTCCCGGCGGATCTGGAGCAACTGTGGGGAGTGATACAGCAGCCGTGGAAATCGTGAATCTGCGGCAGGAGTTGGTGAACTGATCGTGACCACCGCGTTCGTTGATTCGGGCGCGGCTGGGAATTTTATCGAAAAGGCTTATGCTGCCCAGCTGGGGATTGTAACTGAGGTGTTATCCCAACCTTTGAACATCACTGCCATTGACGGTCGGCCCCTCAACTTCAGCCCCATCACTACCATCGTACCAAAGACCTCACTCTGATCATCGGCACACACACTGAAACTATCAAGCTCTACATCACCAAGCTCTCCTCACCTCCCATCATCCTGGGACACCCGTGGCTGGTCACTCACGACCCCTTCATCTCCTGGACCACTAACAGGATTTGTACACTGGGCACGATCTGGCCGAGGTCTTTAGTAAGCGCAGTGCGGCCCGGCTGCCCCCTCATCGTCCTCATTGTCAGGCGCGGTACCACCCCGCGGCCACCTGTATTCCCTGTCGGCAAAGGAACAACACACGATGGAGGAATATGTTGCTGAGGGACTTTGCGCCGGTACCATCCGTCCATCAGGCTCGCCCGCGGCCGCGGGGTTTTTCTTCATTAAGAAGAAAGACGGGGGTCTCCGTCCTTGTGTCGACTACACTACCCACGTCGCATAAGCAGCTACAACGTTTTCTGGGGTTCGCTAATTTCTATAGGCGTTTCATCCGGGGCTTCAGTTCAACTGCAGCGCCTCTCACTGCTCTCACCAGACCATCACGAGGAGAATTTCAGCTCACCCCGGAAGCCATCCAAGCCCTCAAAACCTTGTGCTCTCAATTCACCTCAGCACCGGTCCTCATCCATCCCGATCCTGCCAAACCCTTCGTTGTTGAGGTGGACGCCTCCGATGTGGGCGTAGGAGCCGTCCTCTCGCAGCGCGGTCCAGATGAGAAACTACATCCCTGTAGTTTTTTTCCAGAAAATTCAATTCCACGCAACAGCGTTACGGAGTAGGGGACCGTGAGCTGTTGGCCATCAAGTGGGCTCTGGAGGAATGGCGTCACTGCCTCCAGGGCGGCGGTGACCCATTCACCGTCTGGACCGATCACCAGAACCTCACTGTCAGAAACAGTATAAAGCCTTGCGTGTTCATTCACATTGTACATCTGCTTATCTGTAATCTACATACTGTAGTTCACATCATCAGTAAAGTATATTCTGAGATCTGAGGCACGTTCCAAGTTGTTGGGGAAGAGTGTGACGTATGAGGGTTACCCCAGTATACACAGCACAGTGTCACACAAGCCATGATACAAAGTTAAGGAAATTAAGTCTTGTCTCCATTGGCAACATGCATGATTTGTGTGGACTGCAAGTGACATTGCAGGTAGCAGTAATGATTGTGACAATGTAAGTGTTACACCCCATCTAGGGTGAAGGCGGAACATGAAAGAGTGAGAGAGAGAGGAGTTTGAAAGCAAATGAACAACAGTTTAATGAAAACAATGATTTTTACAAACAGAAGTGAGGGAATTGACTTCAGGAGCCGACCAGGCCAAAATAACTGTCGCGATTTAGCTCAAAGGGAAATGTATATAAATAATTACAATTAATTATGATTAATTACAATTATTTATATCAGCTGCCAGTAGTAACTGTAGCAGAATTAATTTTCCATCAACTAAGCTGTTCGCCCGGCGAACATTCAGTATAATCTTTATATCAACTCTAGGAAATGATATTTTCTTGGCCACAGAAAATAACTTTCTTAAAGTACCATTGCATTAGAGCATGTAGCTCGAATCGGAATCGTAAAGGGACATTAATTTGCAAGGCAGAATCAGAATCAAAACTCATGTAATTTGTGCACAATAGTTTATTAACGAAGGACTAACACATAACTAATCTAAACAAACAACATGAAATCACTCATACATGGGGGAATGGTCAGTGAGAAGCATTTAGAGAGAGACAAGGAAATGAAGCTATGAAAAAAAACAGTTAACCACCTAAGCAAAACCATCAGTGCTGTCTACATCTTATACTAAACCTCTGTTTAGTTAAATGTACGATACTTGCATTGCCTTGGTTGTTGAACAAGTGTCCGAATGCAGTCTCTGGTGAAAGATGGTTTGGAGCAGTGGTGGGTTTGGACATGCAATCACGTTCTTCCGGGTCTGAAGAGTGATGAACTCCAAAGATGTTCTGACTCAATGGTGACTGGGAGTTTCTTCCCATGTGAAAGTGAAGAAGAACCAAGAGCTGAGAGGGACTCAGCTGAAGTCCTGTGATCTTTGGGGAATGGAAAGACAAGGCCGCAAGGCCTGGCGCGTGCTTAGGGAAGTCCTGAAGAGTTCTAGCTCATCTTCTTAGGTTCTAAAAGAACCACTGACTGACTTAGGCGAGTCATGAAAATGAATTCAGGAGTTGAGTGAAAGTGTCTGGCTCTTAGTGGTCGAGAGCCAGTGTTGGGCCTGTCGGGCCCGCCAGGCATGCCCTGTGCCGGCTCAGGCTCCCCGTGGGTTCCTCCACACGGGCAGCAATCGGAAGATGTTGCAGACGAAGGAGAAAGTGAAGAGAGCAAAGGAAGAACTAGGGAGGCGGTCAACCATTTGCCTTTAAGCTCTCTGGAGGCTGCGCCTCCAGAAGGTCCGCGAACCAATGGTAACTTTCACCCTTGGAGGGAAAGTTTACGACTCTTTGTCTGTGAGCATGGTATTTTGCATATGTAATTCGACTGGGTGTTGATGCAAAAACTACTAAGGTTTCTTAAAACACTAATATGTTGCATGGGTATCAACATCTAATTTACACCATCTTTTAGATCATCAAAATACGAACTCAAAGAGTCCAAGCATGACATAGGTGGGTTATACTACTAGTCATCTATCATAATACATGCATAAAACAGTAGAAAGACAAATACAAATACAACAGACAAAATTAGAATACAATGCAGTAATACTGTACACAATGACCTGGGCTATGTGTGATAGGAAGGTCAAAGAAAGGTTTGTCTGTGAATGAATAGGAAGGAGTCTATCTCTATAGGCATTGTGTCTTTCCTATTGCAAATGTAGCATGGGCAGATGTGCATTCCTTGAAGCAATAAAACCTGTGGTATCAGATCGTTGTCCTGGCAACTGAGCCCTTTTGGGGTGTTAGTTGCTTTGGGGGGGTTTGTCTCCAGAGCTCCAGCATGTAGCTGGCCTGTTGTGTTTAAAGACTATTTGTTAAATGTAACAATTAATGTATGTCTGATTGGTCCAGACGCTACATAACAAACAGAAACTAATATTTTAACCCTCTAAACTCCCTATTTACAAAAGAAAAGAAAAGAAAAGAAAAAAAAAAAAAGAAAAATACAATTACTTCCCTAACTCCCTGTACAAAAACAATCAACAAAATGGCGTTGGTCTCCCTACCTCCCCAAGAATATTATATACAATTATTTACAATCAACAACCAAGTCCAAACAGGGGCAATCCAAAATCAGAGTCAAACAGGCGGTAGTCAGAGTTACAAATAGTATATATATATATATGGTTTATACATATAAATATAATTTGCAGACTTACGGTTAAAAGAAGGAGGTTGTTCAATGCTGTGATTGGAGGCACTGCTGTCATCACTGGAGTCAGAGTCATTGTCATGGCGATCCATCTTTAAGAAAACATTTCACTACCTCTTAATAAGGCATCCATCACATTTATGTGTCAGTAAATTAAGCTAGCCATGTTCAACATATAATTTAGAAGATGCCACACAATTAAATAAGATCTAATTTTGTGATGCTCTGTTTATAAAGGACTTTAATGAATACAAATCCCTTTAAATGGCATCCTTAAACTGTTTAGTAGTTAAAGGTGGGGGTAGGGGCTCAAGGAACGCTGTTGGGAACCCCTGGAATAGAGGATGGTGGTAAGAATAAAGGTTGGTACCCAAATGGTTTCTGGTCCCGATTGACATGTTAAATTTGGTTAGCAGCATTCTTCAAAATATCTTCTTTAGTGTTTAACAGAACAAAGAAACTCTTTTTCTAAAATTTAGAACAACCTAAGGGTGAGTAAATAATGAAAGAATTTTCATTTTTGGGTAAACTATCTGTCACGTTCGCTGTCCTAGAAATGAGGTCAGGGTCCAAAATGCAGGAAAGAAAATTTTAATAACACAAAACACAAATAAACATAAACCAAAAGGCCAACACGGCACAACACTACTAGAATCAAAGATCAAAATAAACAGAACAGAAACACAATCGAAGCCAGGATCAAAACAGAGGAACACACACAAAGACAATGCAGCCAGAATGAGTAGTGGGAAATGAGAGTTCTTATAGACCAGATAATTGTGAACAGGTGAGAGCTTAGATGGGTGCTAATGACCAGACAGGTGTACAATCAGGGAAGTGCAGTGCAGGGAAGGGAAAACAGCGACCTCAGGTGGCTGAGGGAAGCCCCACAGCCCAGATCATGACAGTACCCCCTCTCAAGGGAACGGCTTCCAGACGGAACAGCGAGCGCGGTCACCGCCGCGTCCGGAACAGAGAGCGCGGTCACCGCCGCGTCCGGAACAGAGAGAGCGGTCACCGGCGCGTCCGGAACAGAGATAGCGGTCGCCGCCGCATCAGGAACAGAGAGCGCGGTCGCCGCCGCGTCCAGAACAGAGAGCGCGGTCTCCGCCGCGTCCGGAACAGAGAGCGCGGTCTCCGCCGCGTCCGGAACAGAGAGCGCGGTCTCCGCCGCATCCGGAACAGAGATAGCGGTCACCGGCGCATCCGGAACAGAGATAGCGGTCGCCGCCGCATCAGGAACAGAGAGCGCGGTCGCCGCCGCGTCCGGAACAGAGAGCGCGGTCTCCGCCGCGTCAGGAACAGAGAGCGCGGTCACCGGCGCATCCGGAACAGAGATAGCGGTCGCCGCCGCATCAGGAACAGAGATAGCGGTCGCCGCCGCCTGCCCACGGAAGAGCGTCTCCGCCCCCGCCAGAAAGCAGGGCCGCATCTGCGCAGCCTCGGCCCTATAGGTGTCCATCCCCGCCAGACAGGCGTAGATTAACTCGAAACGAGCGGCCGACGCCGCCTCAAAGGACATCCCCGCCGTCTCGGGAACAGAACGGGTGGTCGCCGCCCCCAAGCGGGCGCACGCCGCCGCCAAACGGGGGGACGCCGCCTCCCTGAAAAAATTCCTCCCCGCTGGATCCATCCTTGCTGGCTGCATTCTGTCACCGCCACTTCGGGAACAGAGATAGCGGTCGCTGCCGCATCAGGAACAGCGAGCGCGGTCACCGCCACTTCGGGAACAGAGATAGCGGTCACCGCCGCGTCCGGAACAGAGAGCGCGGTCACCGCCACTTCGGGGCGCTAATGACCAGACAGGTGTACAATCAGGGAAGTGCAGTGCAGGGAAGGGAAAACAGCGACCTCAGGTGGCTGAGGGAAGCCCCACAGCCCAGATCATGACACTATCCATTTAAGGATACAATAATTATTTTGGTCTATTATTTGTCTATAATCTTGTTACAGAATTTCCAATTTAGAAGTAAGTACTAATGAACAAATAAAAATAAAGTATTAAATATCATTTAAAAAATTACTAATATTTCTATTCAATAAAATCATTGCAAATAAATAATTTATTCTCCCATAGAAATCTCATCAACAAAGATTCTAACTTACCTTGAATTCTGTGTCTCCACCTCACAGAAGACCTTCACAACTGCCCAGCTACCTGCTAAACAAAATAATCCAATAATAATCTTAAAAATACAGGGTTATATTTAAATAGGTTCAACCTCTTGGAACTTATTTAGTTTTGTAACCCAGTGTTTGGTAGTCCGTGCTATGCTAAACTGGTTAAAATAAATTTGCCAACAATTCTGTATATGGAAGGCTATTTTTGTCATATAAGGAAACAAACAAACAAATAAATAATAATGCATATAAAGTATTACTTAAAAAGTCAAAATTATGACATATGTGACCCTGGACCACAAAACCAGTCATAAGGGTCTTTTTTGAATAAATAAGCTTTTCATTGATGTATGGTTTGTGAATCAACCTGTTCCAACCCTGTTCCTGGAGATCTACCTTCCTGCAGAGTTTAGTTCCAACACTGATCAAACACACCTGTCTGTAATTATCAAGTGTTCCTTCAGATCCTAATTAGTTGGTTCAGTTGTGTTTGATCAGGGTTGAACTCTGCAGGAAGGTTGATCTCTACGAACGGGGATGGGCACCCGTGCATTAAGGGGTATCTTTAGTGGGACATTCTACTCATTAGAATCTAATGTGACATTTACATGCACAGACATTTGTGCTTCTTTTCCGTTCCTAATAAACATATTAATGATTAAAGCCTTGTTATGCAGCACAAACTGGCGTACAATATGTGAGCATGCAAAAAAAAGACAATACTACTTACTACTAAAATTACTACTTGCACAATTAAATTTATTTATTTATTTATCTCAAATCTAATTAAAACACGATTTATTATTTTTATTATTATTATTATTATTATTATTTTCTTTAGGTTTAGTTTTCGGTTTCGCTTCTGCGTGTCGCACTCGCAGCCGCAATCATACACCGCACCACACACATTCACACTATTACACTAGCCTTACCTTGTTGCAGGTCTGATCGAAGCGTGTAGCCGGAGAACAGGAGAAGTTACTGTAGATACACCAGCTCGTCCTCCACGCGTTGAAACAGTGCACCTCTGTGCTTCACAGCGCGACGATAAAAATAAATTACACTTAACATGCACGAAACCATTCCCAAAATAAATACCATTCCCGTAAATAATAAACTAGAAGTAAATCTTAGGTAAATCTTCCTACTTTCTTTCTGTAAGTTCCGCTCAAAACAGGTTGAGATCTACGAGGCTGAATCCAGCTTCTTATTGATGCTGTCCCTTCCACCTTAAAAGACTGAGATAAGAGCGAAAACGGACTGTCTGAACTAAACTGTCGGACTTATTGAACGTATCATCCTTTGAACGTGTCAAATGATTTTTTTTTTAAATCTAGCCTCTTATGAAGACTTAATATGGCCCAGCACCTGTGAATAGATGACACCTACCCCTGCGAGGACTCCACATACAAAATTATGACATGTTTATTGTTTTAAACAACATTGTTTGAACAGACAATTTTCAACCCTGTGTAGTTTTATGCATTTGAATGTAAAAAGTTCACTTATGGCATCTTTACACAGCAAAGGCGTTAAATGGTTTGTCACAATGTTCGCTTCAGATAGACGACAGACAAGACGATGGTGGAAGTTCGGCATTTTTTTTATTTTTTTTTTATTTTAAAAAGCCTGTTGACTTTTGCCGTTATCTATCGTTCATTTATTTTCTATTCGTTTAGCTAATAAACGTTCGTTTCTTATATTTGTTTGGCTACTTTTATGTAGGCCTAATTGTTTTTTTATATTAGGCATATAGCATGGTGTAAGCTATTTGTATTCGTTTTCTTAATAAAAGTTCCATGATTAATTTATAGGCTAAGTGAGTTTAATGTTATATTTTGTTGTTGCTTGAATTGGATTCAAGCAATTGACGCGGAATGCCGCTAATTTAAAAGTGAAAGTAAAATGTGCACTGCGCATATAAAAACGAAGGAAAGCGAGTGAAAAGAGGGAAATTGAAGATATGTGCCATTGAAGTTCTGAGCCACTTTCCTACTTTCCTCATGGCTGAGAAACTTGATTCTGATGTAACCAAACATTTAACTTGCAAAAGCGGAAATATAAGGAAAAGAGAGTCCTCTCCAACAGATTATTTAGAAAACTGATTTCAGCATATGACCTGCCAAAGCAAAAACGCATTAAAATTTATATTTAAAGATAACTCTAATAAAATCTATTTTCGTGTGATGGAGTGTTTATTTTAATATTTTAGTATGCTTACATGCCATCTAGGTGGATAAAATATTTAATGTTTCTCATTTTTTATCGGTTACACCATTTGACACTTTCATTCAGTCTTAACTTTTGTAAAAAAAAAATGGTGCATATGCCATTTTTAATTACATAAAATCAACATAAACGCACTGTACATTTTAAAATACCTGATGGATGCTTTTAAAGTAAGTTTTCAAAAGATTTTTGAATTTCTCATCTTGCAACCCCTTTTTGCCAATGACCCATGCAACAAGTCATGTCTTTGAATTTGGAGAGCTCTAAAAAAAAAAACTCCCTGTTTGCACAAACCAGATTCAATTCAGATTGACAGTCCACCACTCCAGTGTGACCCTCAGCCAATTTTAGGACTATCTGATGTAGCATTACACAATAAAAAACCTTCCAAAAACTCATATATAACCAGTTTTGTCTTTGATTTTAAAGAGCTCTAAAAAAGAAACTTCCTGATTGCAAGGACCGGTTTCTATTCAGATTGACAGTTCACAACCCCAGTGTGGCCCCAGCCAGTTTTAGGACCAACTGATGTAGCATTACAAAATAAAAAATCCCAAACTCCAAAAACTCATATATGTTTTGAAGAGCTCTAAAAAAGAAACTCTGTGATTGCACCGACCAGTTTCAATTCAGATGGACAGTTTTCTTATTTAGAGCTATTCTAAATTAAAGACAGGACTGCCAGCCAGTCCTGAAACTGGCATAGTGACACCCTAGGGTAGTGGATTGTCATATATGAGTTTTGGAGTTTTATTATGTGTTGCTACATCAGATAATCCTGAAATTGGCTGAATGTCAGTCTGGGGTGTGGACTGACAATTTGAATTGAAACTGGTCTGTGCAATCAGGGAGTTTATTTTTTAAAGATATCCAAAACGAAAGACAAAACTGGTCATATATGAGGTTTTGGAAGGCTTTTATTATGTAATGCTACATCAGATAGTCTAGAAACTGGCTCAGTGATGCACAGGGGTGATCTGAATTGAAACTGTTGTGTGCAAAAAGGAAGTTTCCTTTTTTCCTTTTTAGGGCTATCTAAATTCAAAGACAAAACTGGTTATAACATTTATTTTGTAATCATCAAACAGTCCTGGTATTGGGGTTATGACATTCTGGAGTGGTGTACTGTCAATTTAAAGTGAAACATTTTGTGGAAACAGGGAGTTTTATTTATAATAATAATAATAACAATAACAATAACAGTAACAATAATAATAATAATAATAATAATAATAATAATGTGAATATACATATAAAAATGGTTATTTGCACATTTTGGCTTTCGTTTTGTTATTTCTCATCAGTTATTTTCATATTATTTGGAAATTCTGCCTTGAATATTACTCAGCATTTGAGCAACATTTGTTATCAGACTGTTTTTTAAACAGTTATTTGTTTGTTTATTTGTTTGTTTGTTTTAATTTATTCATTCGTTATTCAATATTGACAGAGTAACTGGATCAATAAATAAAGCCAAAGGTCGCTTTTCGTCTGATGTAGGTTTTTGCACGTGCTATTACCGTAACGCGTAGTACATGCGGGCACCACAACATAAAGTGGCGGCTAGAATGACCGCGTTTGAAGGCTGGCCTGACCGCAGTCCTATACTGATGAGGAACATTCAGAAGGCGAGACCGCTTTGAAACGGCAACATTAACTGGGTTGCAGGTGAGTGACAATGCAACTCCAATGAACAATGAGGCCAGTATTTTGCTGCCTGTCTTGACTAGTGGACCATAAGGGCATAAGGAATGTTACGGTTATGGAGGCCCCTCCTCACAACCGGAGCCCCGAGGAAATTGCCTGCTCTGCCTATTGGTAGCGCCGGCCCCTGAGAAAAGTACATTATATAAGATAAAGAAAAGGGGAGGTATTTTAATGTTACACACGTGCTATAAAACTACAGTTGATGGCTTGGTTCCGTACACATTAGTTTTTATCGTCGTGCTGTAAAGCAAAAAAGTGTTTTGTCTATTTTGGCGCTTGCTCAAGCTGTACTTGTTTCATCGCATCCTTCATCAAAAGCACAAGAGGTTCGATCAGGACTGCAAGGTAGGAGTATGCAATGCTACGGTATGAATGTCCGAAACGAAAAAAATCTAATTAGGAATGAGAACGCGTGATGGAAGCATATACGCCGGGTGTATGCGCTATGATACTTTTATTTACCTTTGTGTTTTTGATTTTGAGATTTCATATTAATATAACGGTATATATAAAAGTTAGGCACTGCAGGAGCACCCCAGCAAACATTTGGACGTGTAAGGACCGTTGAAAAGACGTCCCTCCGACACGTCCCGTCATGGTTGAAAAATAGTTCCAAAATGAAAATTGAACCGACGTCTTTGACGTTATCTGGACGTGTACTGCACGTCTTTTTCTGTGCGTCCCTGGACGTCTAAATGGGTCTTCTTCTGTATCTCTATACTATGTGTTAATTTAATGTGTTAATATAATTTTAGTATATAAGCCTCTATATAAAATAATCACACACCCATTCTGTAACATCGTGAAAAGGCAATCAGTTATGTCGTGATGTTTAGACACCTTAACTTACAAGTTCAAAAACGGTCCAAAGTCGGTCCAGTCAGACCTGAACGTCTACAAAACGTTTTAATCACGTGTACATTACAAACAATAAAACATTTTGTGGACTTAAGCAAGAATTAGACCGTTCTAATTTACTACAACATATTTTGTGCATATTACATTTTTGTCAAGGTCTTCCATTTGTTAAACAGCTACTATTTAAACATGAAAATAGAAATAGTATAATGTAGTTAATTCTAAGCATGCACCAATTTTCTCAAAGCTTTACATTAATTTTAAGTAGCCATTATTCAAACAAGAACATAACCAAGGTAACGGATAAAAGTGAACACATATGTATATTTATAATCTTTTATTTATCATTATTCCAAAATGTTTACTATCATTTTGTTGCTCCACAAGCACCTGCTCTTCCAGAAGCATTATTATTGTGGCAGTACTCATTTTTTTTAATTGAAACAGTTTTGCATTAATTTTAAACAGCTATAAATCAAACAAGTACAAAACAAAAATACTGGATTAATGTAAACACGCATGTAAATGTCTCTCAAAACAGCTTATTTCTTATAACCACCGCCCCCAGCTCTTCCTGGAGCGTGCTTTAGGTGTTCCACCATTAATGCATCAATTTCGGAGACTGTGGCAGTTGGACTCCACCTCTTCAGCGCATTTGAGGGAAAAGAGCATGAATATTTTAAGATATTTAAGAAACAAAATGGCAAAATTGAGTTAAATGACATGCACTTATTTTGAAAATGCCTTTAAGGTTATACAAATACATTTAAAATACAATGGAACAAGACTTTTTCAGTTTCATGAAAGAAGCATTAGTAACAAGTAAACAATAAGTATATGTTATTTTAGTCTAGAATAATCTTATGTCAATAAAAGATTTTCTGCATTAGATGTGTGCTAGTGTACATAAAAACAGCATTAGTCCACTGCCTCTTCAATATCTCTATGGTGCTCTTGAAATAAAGTAGATGTGTAACTGTGTGAACATGAACAGGACATTTCTGATAAAGACAGGTGGCCCTTAAATAAATAACGGACAAGGAACATGAAATTTTTTTTTTAATGTCATAAGGCCAAAATTACCTTAAATTACATAGTACAAAGCTGTAGCTTTGAAAGTTGGCCACCTGCATTTGGCCTTTAAGCATTTGACAGGACTAAAAAAAAATACTAAAAAAATACTAAAAAAATAATTCAGTATTACTTCACTTCATGAACATTTTAACATATGGTCAATATTACAAATTAACAGTAGTGTGCATCATGGCAATGTTAAAATACGAGAGCCACTGACCTGCTTGTTTTCCAACTATCCATGCCTTACTCACTGCTGATTAGTAATGGATCAGGTGTGTTGTCAATCAGAAGCTGGAAGGGCAGGGACAGCTGGAAAACAAGCAGTGCAGTGGCTCTCGAGGACCAGGGTTGGCTATAAGTGAAGGTAAAGTAATAAGGCTGCTGTGCAATTTTACTGCATTAGTTACGGTCAAATTAGCTGGCTGTACTTTAGCTCTTGTTGAGCAATGACAGACATTGTAGCCTCTATATTTTTAACTGTATGAATTCTGATTCAGAGAAATGTATGTATTTATACATTAGTCTGTGTTGGTATTAAGGTATAATGTGTATAAAATAAGATGCGACAGCAAAGTTCTCACATACACTGGGGGGGGTCCTCTGGGACTGGGATGGCAATGAAGCATTTGGGACTGGAGACAATACTATATAGACATTAAAAAGAAAAGTGTGAAAAGTAAGAATTTGAATGCAGTTACATTTTTTATTTTTTATTTTTTTAAAAAAAGGACATCCTCTTTATGTGAAAGACACGACAAAAATTGCAATACCTTGTTCAGTTGTGGCACATGGCCTGACAGATGGCTGTTCGTTATGTGACCCTGCAAGACAAATCGCACTCTAATGTAAATTAATGAAGCACAAAAGACATAAAAATGCATTTAAAAATTTCACAGAAGTTAATCTTTTGAAATGTCTTCTAATGTTAATCTTACATTGTGGTTAGAGACTTTAACAGAGCAAATCTGAGCCAGAGCAAACTGCCTACCAAAACTGTTTCTACTGCCCAGTGTTTGTTTTCTCTACAATGACGAGGGGAACGATCATCTGAAAGTTTACTTAAGGTCTGATGTACTACTTACAATGACAACGGAATCTTGACCTGAACTGCACCCTTGGAGTGTCAATAAAGTGTCATTAACCTGTAATCATTTGATTAGTACTACAACATCTTAGAAGTGTCACTTGGACATTCAAATTCATAACATATTCTTCAAATTTTTCTAGATGCTGTAGCTGTTATTTCAGGGCAACATGGAGTTCTTTTAACATTTATTCTGTAATTGACAGGACTGCGTTTGTCTTGCCCTGTAACAGGGCAAAAAAGCAACTTTGTGGTTGTACACATTCGGATCATTAATTTTTTTAAACATTAGCACTTACACCTCAACATGTCTCCACGGGTCCACGAGTGTTGTTGACGTTGATGGTGTCATGTTGTGCATCCACTGTTGGAAAAAATAAAAGCAATAGAAATAAAGGACCACTTTATGGAATTTTGAAGATGTTTATAAAGATCCCTTAATCCCTTAAAGTTATATACACATTACCACACTGTGAAAATTAAAAGAAATTAGTAAACAATGTGTTATCTCCTAAGTTTATCTGAAATATTAGTTGGAGTAAAGTTTGGGTATTACCTAACAAATATCTCATTACAAACAAAATAAAATAAAATAAGTTTCATTTAAGATACTGCACAAATTTTACCCTGATAATTTGTAAACAGATTTATTGAAAATATAGATTTCTGGATTTATAAATGACAAAGTGGTGTGTAACTTTCTTTTACTATACGAACATGTAATATGTGGCTCAGCTGTTGAAAAATGAGGCTTACATTATCAATCACTTGATTAATTTACTTATTTACTTACTAATCGTTGCAAAATTCAGCAATTAGAAAACTTTTTTTTTTTTCTGATATTTCTAAGAGGACATAAAGGAGATTACAAACAAAAAAAGCTATAAAATCGATGTATTTATTCGGTACATTTAAGTTATTGTGGATTAGGAAGTCCTTTCATTTGATTGTGTTATTCTATACAAACATTTTGTGCATACCCTTGGCACTTAAGTTATGTATTTGTTGTTCAAGCATTATTTAAAAAAAACTTAGCACACTAGCTAATTTTAGCCAAACTCAAACTACGTTTCAGTTGACAATGTGCGCATTATTTCTTCCTTTTCCTTCGTGTCAAACAAGTACAATTCGACCACATTAATAAAAAACTACAAAATGTACTTACCCACCAGTAGATTTTTAATAATTCGTAAAGCTTTGCAACACAACGACGCGCTCTCCTCCTGGTTATGGAACGACAACAACGTGTTAAAGTTTTCTCGCGAGATAATGTATTGTATTGCGAGCTAATCTATCCCATCGCGAGATAATCTATCCTATCGCGAGATGATCTATCCTATCGCGAGATTTGTTACAACATCTTGGCAGCACAGTTTTCGCAATCTACACCCAACTCAGACTTCAAATGGTGACTGGAGATATTTGTTTTATATGTATATGCATAAACTTAAAATAATAAAATCGTATTGCAATTTAAGGAAAACGGGCAGAATTATGACTAAAATTCAGTGGCTTTGTAATCACTTAACCACACAGCACTTTGTGAATATTCATTAAACAAGATGTAAATACAAATTACTTGTATTTCATTACGATTTCCTGTTTTTATTTATTTACTTACTTACTCATTTAATTTTTAATTTTTATTTTTAATGGGTAATGCTTGACTAGACGAGGTCGTCTATTCGCAGCCTCTTAAAACTACTTGGGCCACTTAAATAAATTATTACAGTAATAATCAAGGTGTAAGCACAATTTCTTTAGCATATTTCATACTGATTTCATACAGGGTCATGATGGACTATAAATGCACGTGTAAAGGACGTCACCTTGTGGACTCCTCTCACAACTGGTTCACAACAGTGTATATACTGAACTACACGAAGCTAAAACTTAAAAGTAACAATTATACATGCAACCACAGAGAATTGTAGATATGTACAAACGTATCTGAATGCATTTTTAGGAAGTATTCTGTGTTACATATTTGTACGGATTTATGCCGTCCTACCGCGACTATTTTTGGCCAGGGACACGACGTTGCCGTCGGACCAATGTTAGCTGGGACATGCATTGGTCGCTTTTTTTGGCTAAAACTTTAATCAGTGCATACCGACTAACTTTTATTATAGTATGGTAACGAACGTTGTTAATCCTCAACCCGTACGCTTTTTTTTTTTTTTTTCATCAGTATTATTATTTTTGGTTTGAATTTTGTGAACGGGAGTTCCTCTTTCTCGGGCTTCAGACGCTTTCACTTTCGAATTCGCGATCTTGTCACGTTTTACAAGAAAAAAATATATTGTCTCTTTTGCTTACATGTCACATTTTAAGACTAAAACAAAAGATGGATTCATTGGTAGCCTATTGTTTATTAAAAGCATAAAACAGGCTACAAAACGAATAAGATGAAGCATGGCATACACCACATGCTGTATTAGCCTATACAGACTAATAAATTAGAGAACGTTTAGAAAACACTGAGGAGTCAAATAAAAAAAAAATAAAAGAAAATAAAAGAAAGCCTCCATAACGTAACGTGAGGTAATGACAGCTTTTCAAAATGGAAACAAAAAGAAAAGTGAAACTCTCTCGGTGAGAATAGGTCATTCTAATCTTAATTATAATCTCAACCAACATGTTCACCTTCTGTGTATAAGAAAGGTTTTTTTTTTAACTTTAGCTTGAAAACCAAATTCCTCCGTCCGCCATAGTTTCCTCAATATTCGAGTCTTTTTTGCCGCGAGCTGCCTCCACCTTTGCGCTCGTGCTGACGCGGCTAGTGGTATAAAGGAGGCTCTATATCCGAAGCGATCACACTGAATGCGCCTCTCTTTACGTGATCAGTGAATTCTGACTCCTGCTGCAACGAGCGCTTTATAGAACAGAAGCTTTGGAGCAGTGCAGACCAAGCACTCGCACAAATGCGACCACGTTAAATTTTAGCTAAATAAAACATATTTTGCAGAAGGCATAAAGTTTTGGTGGATGATTGGCATAGACAAATAACAATTTGATCATACATTGCTAGTGTTAATCAGGCAGGCCTTTTTTTTATTTTATTTATTTTATTTGTTTTACCACGTAAGAATCAGAGTGAGAAACCAGTGGCTTTTTTAGTAAAAACCATTAGCCCAAATTATGCAAAGTAACTAATGGAGTTGAAATCATTTGCTGACAGCTTGGTCCCCCAGTTAAAAAAAATCCTATCTGCGCCCCTGAGCAAGATGTTAGTTCTAGAATAAATGTGAACATGCATTAATTCATCTCACTCACAAAAAAACGATTCAATATTCCTCAAAATTGAAAAAAAAAAAGAAAAACAAACAAACAAACAAACAAACAAAAAAAAAACCAGTGAAATTCAACTCAGAATATGACGCAAACCTGCAATAATTAAATATGTTACACAATATGAATATCCTTTATGCATTTAATCCCATTTTGTTAACCGATGTCTTTCCTGCCGAACTTCGATGGTCAAAATCAACCACACTAATAAGCAAAAATTACTCAAGATAATCTAACATTTGTTTTTCTTTTTTAATGCTGAAGAGTTGAATTTTTTTTTTCTTCTGCGGTCTACTGTACAGACGTGAATTTACTTTTCTCAAAGCCTGAGGATTTTACATTTGTCAAAAATATAACTTTTTGTAATAAAAACAAACCAGCAAGCCCTGCCCAGAATTAAAAGTAACTTTCCCCAACACTGATAAGGACGAATTCTTCGTGGAGAAGCGTGGCTTTAAAATGCCTGACTTCAGCTGTATCATGTTATAGGCTTCTTAATAATAAATCACAGCTTTTAAACGTTGCCAGTATTTTCTGGAAATCGAACAGTAATTTTTAATTCTGGAAATATTCTTTCAATGCAACAGAACCTGTTTTTGTCCCAGTCTGCCAGATATTATTGACCCGTTTCCAGAGAGATATTTGATTGGCCTGCTGGCTGCTGATGCGGTCATTTTAAGGCCAATGGCAATAGGTTGTTTGCAATCACATGATTCTGAGGACGCGCGAAATGCAGATGAAGGGCAGGAAGTGATTTTTCCCTATAGGAATCAGTAGCAGAATCTCAAAATTACTATGTTTTCAGTTGTTAATGGAAATCGGTCAAACCGTGAAAATTTAATTTCATATCGTGTATGAACATCTGCTGTTCTTAAGGAGGAAAAGGCAAGAAATTGACAGAAAAAAAGCAGGGAAAAGTGGCTTGTAAACCCACATCTGCGGTCAGGAGGAGAGTCAGATAATGCTTGTGTGCGTGAATGGTTAATAAAAGATATAATAATATTAAGATATATGTAAATAGATAAAGGGTGAGATGCTGAGAATTCACTCAATGCTCAATGCCACACGTAGATACAATGTAAATAAGATATTATATTTGCAGTTGATTGCAATGGGACCTTGTAAGACAAATTGAAGTGAGTGACAGTTTTTTAGTGATTATATAAAAATATGTTTGCTCGCTTTCTAGGCTATAATCAATTCAGAATTTGGAAAAAAAACATAACAAAAACTTTCTCTTTACATGCTGCTAACAGGACCACTAGGGCAAAACCCTGTACATCAGTAATTTCAGGAATGACCTATATCCTGCATCCTTAATATCAATGTGGGGATCACATGCTTAGCTTATTTCCACCGCCTCGATGACAGGCGACTGAGGTAGCTATTTCAATTTAGCTGAAAAATCACTCATATTCATAACACATCCAACATATGTTGTGATTTTCTGTTTATACCCTTCTCTTGTACAGTACAGAGACTTTCCTCCATTTCATCCGTTCTGTTTTTTGAGTCATGTGCAGGGTTTTGTGGCTATTGGTCCTGTTAGCAGCACGTACAGCGAAATTTAATTCAAATTTCGACCAGGGCTGCGTTTCCCAAAAGCATCGTAAGCCTAAGTACATCTTAGACCCATTGCCACCAATGGAGCTACGATCTACTTAAGCTTACGATGCTTTTGGGAAACGCAGCCCTGGTTATAGAAAGCGAGCAAATAGTGCTTCCATATAGTCACTAAAAAGCTGTCACTCACTTCAATTTATTGCAATGTCACAATGTTTCGTTATAATCAATGACGCTCTCGAAACTACAGATACAGATACAGATTGTGTCTATGTGTGGCGTTTAGCAATAAAGCATTAGCATCACTGTCTCACTCTGTATCTATTTATATATTTCTTTTATTTATTTATCTTTTCTTAACCATTTGCACACACAAGCATTATCTGACTCTCCTCCTGACCACAGACGGAGGTTTACAAGCCATTTTTTCCTGCGCTTTTCAGTCAATTTCTTGCTTTTCCCCCCTTCCGAACAGCAAATTTTCATACATGATAAAAGCTCTTTTGTGGTTTCTCTGTTTGACTGATTTGAGCATCCATAAACAACGCAAAACAGGCATTTTGAGTTTCTGCTAGTGATTCCTATGGAGAAAAATCACTTCCTGCCCTCCAGCTGAATGAGGGAAAGGGGGGATGTACTATTCATATTTTTTATTAATTTCATGTAAATTCTCTTGCACACCACCAGAGGACGCATAAAGTATTTACGTTGACAAAGAAAAAAAAAATGTAAGTGAATGGACTTTAACAGATTTATTTTTCCCGTTCTGTCTTTAATTATTCATGATTAATCGCACATTTATATTGTCATTATTCACACTGAACCTCCAAAGTAATGTAGAAACAACATACAAATAGTATATTTTAAATGTGTGTTTAATGGCATACTAAGTACCCTATTATTTATGAAGTATTGATACCAAGCTGCTACTGATGTCTCTATGAAATGCATTTTTCCAAAGTTTAACCTTTTAATTATAACCATTTAGCATTACAGTATCTATGGTTTTAAATATTTAATAGACTCTGAAATATATAGCAACTTTTAATTTAAATGATTTTAAAACAATCTTCACATAAACTATAAATTGTAGGGTACAACGGGGCTAAAAGCACACCCTAAGAAAATATGTGCTTTTCGCTGTGTCCAAAGTGTATGATTGTGTAACCCGTTCCTTGGATTTATATCAATGAAAAGAAGAAAAAAAAATCTACTGGGTCTGAGCTCACCAAATATGTATAACTAATAGTATTTGGAGTCTCAGGTTCGGGGTCTCACACTAAACACAGAACTACAAATAAATTGTGCTTATGAAATGTGTCTGCACTTGTGTCAATTCAGCTTTTAATTTAATCGCTAACTGCTTGAATAAAACACATACACAGTAGTCCGTTTTAACAAATAATATTTGTATTGAGTGTCTCTATTCTTTCTTTTTGTTTTTTGTTTTTTCTTTAAACTGCAAATACTTTGCAGTATGCTTGAAAATCTTTTCACATACTCAAACAAAAATATATATCTTCAGTGAATTAAAATTCAGCTCGTAAACAGTAAAGCTGTCAATCAACAATTACAGTTGAAGATGAAAAAAAAAAAAAAGGAGTAAAAGAAAAAATAGTCCAAACAGTCTGAAAACGCTGATGAATACGAAATCCTGAGTGAAGTTGGAATGTGTTTGGCTCAGTTCAGTCAGTGTGAGTGTATAAATGCCTACAGAGTCCTCGTCGAAACAAACGATGAAGAAACGTTTCCTCCTTACGAACGAGCCCTCTGATTACGCAATCCATCCGCAGTGAAATCCAACTCGTCCCTGCCATCCTGGTACGAATCCAAGACGACCACAACGCGATGAAACCATCCGATCTCATCGAGCACACACGGCGTCCTCCAATCGCTAATGCAATGAAACAGTTCAGGCATATAATTAAAGGTGGAATTTGCAAGGATGGATATGATTAAGGAGAGCGTATGGGGATATTTTTGTGTCTTTATTATTCAAACAAAAATACTGTGTTTGAGAGTAAAACTAAGTATTTTGTAATTAAAAAATAAAAGTTTGCAAAAAAAGTCTTCTTAAATCTCAAAAATAAAGAAATTGATAACAAAAGTATTTGCAGTGCATGTACTTTCTTTACAATCTTTATTTTTCTTTGCGCACTTCAAACACTTTTCATCGCGAAACCACAAGTTTTGCTCTCCTTTCTGCTTTCTTTTTTTGCGAGTCTAAAATTTTTGTTTGCGAGTTAAAAAGTTTTGCTTGCGAGTAAGCTGTATCTCAGTGGGCGGTCTCTAGGCCTTTTTCTATTGGTGACTCTCTATTGAAGTGACCACGCCCACTACGTTTTGTTTACTGGGTAAGATAACCAAGTTAACGTCTTAAACTCAGTGACAAGTGAACTTATGTAGTCTCTCTTCTCATGCTCACATATTTAAATACGTAAGGTTAGCTAAGCCCGCCTGTAGTTCGGCGATACCGTTAAATAGAGGGGCACGAGATGACTCGGATGACGATTGTAATCAAGGTAAAGACCATTATGACATGCAAGAGTCGTACAGTAGCGGTATTAACATTAAGTGACATGGCATCTGACGCAAGGAAGGCACTGGCGCATGCCACTGCTCAGTGCCAGTGACACTTACGGTTTTCTTTGACATATGCCGATGGACTGTGTCACTGCTGAAAGTGTCACTGCTCCCGCACCTTCCGCGTGTCAAATTAAGACGGTATTTACTATTACTATTTAACGGTATCGCCGAACTACAGGCGGGCTTAGCTAACGTTACGTATTTAAATATGTGAGCATGAGAAGAGAGACTACATAAATTCACTTGTCACTGAGTTTAAGACGTTAACTTGGTTATCTTACCCAGTAAACAAAACGTAGTGGGCGTGGTCACTTCAATAGAGAGTCACCAATAGAAAAAGGCCTAGAGACCGCCCACTGAGATACAGCTTACTCGCAAGCAAAACTTTTTAACTCGCAAACAAAAATTTTAGACTCGCAAAAAAAGAAAGCAGAAAGGAGAGCAAAACTTGTGGTTTCACGATGAAAAGTGTTTGAAGTGCGCAAAGAAAAATAAAGATTGTAAAGAAAAGTACATGCACTGCAAATACTTTTGTTATCAATTTCTTTATTTTTGAGATTTAAGAAGACTTTTTTTGCAAACTTTTATTTTTTAATTACAAAATACTTAGTTTTACTCTCAAACACAGTATTTTTGTTTGAATAATAAAGACACAAAAATAACCCCATAGCATCTCTCGCCACGAGCTGGCGCAAAAGTGACGTCAGCAACAATCGACGCGTTTCTCTAATAGTAAATTCTATTTGACAACAGAATCAAATAAAATACATTTATACATTTGTTCTACATGCCTGAACTTACTATGCATTAGGAAGAAAGAAAAAATATATATACGTACAATAAAGTAAATAAAGAATAAATTATTCTTAGAGAGCAGAAATATTGATAGAAGTCTTCCATCAATCCATAGACTCGACTATTTGAGTGGGTTACAATTGCACAAAAATATATACGTTTGTATTGAACATTTATGGAACAACAGATTTTGTGTAAATATAAATCATACAAGTTGTTTATTTTGTTTGAAAATCTTTTAAATGTATAAGGTGGCACGGGGGTCCTTTTACTCACACATGGGGTAAAAGGCTCACACAGCATTGACACAAATATATTATAATTATTATAATTATTATTATTTTAATGTTAACGAAGTTAATACTTGTGCAAAACAATCACTTTAGCAATGTTTGTACTATTTTATGCTTATTTTGAAATATATATATATATTTTTTGTTCAGTAAGTATACTGTCATTAAATATATTTATATAAAACATTTTAAAATACAGAAAAAAAAATATTTTAAAATGTAAAGATTCTGAAAGCATTAAAGTAAATCACATAGTAATTTAATATAGATTTACAGTAGTAACAACAAATGATATTTTATTTTATTTTATGATTAAAGCCATGTTTTTAAACGATGGTTTCATTCTACAATGGGTCTATGATTTGCCAGTTCACTAGGGTCTAGTTGTGGTTTCTTAATAAGAGGCTTAATAACCGCCAGTTTGAATGGTTTTGGGATGTGGCCTAAAGACAACGATAAGTTAATAATACTGAGAAGTGGGTGTGGAATCATCACACTGTCACACCCCTGTAGACTGTTTTGTTGGTTTTGCCCTTTTGTGTCCTTATTTGATCTTTCCTGTTCCGTTGCTTGTTAAGTCATCATTGGTTTATCACTCCCACCTGTCCTCGTCTCATTAGCTGTAAGTTTGGTTCTGTTCCATGTTCATTGTCTGTTCTTAATGTTGCATTAGTTTACTGAATGCTAGTTTTCGTCGTGTTTGCCTGTGTTTTCCCTGCTGTTCCTGTTCCCTTGTTTGGATTATTATATTAAAATACGTGTTCATTATTTCCTTGTCCCTGCACCTCCTTCCCGCACACGACCCATGACAGAAGACAGACCAAAAAATAAAATGTTCTGGGCTGAGGAATTCCTCATCAATATTCAACAGGCGGACAAGCCTTTGGAGCAGTATGTGGAGGAATTCTTGAGCGTGTTACATCTGGTGAGTTGGAGCGATTCTATGATTAACGCATGTTTTCAGATGGGATTAAAAGACGACCAATTGTTTTGTTCCTTGACTCCTGACGATTGCCACAGACCCGTAGCAGAGTTTATTAACTATGTCCTTGCTCTGAGTAACTTCAACTTCTATGTCGATGTGGAGGATTCTAATCTTCCCCCCCATCCGAAAACACATGGACACTCCAGCTCACCACCAGCCAGCGTCCTCCACCTGCTGCCCCAATGAGCTCACTCCCCAGTCCTCCAGAGCTCCTCCCCTATCCTCAGCCCAGAACCTGCGGCCCGCTGACGGACTCTGGCTGCGGCCCCGTACCCTTATGAACTGTGTGCTCCGCCATGGCTTCCCGAGCTCCCTGATCCGCCATGGCCGCCCGGACTGTGTATTCGGCCATGGCTCCCCAAGCTCCCTGATCCCTAATGACCAATCTTATCATCATCAACCTAGAAAAGTGTCCAAAGTTTCAAATGTAAACCTGTGAATTTGACTGTTGAGGAAAGGATAGCGATTTCGCCTGGTCTTTTACCTGACATGCAACCACATATTATAAATAAGTTGGGAAATTTGATTGCTTTCTTCAGGCAGTCATCTTTATACATTTCATTATAATGGCACAAGACAAAAGTTTCAGTATCATCTGCTTGTCCATCGCAGATTTGTGATTCATCACTGAATGTCACTTTCATCCATTCATCCACACTCCATGACGACTTCTTTTTAGCCCACTCTAATCTTGTTTTCTTTTGTTTATGTGTTAATGCTGGTTTTCATTTGGCCTTTATACTGTATATGTAAATCTCATTTCATTCAGCCGGTTTCTTACAATTATTTCACACACGTCGACTCCTGTTTCCACCCATTTGTTCTTTGTTTGTTCCGTTGTACATTTTCTATTTTCAAGGCAAATTGCTTTGAGTTCTCTATCTTGACATCTTCCTTGATCTACCTGTATGTTTACACTTCTTTTGTCACACTCCATGTTGAATTTCCATCTTGAAGGAGTTTTATAATAATTTCCATCAGTTCAACTGACAGCTTCCTTGTTGGGGCCGTGTTACCTCACAATTAGCCAAGTTCAACAGCTTATTAAGTCCTGTAAGCACTCTCTTTTAATTGCTGACTAATTAGCATTTTAGATAGATATTTGTTTCAGAAATACAAATTACCAGCTGATTCTGTATTTTCCTTCCTGTATTTTAATTTCATTTATTTGAGATATGTTTCATATAACCAGAGTGTTAAATAATTAAACAAAAATGTTCTTTGTCATATCTGTGATTGGTTTAGTTGTTATAAAGTAAAAATAAGTGTAGTGATTACATAATTTTTGCCAGGGGTTGTAAATGCATTTTATTAGACTGATTTATGCAGTGAAAGAACACGCTCTAAATGAGCACAGTCAGTCTATCGAGTGTTTAAGCACTCATCACTCCTCTTACAATCAATGAAGCTGTCCATACACTGTAAGATAGATGAATCTCTTACGTACATCCTTCGTACATCTGCACTTTGTTGCTTATAATAAGGGAATTTGCGCGTTTCAGCATGTGATTAACACTGTAACAAACATGTAAAAGTAAAATATTATGTAACGTGAGCAGGTCTTCATTTACTACAGCAATCAGATCTTTTCATTTAATTTTAATTTTCATTAGTTTCATGTTTCAAGTATTATAGAATAAAATATTTGTTTGGGTGTTATGGGGGAGTTCCTTAATCCAACCAACCCCAACCCCTCCCCCCTCAATTCGACCACTGGAAAAAAAGACACAATGTCCTCTGGTGTCTAGGGCACACCATCTAAAGACTGTGACAGATATGACATAATTAAGATTCATACAGAGAATTCAGTTGCATTATAAAATTAACACTAAAAGGGCTCAATCAGTAATATTTAAAATGTAAATATCATGAATACTTTATTAAGATTTGGTATTTTTTCCTCTAAAGATGGATCAGTATCACAGACTCTCAGACGCCAGTGCTGACAGCAGTACCTCAGATCACAGCATGAACGTTTCTCCTGGTGTGATCAGTGAGTATACATTTTGCATTGAATTTGAGCAACTATGTTAGCAGCATAAAGCATTAAATCTCCCTTAGGAGCAAAAAAAAATAAAAAATAAATAATGCACCTAATTTTTATTTTATTTTATTTTATTTTATTTTATTTTATTTTAATTTATTTTAATTTTAATTAAGTTAATCATTGCAATATGTTTCAACAAATTACTGATAACGTACAGGTATGATAACCTACTTGTATGTTTATGCCTTATTATACAGTCCAGTGTGGTGGCCACACATTTATGTTGTAATAGAGAATCTTAAAATAAAAATAAAAAAGGAATTGGTTCAGTTGATTCAAAGTTTTTGAAAAGCTTTGTTTTTCTTATATCTACTGGATACACTATTTTAAATAAATTATTCTAAATCTTGATTATAGAAGTATTAAAAGAACATGGATACACCATAAAGGAAAAACTTGGACAAGGGACTTCAGGAATAGTGTTTCTGGTGAATGACACAGATGGAGATCCTTATGTGGTCAAACAGATGAATTCCAGAGATGTAAGAATTTACTAAATCTTACTTAAGTATTTGACCATAGAAGTGACTTTTTTCTCTCTCTCTCTAATTAATAAGAGTGTATTTTTTTCCTTCCTTCCTTTTAGGGGGAGGAGCTGGATGCAGTCAGAAAGGAAGCTGAGATCCTGAAAACTCTAAACTTTGGATATATTGTTACTTACGTACATTCATTTGAAGGTTTGTACACTATTTTTCCTTTATTCCAAATTTAAAAAGAAAATGTGGTAATGTTTTGTTGTGTTTTTTTTAAAAATGAAATAGAACCACTAACAATAATAGAGACTGAAGAGGAATAATGCAATTAACTAAACAAAAACATCAGAATAGCTGTTGGAAAATGAAGCTGTTTTAATAAATATGAGTTAAATTATTCTCTGCGTGGATGTTAATTTATTTAGATAAAGAAGCGGGACGCATTTATATTGTGATGGAGTATTGTGAAGGAGGTGATCTTTCAAAAGTCATGGAAACACGGAAAAAAGAACGTTTTTTTGAAGAAAAAGAGGCAAGTTGCTTATGCAGACATACAGCACTCAAAAGCATTACAATATTTTAGATTTAAAAAAAAAACATGATTTAGTATGATATACCCATAAAATACAGTCCTTGTTTGGGACATCACACACACAACTCTAGCTCTCTTTGTGAAGACATACATTGACACAACGTAATCTCTAGCTCCTTACCTTAAACCTACCCATCAGTACTAAATGCCTCACCCAAACCCTTACCCTAAACCTAACCTTTACCCTATTAACCTGATCCCTAAAATCAAGTCTTTACCCTCAAACAGACCTTTAAAGGGGTTTCAGAAAGTGAGGACCGGCCAAAATGTCCTTACTTTACAAAATTGTCCTCACTCTGATGATCTAAAACTGAAACTGGCCCTCACAAAGGTAGCTGTACAAATGTGCACACACACACACACACACACACACACATACACACACATGTCTGGTTTATTATCCTTGTGGGGACTCTCCATAGGTGCAATGGGTTTTATACTCTCCACACTGTATTTTCTATCCCCTTACCCTACCCCTAAACCTAACCCTTACAGAAAACTTTCTGCATTTTTTCTTTCTCAAAAAACTCATTCTGTATGATTTATAAGCTTTTGTACCCATGGGGACCTCAAGCCAGTCCCCACAATGTCAAAAATTTCAGGTTTTACTATCCTTGTGGGGACATTTGGTCCCCACAATGTAGCAAAAAGAAGTACACACACAAACACACACACACACACACACACACACATTGTGTTTCCATGTTTTATGTTCCATGTTTCCACAGGCATAATGGTTTTTATACTGTACAAACTGTATTTTCTATCGCCTTACACCAACCCTACACCTAAACCTAGCCCTCACAGAAAACTTTCTGCATTTTTAGATTTTCTAAAAAAAAAATCATTCTGTATGATTTATGAGCTTGTTGTCAAAACTTACTGGTATTACTATCCTTGTGGGGACATTTGGTCTCCATAATGTAATAAATAACAGACACTCACACTCACTAACACACACATTTCTCCATGTGTGCAGATCCTTGACTGGCTTGTTCAGATTTGTCTGGCTCTGCAGTATCTCCATGAGAAGAAAGTAATTCATAGAGATATTAAACCTCAGGTATGCACTGATAAAGCTTGATAAATCACAAAGTGAAATCTGTAAGACTTATGAGATTTATGTTGTCATTCTAGAATGTCTTTCTGACTGAAGATGGTTACGTCAATCTAGGAGATTTTGGATGCTCAAAAGCATTGGAAAGGTAAACAAAAAACAGTAATGGGAACTAGTGATTGATCAAAATGAAAATTATTGGCCAAAACCAAAAATCCTGGATTTTTTTTATAGATTTGAGTTTACATAGTTTTTCCTTTTGCAGAGCTGATGAATATGCAAATTCAGTTGCGGGTGCAAAGCTCTATGTCAGTCCGGAAGTTTATCAGGGGAAACATCATTCCAAGAGGTATGCTATAAAATATTGATATGTTCAGGATTATAAAATGTTTGTTAAAATGGTTACAATTCCCTCAAGGTCTACAAGAAAGAATCATAGGTGTTTTAATTTTCATTTAAACAATTAAGGTGATAATTAAAAATTGTGTGCATATATTATTAAGGAAATTCAGTCCTGTATAGAAAATTTTAAGTTAATTATTTAAATTAAGCAGTTTTAATTGGAGACACCATTTGGCTGTGATTGTTAGTTCCCAGCATGCTTTGTATGTGGCTGAACATGGAGAGTGGATGTTGAAATTATATATTGTTTTATATGTTTTTGAGTGAAGGGAAACATCTGTTACTGTTTGTTCAGTTCCCTATCGATACTACACTCGTACTGCGTCGCTTAGACACTATGGGAAAAAGTCCTTTTTCTCCTTGACTGAAGCCTTTTTTATAAACGCAGTGAAACTGCACGGCCATTGGATCGTGCAGAGAAACGAAACGAACCAATGACTCGGCAGCGGTGCAGCACGAGCCTATGGCGAAGATGCCCGCCGAAGCCCGCCAAAAGGGGCAGGGCCAATGGCTATATAAGCGGCCGCTTCGCCATAGGAAGCCAGAATTCTTCTCCTTCAGTGACGACTCTTTGCGCTTACAAGAAAGAAGCCCTCGCCGTTGAAAAAGCACCTGCAGCGGAGTGATTCTGCAGCTGACTTGCTGCTCGGTTGACGCCGGCTGCAACGCATCTTCTCCCCTGCCGCCATCCGGCGATCTCTTTTTGCTAAAAGAGCAAATAGGCGTTGTTTCAAATGCGGCGCCGTTTTTGTCGTGCATGCAAGACTCCCTTGCATGCTGCTGATAATCACGGCAAGTGCGTCTCCTGCTTGGGACATTGCGGGGATATGAGTCTCTCCTCTCTGCGCTCGCGGATAGCGTTCTTTTCAGAACGCGACTCTGCCCCTCGCGCCCTCCCGTTTCCTCCTTCACAGGAGCCTGTGAAGAAGAAACAGTGGGGTAGAGGATCTCAGCGCTCGGACGTCGGCTCAGCCCCCGCGTGCCTCACCTTCTCCACAGAGAGAGGGTTCCCCCGTTCTCTTCACCCGCCCAGATCTGTGTCCCTCGGCGGCTGCGAGTGACCTGGTCTCCTTCGGCGGGAGTGAAGATGACATGCTGGACAGCATGTCACTGGCTGCATCGAACGCTGAGGAGCTGTCGGGCTCTGTCAATGACCCCGCCCCCCTGCCGTCTACCGATACCAGCGATCCCAGGACCAAGACTGGCATGGACGCCGAGCTCTTCCATGTTCTGACCAGGGCTGTGGACGAGCTGGGATTGGAGTGGTCTCCTCCAGAGGAGCCCCCACACAGCCTCCTTGATGAGTGGTTCCTGCCGGGGCGCCGCCAGGCCCCTCGCCAGCGGGCTTCTCCGTTCCTCCCTGAGGTTCACGAGGAACTCACCAGATCTTGGCTCGCTCCCTACTCAGCGCACCTGCACCCCTCGTCTTCCTCCGCCCTCACTTCTGTCGACGGCGCTGAAGACAAGGGATACGAGAAGCTGCCTCCCCTGGATGAGTCAGTGGCCGCCCACCTCTGTCCGCCCACTGCCATCGGCTGGAAGACTAAAGCTTCCCATCCGTCCAAGCAGTGTAGAACGACTTCGGCCCTCGCCAGACACGCCTACACGTCAGCCGGACAGGCGGCCTCAGCGCTACACTCTATGGCAATTCTCCAGGTGTTCCAGGCCAAGCTTCTCGCACAGTCAGACAGGTCTGCCCTGGACCCCGCCACTCTGACGTTGCGCAGCTCCACCGACCTGGCTCTGCGCGCTACTAAAGCTACGGCCCAGGCAATTGGCAGATCCATGGCCAACTTGGTCGTACTCGAGCGCCACCTATGGCTCACGCTGATGGAGCTCAAGGACGCGGATGAGGTCCCCTTCCTCGATGCTCCTATTTCCCTACGTACCGGGCAGACTGAACCAGGGTGCGGATATGCTATCACGAAGCAATGTCCCTTTGGGAGAGTGGACGCTTCACCCGCAGACGGTTCAGAAAGACTGGGAGGTCTTTGGCAAGGCAGAGGTCGACCTCTTCGCCTCAAAAGACAACTCTCATTGCCCAATATACTTTTCAAAGGACAGGGATGCGTTGGCCCCACGATTGGCCCAACCTCCTCCTGTATGCTTTTCCCCCTACGTCCTTGATTCCTCAGGTACTCAAAGGAGTCAGGGAACAACATCACAAGCTCCTCCTGGTGGCCCCTCTTTGGAGGACCCAGCCATGGTTTTCAGACCCAGCCATGGCTTTCAGAACCATATGGCACCCCCAACCCAGTCTGTGGGCCTTACACCTCTGGTGTTTGGACGGGAGTCTGAGAATCTCCCAGAAGGAATTCTGAACATGATCTCCCAAGCTAGAGCTCCGTCTACTAGACGCCTCTACGCTCTTAAGTGGTCTGTTTTTTCCACCTGGTGTTCTACCCGTGGCAAAAATCCAGCCTCCTGCGACATATCTGTGATATTTCCGGTTATGCTACTGTTCGGACGCTTTTGCTTACTGCTCCGCGCTTTGCTCCCTGTTTATATACTTTTCTCAGACTTTTCTAAGATTTTAACCTCAGCAGATCAGCACAGTGCTCAAACAACACATTTTTGGCACAAACACTAAATTAAAAACTTTTCGTGGAATATAACTACGAAAAAGGAGACTCTTTGCCTCCCACTGCCAGCGATTTACATTCCGGAGACGGGAAAACACAGCTGCCTACTTTCAACAGACGAGAAAGAAAATGCCTCTTCAGCCTCTTCTGGAATCTACTTGCTGCACAAACTGCCACAGACTTCTACAAAGGATTGTGGTTCTTGAAAAGTTACTTGCTGGACTTCCAAAACAGGTGGAACACTCAGCAGATCATCGTCACGGACCCCCTCAGCATACAGCCGGTGAGTCCCATCAACCTACTGAATCTCAACAGTTTATAAGTGTAGAGGAACAAGCCGAAACTGATCGACACGCTAATCGATGGCGCAAACAGGGAGCGAGACCCAAAGGCACTCGAGACATCAGATTGTCACGAGTGTCTCGTATTGCTGCGGTAGCATCCTCTACCCCAGATATGGCTATGACAAGGCTTGCAAAAACTGGTATTTTACCACCTCCTATACAGCTTGAGAACAGATTTGAAGCACTAATGAATGTGGGAGAAGAATCCCCAAATGTGATTGAACATGGATCGTATGAGCCAGCAGCTAACATCGCTACTAACAGGCGCTCAAGGTTGAACAGACAGCGGCATTCAGCTCAGAGCGCAGCCGAGCCCAGGACTCTGATAGTGGGTGACTCCATTATCAGAAATATCAGTAGCAGTACAACAACTACATGCTGCTTTCCTCAAGCAACTGTCTCTGATGTGAACAGGGAACTTCGGAACATCCTAATGAAGCACAAGACTGCAAATTGAATCATCATCCATGTGGGGAAGAATGACATTCGGAAAGAGCAGTCAGAACTCCTAAAGAAGGACTTTAGTGAACTCATCGAAACACTTCGAAGACTTGAAGTTCAGCCGTTCATCAGTGGACCACTCCCAGCAAGGGGAACTAACATGTTTTCACGGTTGCTCGGGCTGAATACATGGCTACAAAGAACCTGCAGTCTAAAAGGAGTCAACTTCATTGACAACTTCAATCTTTTCTGGGGCCATAGACAACTGTTTAAACTGGATGGCCTCCACCCAAACAAACTTGGTTGTCGCGATTTTTAGCTCAAAAGGGAAATATTTATGATTAATTATAACTGGTTTTAATTAATTATGAATATTTAATCAGATCTTAGAATTAACTGTAGCAGAATTAACATTACAATTATTTGATCTGTTCGTCCACCGAATAGACAGTATAATCATTCATCAATTCTAGGAAAAGTTACTTTCTGGCCAAGAAAGAATACATTTCCTACTTCAGTTAGTACTAGCAGTAACTTAACTTGTAGTAAACTCAAAATGTAGCATGTAGCAAGATCAAATATTTAGTGACTTCAAATTGTGAGCAGCACACAGAGACAATCAATTGTGAATATATGCAATTTAATAAATGGAACTGCAGTTAACATACAACTAAGCAAAACACGTGTACATATACATAGAGAAAGAGAGTGAGAAAGGAGAGAGAGAGAGAGAGGCAAGAATGGCAGTATTTAGCATCAGTTAACCAGCGACCACATGAGAATCATCAGAGAAGCAAAATCACCTTAAACAGGGGCTCAACTTAAAATGCGCATCTAAATAGTTGTAAAGGTTACTTGCATTGGCTTTGTTGCTGAACAAGAGTCCTGATGCGGTAGACAATGGAAGTTCTCGATTAATTCCTTTAGGTGTTCTGGAGGTTTTCTCTAGTTCGTTCGAAGATAGGAAAATCCACAGCGAGTCGACAAAGTTACTTGAAAATAAACTACCGGAAATTGACTCAAAGGAAGAGTCTTGGAGAGTGT
The DNA here is from genome assembly GCA_012976165.1 of Labeo catla. Lineage (NCBI taxonomy): Eukaryota > Metazoa > Chordata > Actinopteri > Cypriniformes > Cyprinidae > Labeo > Labeo catla. Next base: position 413,258 of record VONZ01000546.1, on the reverse strand, counting down.
CTCGAAGGGTTTGAGCAAGGATGGGTTGGTGTTAGGGTCTTTTGATAGTTTCCCTACCACACCCACCTTTGGGTGAATTGGCCAATACAAAGTTTGTATTGCTGAGCGGGAGAACTTCTCTTTGTCTCCATTTATGGCCCATTTGCATGTTTATTGCTGGCCTGGGGAATTGATGCAGTTTTACCCACAATATAGTACAAACAGTATGATGCATTTTCTAATCACATGGTGTACACCATTGTTCAGAAAATAAAGTGCAGATTGTTTTGATACCAAGAATGAAACATCTAGGAGGTATTAAACCAGAGATACATTCATACATTGAAAAATACACATTTAGAGATTAACTAGTACCAATAAAAAGGGGTAACTGGGCTAATATAGCATAGAATCATACAAGCAACACATGCATATACCAAGTACATTTATAGCTGGTTAAATATAGTCTAAATAAATAAAAAGGTTTCTATGTGTGTGCGTTATGTGTATTGGGAGTAGTCTGCCAGCCACCAAGGATCTGAGGTGCTTGGTGCTGGTGATTGCCTCCCTCATGGAATGCCTTTGAAGTCCTATGGGGAGACAAGAGTTGATCTGCTTAGCATCTTCGGGAGAGTGAGGAGGGAACCATAGACCATTAAACACCCATATAAATGTAGAACGTGAGGCCAGGTCTGTAATTTATATGCAAATGTCAAAAGGCTAAAAGGTTCACTACAATGTAAATCCTAAACGATCATCAATGATCCTAAGCAGACGCTACATGGTGCAAGAGTGCTAAAGGACAACATCTATTTTTCACTCCGTCATCCTTCAGTAGAGTGTGCCAGTCCACCCAACATGAATGGCACTCACACACCTGGACAAAGTATGACTGACCACAGGACTTCAAATCAGATTCAGAGTCGTCATGTGGTTGACACATCCCACAAGGACACTGACAACGCCACACAGCCACAACAAGCACTACTCATGGACACCATCCCGGCTGAGCCCTGCCCACAGAGCTCATCACAGACAGACTGTGACGTACTACATCAGCTCCAAGACTCAGCGCCGAAGGACGACTTTCTGGTAAACAGCCAGGAAAGCCAGGACAACATATTTCAGCCACCGGAAACACCAGAGCCAGAGCCCCGCTCACCAGACACCTTATCCCTCTCTCCAGCATCTCCACTTCTAAGCTTCTCACAGAAAATGGAGGAACTGGTATATGCTGGAACCAGACTCTCCCACTCTTTTGCTGCAAGCCCCCAGATATCAACTAAAAAACGGCAGGCACCACAACCACCAAAGCCTGTGGGCCCAGCTCGCCCTCCTCCTCCTCTGAGAGCTCTCCGGCCGCTGCCACAACGCCAGGGCCCAAACCCTCCTCCATCTGCTGTAGGTGAACCAAAAACAACTGATAACAACTCGCAGTGATATGTGCCGGGTCCCCGCTACGATAGCAGCAACACTCAGGAATGTTTACATAACAAGCGGGAACCCAGTGTGCCTGTAGCTTTCTTTATCTCGGTTTTATCACGTGATAGAAAGTGTAAGGCCTTCTCAAGCCGTACAGCTGACCCATCTAATCTGCGGCCTATTAGGTATCAAACTAAGACTGCTCTAGAGACAAAAAGTAATGGCATCAAGTTAGCATTTTTAAACATTCGCTCACTAAAAAATAAATCATTTCTGATCAATGACTTAATAACCACATACAACCTGGATTTTATGTTTCTAATTAAAACATGGCTTGAAGACAGCTGCAGTGCAACAGTCCTAAATGAAACAGCCCCTCCTAACTTTACTTTCATGAGTGTCTGCAGAGCTGTTAGGAGAGCTGCTCTATTTAAAGATGTCTATCAATGTAAGCAAGTGTCATTTGGTCAGTACTTGTCTTTTGAATATCTAGGGATTGTGCTGAAAGGTGCTCCACAAATTCTATTTATCATTATTTACAGGCCTCCAAAATACTCTCCAGCCTTTGTTGAAGAGTTCACAGAACTGTTATCAATGATTTCCTCAGAGTTTGACTGTTTTGCTATTGCAGGGGATTTTAATTTTCACCTAGAAAATGCAGAAATCAAAACTACAAAAGAAATTATAACCATTTTAAACACTTTTGACCTGAGTACTTTTACTCATTTATAAATCACTCAATGGCCTAGGACCTAAATACACTGCAGATATGCTCACTGAATATAAACCTAACAGACCACTCAGATCATTAGGATCGAGTCAGTTAGAAATACCAAGGGTTCACACAAAACAAGGGGAATCCGCTTTTAGCTATTATGCCCCCCGCAGTTGGAACCAGCTTCCAGAAGGGATCAAATGTGCAAAAACACTAGCTACATTTAAATCTAGACTCAAAACTCATCTGTTTAGCTGTGCATTTACTGAATGAGCACTGTGCTTCGTCCGAACTGATTGCATTATGTATAATCATTTTTTTGTTTTTAAATGTCTTAAACTTATTTTAAATCAATTTTTAAATCACTTTTAAATCATTATATCAATCAGTTTTTACATTTTAATTTTTTTTTTTATTCTTATGATCATTGTTTTTATGATTGTCCTACTTCCTTTTTTTGTGATTGTTTTTATTATTGTTTTTATGATTATTCTACTTCCTTTTATGTAAAGCACTTTGAATTACCTCTGCGTATGAAATGTGCTATATAAAGAAACTTGGCTTGCCTTGCCTTGATATTGTCTTTCTTTCAAGAACTGTTGGACAAGGGCCGCTCCCCTTCCACACTCAAGGTCTATGTGGCTGCTATAGCGGCTTTTCACGCCCCGATAGCAGACCAGTCAATTGGCAGGAACAACTTGGTTGTCCGATTTTTGAAGGGGTCTAGGAGGATAAATCCTTCTTGTCCCCACACTATCCCTACTTGGGACCTATCTACGGTTTTGAGGGCACTGAAAAGTTCCCCCTTCGAACCGTTGTCAGATGCAGACCTTAAACCCCTGACAGCTTACTTAACAATCGACAATTCGTTGTCGATTAAAAGAAAAAAAAAACAGCGCAGAAACTGGATGGAAACTGGCTATTGACAGCAGAGCACACATAGATAGCACATAACCATTTTACAGTGTACACATGCTTCATGATTTTAATTGTCATGCATTGGCTGTTATAGTGACATCTGGTCGTTGGGATGGTTGCTTCATGATCTCTGCATGCTTGATGTGTGGGTGAGTATCTATCTATCTATCTATCTATCTATCTATCTGTCTGTCTGTCTGTCTATCTGTCTGTCCATCTATGTATCTGTCTGTTTATCTATCTATCTATGTATTTATAAAAAGCACTGCATTACTGTCACATTTTTAGTCCAGTGATGATCACACAATGCCAAAAGGATCAAATTAAAGAGCTATTACTTAACTCAAAACAGGAAATCCAATCAACAAGTAAACTTCACAAAACAGTGTGTTGTGCACAAAGAGTACAGGACCCTTCACAGATCAAACTGATAAGCCACGAAATACAGAACTAGCATGCTTGATGATTAAATCAGTGTCCATGACAACAGATTATGGTGGTAACTTAGAATAAAGGAGACATGTGACTGAAGTGAGAAACTAAAAGTCCATGAAAACAAAGCTAATGAACATAACTGTGACAGAATGCCCCCCTCTGGGAAGGTATCTTTGTGCTGTGAAATGGCTGAGGAAGCCCCAGTGGAAAGAACCAGGGAGGCAAAGTTGGGGTTAGGAGCCAGGGAGGTGAGAATGGAAGGGTTGGTGGTATACCTGGCCAATGTACAATGCATGCTGTTTATGACCCCCGGGCATCTCACATTTCAGCCGCCTGCTGTGCCTGCAACTCTGAGCAGAAAAGCGCCCAACATCATTCATATTTTTTTTCCCATTGTCCAATCGAATGAATGTGGTGGCGAAAGTTTCCAGTTGCTTAAAACAGTCCGGAGACTGCAATGATGAAGGAGAAACTTTTGGTGTCCGTTGAGGGTTACTCGAAGCTGTATTTTCAAAGGTTTTTTTTTTTTTTCTTATATGACAGCTTACTTAACAGCAAAAACAAAAGATTTTAGAGTGCTCACGCTATAATCCTTTGATTTGACTGACGGGACAGCTGTTTTGGTGGTTGCCTTGCAACATAAAAAAAACGCAGGGCACTGATCTTTTTAAAAGTCACCAAAAAAAGGCAGTGCGATGCCCCTCACGTTTTCAGACCTAGAAACCATGTTTGGTCTAATCGGGACCTGATCCTGCTCTGCTTTTGTGGTTGGCAGGTGCAGCAGGTAGCACCTATTCACACTTTTGGAGTATTTCCTTTTTGCAGTTTTGCTGTAATATAAAAATAGTGCTTAATATGGGGAAGGACTCCCTTGGTTCGGTGATCTGCCCACTACTCAACCGGCCCTCCAGGAATTTCCCGGTGCTCCCGCTGGTCAGTACATGAGGATTGAGCTGAGAACTGAGACGGAGCCCATGTGACTGGGGACCAAGGTAGAGCCAGCTGAAGGAGTAGGGGTGAAGAGACAGAGAGCAGTGGAAGGCAGGGTGATGGCTGTCAAAGGTGGAGTCAAAAGGATGAGGGAGCCTGGTGGAGCCGACAGAATGATGGGAAGAGCCAGAGAGATGGGACCAGCAGTTGGAAGAGGGGCCGGGAGATCCACTTGCTTGGGCGAAGCTGGCAACCACAAGATCCCAGGCTCATCCACATAGGTGAGAAGCCAATGGGCTGAGAGGAATCAGTGAAGATGGGGCTGAAGGACAGGGTAAATTTGGATGAGGAGTAGGAAGAGGGAGGCCAGGCATGATTCTTAACAACACAGTCTCAGCACAGGGTGAAAGGACTTTATGCTGGGCAGAACCAGCATTGATGATGATGACACAATCTCAATAAAGGGCAATGAAACAGGCTTTATGCAGCATAGGACCAGCGGTGATGATGGCACAGGAGATAAAGGGTGGGGAGCATTAACTCAGTTTCCTAATCGATCAGCCATTTCGCACTGTCCCCCTCCACCAAAACTTCCATAGGAACAGGTATTGGTCAGGCTCACTGTGGGGTTTCGGCTCTTGGATGATGGTCAGGCGATCGTGGCAGATGGAAGCTGTCTGTCTGTGGTGGGTTGTGGCTTCACTTCAGTCATGCTGGGTAATGACTGGCTGGGCTTTGGACTAGGCAGTAGCACGTCCTGAATTTACTGAGTTAGGTGTGTTCCTGGGTCAACACATTTTGTTGACCCTGGAACAACATTTTAATCCAAAAATGTAGTTTTACACCTAAACCTAACCTTACTCATGAGTAATCACTAAAATCAGAGGAAATGATGAATGAATGACACTGATGTACAAGCACCAAACACTGATTGTAAGCCTAAACTTCAAAAAACTATAAACTGTTCTTTCAAATCTGATTGGTTATTCACAGTGTTGTTCCAGGGTCAACAAAGATGTTGATCCACAAACATATCGCACTTGGTAAAATCAGGTTCTGCCTAGGGGCAGTGTGGTGGGCTTTGAGTCTGCAGCGGCTGTACTAGATGTCATTAGTTCAGGGCCAACACACTGCAAACATCAGAGGTTGTCCTCCTTCCATGTTCCCATCCTCTTATCACGTAAGACCCTTGGTTCAAAGACATTTGCTTCACTCCAGAGCACTGATTTTATGATCTCATCATTGAATGAAGTCTGATAGGCAAGCAAGGAAAAAAACAAAGCATATAGTTCCCAGATGAATGTCCTTCCCTGTTTTCCATTTTCTTAAGTGCATAATTGTGACAAACACATCATACAAATGTAACATTACAAAAAATATTACTTGATGGGTCTGTTACAGTTATCTTTATAATCTATAAACCCAGAAATCAGTGCTTTTTCATGGTACACAGCAAAAACCCCAGTGTTAAATTAACACTCTCATGCCTGCAAAGCTATTTTCGTAAACTAAAACCGAAACTAAGATTAAAACGACTGATTAAAAAAAATAATAAATAAATATCAGAATAAATGAAAAATTAAAATGAAACTGACAACAGTTATCGAAAAAGCAGTGCAACAGAAAAAAGATGAGAACATGCTTCCTTTTTGTAAACAATAAATTTTTGCCTACATCTTGTGAACAATCTGCTAGGCTATTTTGAACAAATGTGCATAAACTACACGCTTATAATTCTTCATAAAAAAAGAACATTTAAATGTGCTTTTACTTTTAAATGCCATTGTCTCTGCAGTGTATGCATTGCCCTTTATAAAAGCATTAAAAATAAAACTCATAAAATAAAATTCTATAGGCTACAGAAAGGAAGCGGTGGGTGCTTCCTAAGCTGTCATTCACTTAAGCTGCAGCACAAATCCAATAATGTGCAACGTTGTGAAACGAAAGGCTTCAGGCTATCAGTCCAAACGAGCGAACAAAACAACAGGGGTAATCCAGAAGACGATAATGAGGAGACAGGGGTAGGTTCAAACCATGAATGCAGTCCAATCTAGCAAACAATCCAAAGGGGTAATCCGTAAACTCGTGAATCCAAAGTCAAAGCAAAACAGCAACAGGTAGTCAGAGTAAATATAGAAAGCTCGGTAAGGCAGGTTAACTGGCAATACTTCACAAAGAGCGAGCACATGGTCACTAATTAAATAGTCCCAAACAGGAAGTGAAAGTAGAAGCAGCAGTACTCAGGTGAGGGCTCCCTCTGCTGGCTTGGCATTACATGCGCGTATCTACCAACAGTATCATGGCTACAGTATCATGATTATGGTTAAATAAGATAAAAACTACCTAAATACAACACATTGCATTTATTTTCGAATTAAATATTACAACACACATTTACTGTTTTTAATTATGATAATTTAAGTGCAATTTGTTTAGATTTATAGAGTAAATAAAAATAAATAAATAAATAAATAAACTAAAACAAAATTCTGAATGAAACTAATAAAAAACCCCTCAAATTTCAAAATGATATTAAAATAAAACTAATTTAAAAATGCAAAACTATAATAAGGTATGTGATAAAATATGCCTGGTTGCACAGATAACAGCATAAAAAGAATAAAAAAGCATTTAAAACAGTAATGTGTGAATGGCCCCTATAGGTTTTTAAGTTGTGTTTTGTACTGTTCCCAGTTAAGCTTCTTTTGTCTTTATTCATTTGCTAGTTTTATTTTCTTTATTTTTTCTTTATTATTATTTTTATTATTAGTCATGTGTCACACCTGTGTCTAGATCAGGAGTGTCCATACTCTTGGGGGGGGGGGCACCATCCTGTGCACTATAAAAAATTAAAAAACATAATTTGTTGTGTCAGCTTAAAATAATTTTTTATCCTGCTGCCTTAAAATGTTAAGTTCCGTCAACTAAAATAAGTTTAGTTAACTTGAAATGTTAAGTTGTACTAAGTAACAACTTAGATATTTGTGTTTGCTAAACTTAACAGAGGGTAAATAACCCAGCTGCCTTAAAATTTTAAGTTGATTCAACTTAAATATCTAAGTTGTCACTTAGTAGAATTTAACATTCAAAGTTGAATAAACTTGTTTTTGAGTGGACTGAACTTAAAATGTTAAGGCAGCCAGGTTACAAATTATTTTAAATTGACTCAACAAATTGTTTTTTACAGTAGGGTTTTAACCCCAACTTGCCTCAACACACCTTCCCGGAAGTTTCTAGTATGCCTAAGACCTTGATTAGCTGGTTCAGGTGTGTTTAATTGGGGCTGGAGCTGAACTCCGCAGGACAGTGGCCCTCCATGAGCAGGACAGACACCCCTGGTCTAGATCAGGTGTAGGCAGTGTTGGTCCTTGAGAGTAGCTGTCCTGCTCTTTGGGACCAATTTTGCCTACCCCTAGTATAATTACCTTGTTTAATCTCTGGTGTTTGTCTATGTTTATATAGCCCTGTGTTTGTTTCTTTCTTTGTCAGATGTGGTCATTGTTACAGTTACTGTTATTTTCATTAAAAACTGCTTTCAATTATACACAGCTCTTTCTTTTTTTCATTCTTCAACCCCTCCACAGGCAGATGGCATACAGCGTCACATAGTTCATGCAGTCAGCATGGGAGGAAACCCCCCTCCTATCTCTGAGAAATACTCAGTAGAACTGAGGGAATTAATCAGACAAATGCTCAGCCGTGGCCCTAAAGACCGACCTTCAGCTGAACAGATACTAGCAAAACCATTCCTGAATGATGCAGTGAACAGAAACAGCAGAATTCCAGAGGCACTACTACGGAGTTTCGTGAAGTCTATCAACACTTTTGATAAGGCCTACAACAAGCACTTTAAAGACTTTGAGGATTTAGTTAGTAAGTGGGGAAGAATAACAGATTCGATGGAGTCTGCACATTACAGTGCCACAGCGGGGAGTCTGTCAGGATCAGTTATTGGAGCAGCTGGAGGAATCACGGCATTAGTTGGTTTAATTTTGGCACCATTCACTCTCGGTACATCTCTGATTGTTACTGGTGTTGGTGTTGGAGTTGGAGTTGCAGGTGGATTCACAGGTGCTGCATCCACTATTACTAATACTGTACAACAAAAGTCATACAGAGAGAGCCTTGAACAAATTCAGCGAAAGTATAAATCTGTAAGTGAACCAATTCTCACACCATTGAATACACTGAGAAAGGTACTGAGAAAAATCACAAAGTTCAATGTTTTTTTTGGCAACTCAGCTTTTGACAATGTACAAATATCATGCAATTTAAACAAAAGAAACATTTTTTGTGCCGCACAACTCATGAATTTAGGTTTTTTGGCAAATGTTAGCAGAATTGCTGCTCAGACTGCAAGAGTAGGACGAGTAGTAGCAGAAGCAGTCTCAGGTGTGTTAAGTGGACTATTAGTCATACTTGATGTCACCTTCATAGTGATGGATTCTGTGGACATTCACCAGATGAGACAGGGTAAAGTAGATGATCCAGAAAAGGTAAAATCCAGTTTGCTCAAATCCATTGCAGAGATGAGGAGAACACATAATGAGCTTTGCAATGTCCAGAGGGAAATACAGACAACAAGAGAGGAACTAAAAGAATATATAGAACTGGTCAAGGATGACAGGGAAATAGACAGTGATTTTAATAGTTTAAACATATAGGTATGATTGCAGTCAGAGAATCACGAAACATCCTATGTTGCTCTGAAACAACCAGAATTCATATGTGCATGAGGCTGAGTTTCTGTGATTATATCAAGTCAAGTCACCTTATTTATACAACATTTTGTAACAGAACTTTAAAGAACAAAGCAGCTGTACAGTAATAAAAAAGAAAATAAAAAGAAAGAAAAAAGGCAACAAAGCTTGAAAATAATAACAATAAAAGTGTCATTGTTCAGCTTGAGTCAGTTAAGTGTTGATTCAGTTCCATTGTAAAGATCTTCAACTATTAATTTATTCCATCTGTTCAGCAGCTCTGGAGAACAGTGATATCATCATCCAGCTCATTTCAGTTTTCATGCAATAGTGTCAATGCAGTCAGATCAATAATATAGTTGAGATGTCCACAACTAAACAAGCCAGACGCAACAGTGGCAATTCACTCAAACTTATAAGCTTATAGCTCATGAAAGTCAAAAATCCAGTATCTCAAAATATTAGAATATTTCCTAAGGAAAGGATTTGCAAAACTGAAAAGTTCAAGTTATTTAAAGTATGTTCATTTATGCACTCAATACTTGGTCAGGGCTCCTTTAGCATAAATTACAGCATCAGTGAGGTGTGACACTGATCAGCCTGTGGCACTACTTGGACACTACTGAGCCTTCAGCTTGTCTGTATTGTTGGTTCATTTGGTTTCTCATCTTTCTCTTGAAAATATCCCATAAATGTCATATGGGATTCAGGTCAGGCATGTTGGCTGGCCAGGCAAGCACATTAATATCATGGTATTCAAACCACTTGGGAGTGGTTTTGGCACTTTGGGCAGGTGCTAAAGTCCTGCTGGAAAAAGAAATCAGCATCTCCATAAAGCTTGTCAGTAGATGGAAGCATAAAGTTCTCCAAAATCTCCCGGTAGACGGCTGCATTGACTTTGCACTTGATAAAACACAATTGACCAACACCAGCAGACGTCACTGCATCCCAAATCATTACTGACTTCAAAAACTTCACACTGGACTTCAGGCAGCTTGGATTCTGTGCCTCTCCAGTCTTCCTCCAGACGCTGGGATCATGATTTCAACATGAAATGCAAAATTTACTTTGATCTGAAAAAAGGACTTTGGACCAGTGAGCAACAGTCCAGTTCTTTTTCTCCTTAGCCCAGATAAGATGCTTCTGACATTGTTTCTGTTTCAGAAATGGCTTGGTTGCCCTTTTCCTGAAGACGTCTGAGTGTAGTGACTCTTGATGCATTGACTTCGGCTTCATTCCACTCCTTGTAAAGCTCTCTCAAGTGTTTAAATCAGCTTTGCCTGACAGTTTTCTCAAGCTTGTGGTCATCCCTGTTGCTTGTGCACCTTTCCCTACCCATTTTCTTCCTTCCAGTCAACTTTACATCTAATATGCTTTGATGCAGCACTCTGTGAACAGCCACCCCTTTCCATAATGACCTTCTGTGACTTACTCTCTTTGTGGAGGGTGTCAATGATTGTCTGGACCATTGCCAGGTCAGCAGTCTTCTCCATTATTGTGGTTTCAAAAAACAAGAGCTACCTGGAATTTATACTGTAGGGATGGTCATTTATTGAAACTCAAATGTAAATATTCTAATATTTTGACATACTGGATATTTGACTTTCATGAACTGTAAACTCTAAAAAACAAACAAACAAAACAAACAAACAAACAAAAAAAAAAAAACATTTTAAATGTTTTACTCTACACGTAATGACTTAGAATATAGAAATAAGTTACAATAAAAAATATTTTTTTTGCATGATGTTCTAATTTTTGGAGGTGCACCTGTACATTTTTTTTATTCCATAGAGGTGTAGGCTTGTGTATAAATTAGCTTTTATGGTTTATTGTTCCTTTTTTTAAGTACATATTGGTGTGTGTTTTAGAATTATTTTAGTGATTTGTGGGTTATTGAATTCAAACCTGTATCTAAAAAAATAATAAGGTAATTGTCTAATGTACAAAAAATATTAGAATATTCTTCTTACTTCAGATTAATGTCTTATTAATACATTTTACCAAGGTAATACTCAACCATATTCTTTATTGTTTTTGTGTTAATCATGAAAAACTTGTTTTTTGAAATTCTGTTTTATGAATCATTTGTCACTTATTTGCTATATTTTACTGGCTTTGACCTTAGATGTAAAATGGAGGTTTAAAAATAATAAAATAATATTTATATATATAGAGTTATGTTATGTTCTGTTTTGGTTTCATTTTCACTTTGTTTGCTCCATTTCTGTTGACCTTCGTTTATTAATTAGTTCCCTTGGTTACTCATTCACTCTCTAATTTGTTGCTATGGTTAATCATTGATTATCAGATTCTGTTCACCTTGTATATATATCCCTCTGTTTCAGCTCAAGGTTGTTGGTTCTCATTAACATCAAGTCTGGATTATTGTTATCTAGGAATGTGCCGAACAAGGCTTCTGAAGCAGTTTTTTTTTCTTCGCTGGATTCTGTCCCACACCTGTCCACTTCCACAAAAATATATTTTGTCTTTTAGCTTCTGTCCGCAATAACGTTTAATGTTTAAGATCGTCTATCTCGATTTTTATCTGTACATACGTGAAATTTAGATTTAGCACAGTGTCAAATAGACTCAACATCCCAACATAAATGGTTTGATTTGTTATTGTTAAATTTGATTTGTTAAAATTGATTTGTTAAATATTTGTTAATAAAGCACCAACATTCACAAACTACTGTTATTTTTAACAGAAAATCAATGCATGGCTGTGTGAATAAGAACATGTGCTGCTGAGTTCTGAATATACTGTAGACATGTAATAGATTTTGCTGGTAGACCAATGTAGAGAGTGTAGGAGTGAAATTATTTCCTCATGAATTAAAGTCCAGGAACTCTGACAAAAACAGATGCCATGCAACAAAACAATAAAACTAATCTGGAGAAGAGATCTTCAAAGAGGGCAAACAACACCACCCCCCTTGCTCATTTATGACCCCCTTCCTTCCTCTCCTCTCCCCTCCCTGCATCTTTTCCCACCAAAGAAAGAATATCCCATATAACACCATGTGTTACATCTTGTGAATATGGTGATTTTTCCCTTTCATGTTTGGTATCGTTCTAAAGGTCTTAGTGCGATTGGTAAAATGGTTTCAATTTCACAGCAGTCACTTATATTTTGAGGAAGACTGAAAACTTGTGTAGAATTGTGTTTTGCTGCTGAGGGGTGTGTTTTCCCCTTAGGGTCAGGTGAGAATCTCCAGCCAGGTATGACCCTGGGTCACAAGATCTCCTGACAAACCAAAAGGTCTTTTATGTTTTTACAGCTGATTGGAAGATTTGTATGTTGTGGTATGGGTATATAAGCGAAGTGACAAAACACTACTTTGGGATTCTGTATTCAGAAGAACCCCACTCTGGAGCTTTACCTCCAAATCTCTCACATGCTGCTGTATCTCTGCGGTCAGGTATGTATCTCCCACTCTTAGATTATCTTTGAGTAATTGATGTTATGTATTTATTTGAATTGGAACTGAGTTTATTTCTGAATTAATCTGTCATTGTTTAATTATGTAATTGGCATGATTAGACTCAAAAGAAACATTAGGTCCCCAATGAACGAATAATTGAAAGTATGGGATTTCCAGAATAATCAATTATCTAAATTAATACATAATCGATATTTGTGATCAGTGTAAATTAGAGTAAGCGCCTGAATATTAACGATCACATGAAATTGGAGCCAGATTAAACATGGAGCTAGATTAAAATTCAAACCAAATCCTGATAAATTAAGTGAACTTTGCAGAAGCGCTGTGAAAAGACTGAACATGCATTAAACCTTCAACTAGGTCCTTACAGTTGGTGACGTTCCCTAGTGATCCCCCAGTCTCAGACGAGGGTCTTTTCAGCGCAACTGTGCTCCGGAAAGAGGTTTGAGCTTCTCCTTCTCTTTCTCCAGCTGCTGCAGTAAGTCAATTCTTATTTGCCTTTTTAGAAATGTTGAAGGAAAGCTTAGACGCACCGATATAGACATATTTGTAGAATGAGTCGGAATACTCATAAATTACCCATTTTACCTTGCCAAAATCAGCTCTGCAAAAATCATCTCATTCTGGTCAAGGCTGATTTTGACTCGCCCCGCCCCTCTCTTCTCTCTGCTGCTCTGAGAGATTTTTTACTTTAGCCACATTTAACCGCT